>JANAVB010020400.1:22220337-22645337 GCA_029216955.1 Iris pallida
AAGAACAGAAGAAGCCCATGCGGCTCAAAATAGAAGAAGCCCATACGGCTTAAAGCAGAAGGAGCCTCATACGGCTCAAGAATTTATCAGAGCCTCATGCGGCTCAGAAACCCTTCAATAGCCTCATGCGGCTCAGGCGAGAATCACGTGACCCTATGCAGCTTTACAGCTGGCCATGAAGTGACTGCTCCCATTAAATGCTCTGACATAAAGTAATAACTCTGGCACTAAAGCTGAAATGATGAACTTCGATATGACGGCGTATTTTTCGGGAAACAAAAAAAAATCTCCTCTGCAGCTGGCACGATCCACCAACTAAGCCCCCTATGCAGCCGCCACCATCCCATGCGGCTGATGCTCGCATGCGGCTCGGAGCGTGAAGACCCTTGTCATACGGCTCAAATTATGAACAGTCACCCTATGCGGCCGTTGTTCTCATACGGCTCGGGTCATGAGGATCATCTCCATGCGACTCACGCCCATGCAGCCTTGACACGTGGCAAGTCCTATGCGGCTCAATTGGAAACCACCCCCATGCGGCTCAAATTATAAGAAGTCACCTATACGACTGCCACCTTCATGCAATCCAAAACCTAAGAAGCTACCCTCATGCGGCTGTGGCTCGCGGTTATGACACATGGCAGAAGATCAGTTTCCCACGTGGCACTAAATCAATCAAGAGTTATCAACAAATCCCAACAACCTAATTTAGTACAATCATCATAATTACCCAAATCAAAATAGATTTATGGTAATCACATGGATTAAACACGTGGTAGGAGATCCGAGCTTCCCAGGATTCATGACGATCAACATTAATTGCCCATACGAATTTTACACAATCAGCATTAATTGCCCATACGAATTTGGCGAAATCAAGAATTAACTGCCCAGATGTAATACAATCAAGATTAATGGTCCAGATGATTGGCCGTCGACTTTCAAGGGGGGAATCATTGCAAACCCTAATGATCACACCCCTACTTCTAGGTGCCATTCCCTTGCAAACCCTGGAGAATTCATGAGAAAAAAAGAGGAGGAGAGATCGGATCCAGAGAAACAAAGAATATAGCAAGGCGCCATTCCCTTGCAAGAGATATCCTCTCCACCCGGCTGGACACACAGAGAGACAAAGGCGCGCACAGAAGAGTCTTCCCATCTTGAGAGCAGTTCTTCACCGGAACCAAGGCTATGTCTGATCGTCCAAGGAGTAAGGCAGAGCGGCCATCGCTTTCCCGAGCCTCTATCGCCACCCCCAGAATCAAAACTAAACAATCGTACTTAGACTGTTGTACCTAGGTTTTCGTCCCTAGGCTTTCTTTGTACGAGCGAGTTTGTATTGTGAGTCTAAGTCCAGTCCACCTATATAATTTTTCTGTACTTTTACAATCAATGGCAAACACGATGGCGGCTCTGCTGGGGACTAACTTTTCCACGGCTGAGGAGTTGGTGACGCAATCAGACGCAGCCAAACTTGGCTCCACTTAACAAATGCTGGTCTCCCGGTTCGACCAACAGGCGTTTGAAGAAATGTTCTCTAACGGGAGCGCTGGCCCGGTCTAACGGCGAGCCCGCACAAAGAAGGCCCGCAGGGAGTGGAGACCCAAAAATTTTGTTCCTCTCGAAGCTCTCGAAGAAGTACTCTCTGTTGCCCGAGACAGCGGAGAAGTCTCGCTTGCGGCCCCACTCCAGACCACAGAGGACTCTGCTGTCCCCAAGTTCGGTAGAAGAAAATACTATGATGCTGGACTTGCAGGGGCAAATAGGAACTCTGTGAAATCCAAGCCACATAAGGGCGCCAACCGCATAGGGAAAGCTCATGCGGCCGCAACTGTCGACCGCATAGTGAAAACTCATGCGGCCAGAACTGCCAGCCGCATGCAAACAGCCTGCACGGCCACGACTTCTAGTCGCATACAGCAAGCTCATGCGGCCACAAAGGATAGCCGCATGCAGACAGCCTGCCCGGCCACGCATACCAGCCGCATACAGACAGCCTGTACGGCCACCGATCCCAGCCGCAAACTATCTACTCCATGCGGCTCATAGTCAGTCCTTGACCGTCTCTAATATGGTCCTGACCACGAAGGCTCTCTTGAGCATATGCCAGACTCTGTTGTGACCAGCTTGGACTCTTTCTACTACGCACTCTCAGGTGCTAGAAGGAAGAAGTCTCGGACAGCACGAGCTCGACGAGCTCAGTCGGCTGTCCCAACTTCTGACTACCAGGGCGTCCCAATGACTATTACTCGGGCCCCTGATGGGAAGTTGTACAGAACTACCCGTGTCCAGCCCCCGACGGCCAACGAACGGGATAGTTATCAAGAATCTCCTAACAAGGATCAGGGGCGAGTACTCACGCCACCCCCACATCAGAGAGCAGGCAGGAGCCCAATGCACTCATCAGCCCACAAAGCAGGTGACCCGTGCAACGTGATTCTTCATAAGCGCCAGAAAAGAGACGAAGATTTGACGTACAAAGCTTTCTGTCAAGGACATCAATGCACCCAAGTCATAGTAAACTTCTGCTGCAACAAGGCAGCAGCAGAGAAAGACCGGCGGTCCGTCTTCCAAAGGCTGCAACACCCAAGCTCAGAAGATGAGGCACTTCTCGTCGCCTCTTGCAATTCTGCTCTGAAGATTCCTGGCAGCGGAAGAGGGAAGAAAACAAATGTCTCCAGCCCAAAAATTTCAACCGGCGCAACCAAAAAAATTTCTTCTAAACGGCTGTCTACCGCCGTTGCAGGAGAAGTTTACCAAAGTACCCGCTCAAAGACAAAATCTGCCACACTGGAAGATTCGTCCACATCTATGGAAGACACTGGAGTTGGGGGTAGCATTCCTCCAAATATCCACAATAACCCTGTGTTCCAAGAAGATAGTCTGGGGGAAATGGTTCACCCAACAGATACAGCAGATCCCGACGTCCCCGAGGACGTCCACAATTCCTAAGACGAGGCAAGCTCTGAAGCTGGGGGTACCACTCTTTCTGTGTCAGAACCAGAGGAGGACATTCCCTCATATCCGGACGACTTCTCTGTATAAGGGTATGACTCAGAGGGCACGTCCTCTACCGTTCCTTCCATCTCTCCTCATGTGAGGACGGCGTTCATGACAGACAGCAACCAAGAAGGTTCCAGTGATCACCAACGCATCGACACTTTGGAGGCCATATTACATGCTTTGGTCAAGTCTGTGGACGAGATCAAAGTAGCCCTTCCAACTCTGTAAGAAAGAACGCCTGGCCAAACAAGCTTGGGTCCCGCGGTCAATGCGGACTCGAACTCAGCTGCACCAAACCCGGGCGATAGTCCTCCTGAAATATCGGCTTCCACCGCTGCAGACGAGGCCAGAGAGGCAAGAAGAGAGGTCCAGGAGCTCCGGGCCATGTTCCATGCCCGAAAAAACTGCCAAGACCTCAGGATACAACAACCGTATCCCGCTGCGTGGAGAGATGTTCCCTTCCTACCAAAATATAAACCGTTCTACATCAATCCATATGATGGCAAGACATCTGCAAGCAGGTACATTACCTACTTTGAAGTCACAACCGACCATCTGCCTCATGACGACGCCATCCTTACGCGGTTGTTCATTGGAGCCTTAGAAGGGGTCGCCTTCGACTGGTACCGCAACTTGTCGGACAATTGCATCCACTCCTTCACTGGCTTCAAACGTATGTTCCTAGAGAGGTTCTATGAAGTAGGACATAACGAGATAATGTCCACTCTTATGGACGTTATTCAGGGAGAAAAGGAGCTAACAAGAAATTATATCTCGCGGTTTCGCCAAACCGCGATGAAGCTACCCTCTGGCAACCCTGATTCCTCCTTGATTGAAATTTGCCAAAAGATAATGCTTCCCACAATCAGCCTCTGGATAGGAGAAAGTCAATTCAAGGATTGGAAGACGTTCATCATCAGTGCCACTAGCACAGAAGACAAGGTGAAGAAAGCCCGCTAACTGGGATTGCACATCTCGGAAGGTGAAGACAGGGGCAAACGCCCTAACGTCAACAACAACAACGGTGGTAATTCCTCTAGCAACCGAGACAACAAGGGCAAGCAGGCTATGGTGACCGACACAGCCCCAAAGTCCGAATCAACACCGGCGGAAAAGCAGTGGCCTCAGATGACCTACTCCTTCGAGGATGGCCATGTTAAACCCATCTTAGACATGATCATCCAAGGAAGACGAATTCAACTCCCTCCTTCCAGGCGTGAGCCTCGTCCTGCAGATATGGAAAGCCCTAAGTACTGCTATTACCATCGCTATGTTCACCATGCTACACAAGACTGCTATCAGCTGAAGCGATACATCCAACATCTCATCGATTCTAAGGCCCTGGCCATTGATTTCGAAGAGGTAACCGTAGCAGCCAAACATCGTGTCAGTACAATTCGGCAACTTTCCTCCGACAAGGATTCAAGACGGAGTAGTACCTGTCCCCCGAGCAAGAATGGAGGTCGGTAACCTTCCACCTCCCCGAGACCAAGCTGCTGGCCTAGTACCCCTTACAACATCACGAGGGGAGATCATGTGGGTCCATCCGGACTTGGTACCTGAGGTGACTCAGTCCGTGTCTCCCTCCACCCGCAAGAAAAAGAATGGAAAACTCAAATCATGTCGCACGATCTCGACAGAGGTCGAAGAAGCTGCTGTTGTTGTTACCCGCTCCGGCGCACAAACCCAACCTCCACCGGGTAACTCGACTGAAGATCAGCAGTCGACAGCTGCTGATGCTCCAGGACCTCCGCAGCCTTCGACGACCGACAAGTCTAGGTCGAAGGAGACTCGCTTCGACAAACCACTCCGAAGAGAGACGCCTCATGGGCTAGAGAGGCCATACAACTTTGACATCCTGGCACAATTGGCAAACACACCGGCCAAATTGTCGCTATATGAGCTCTTGAGACTCTCCAAGGATGTCCGCATCGCACTAAGCGAAGCGCTCCAGAATGCCGACGCATACCTGGCTCAGTCCAATCTCACTGGGGAGGACTCGCCGGCAGACCTCCAGGACAGCGCTTGCACAGGGTCAATGCCAAATATTATCTTCACTCCGTAGGATATGCTTATCAAAACTAACCAGTACGATCGCCCTCTGTATTATACTGGGTACATTGGCGATATCAAGGTCGATCGGATGCATATTGACCCCGGGTCCTCTATAAGCATCATCCCGAAGAGCCTACTACACCATCTGTGCATCCCGATGCATCGTCTGACACCGACAAGCACCGCCATCAGCGGTTTCAATTCGGGCAGGAGCTATCCGATCGGAAAGATTCGCCTAAAGTGCCAAATCGGCGACCTTCAGTCAGAAGTAACCTGTTATGTCATAGATACGGACACTTCCTACAATATTCTCCTGGGGCATCCTCGGATACACGATTACATGATCCTCATGTCTCCCTACCACATGATCTTCGTCCCGCAGAAGGCTGTTAAAGGTCAAGCTCTGGCAGACTTTTTAGCAGCTCATCCAGGTTCGGAGTCAACCCGAATAAACGAAGAGATTCCAGATGAGGTCGCCACTTCAAATATGGCCTCTCATGGTACCATATGGTGAATGTTATTCGACGGCGTTTCTAGAACTGGGCCCAAGGGCAACATCGTCGCTGGAGTCGGAATAGTACTAATTTCTCCCACCGGGTTGGTGATCAATTGGGCTTATTCCCTTACGGAGCCCTGTTCAAACAATGTGGCCGAATACAATGCTTTGGTCATGGGCCTCCGACTTGCTAAAGAGCTAGGGGTAGAACATCTTGAAGCATACGGCGATTTTCAGTTAATCGTCAATCAGATTCGGGGTTCATACGAGGTTCGCCATGAGGACATGATCCCCTAACACCAAATAGCGATCGACATTATCTCGTCCCTGGAGGGGTTCTTCATAGAGCATATTCCCAGGCTCCAAAACATTGAAGCCGATGCCCTAGCAGGTCTTGCCGCTTCCTTAGCAGTTTCGAATCAAGCTCATCATCTGGTTGACATCATAGGCCGTGAGTTGGTCTGTCCCAGGAATAATGTACAGTATGCTGAGAGTTACTCCGCTCTGACAGACGACGAAGTACCAGACTGGAGACAACCGTTCATTGACTTTGTAGTCTACGATATCCTGCCAGAGAATCCGAAGGATGCCACTTCTATTAGAAGACGTTCCCTCAGATTCTTCTACGATACAGAGACCAAAATGCTATATCGGCGATCATACGATGGATTACTGCTTCGATGCCTGTCAAATACAGAAGCCAAAGAAGGCGTACGTGAAGCTCACGATAGCATCTGTGGGGCCCATCAGCTTGGCCCGAAACTACAAGATCGCCTTCGCCGAATGGATTACTACTGGCCCACAATAGTTGCAGACGCAATAGACTATGCACAAAAATATAGAGCCTGTCAAGTCCATGCAGATTTCATCCACCAGCTATTCGAGTTTCTACACCCGACGGTGGTATCCTGGCCCTTCGAAGCATGGAGAATGGACATCATCGGTCCAATCATTCCGTCCTCGTCCCGAGGACATCGCTTCATACTCGCAATCACAGATTACTTCTCCAAATAGGCGGAGGTTGTTCCGCTTGCAGAAGTAAAGACTTCAAACGTGATCAGTTTCCTCAAGCATCACGTCATCTATCGCTTTGGACTACCCCGAAGGATAATCCATGATAATGGTCCGCAGTTTGTAAGCCACGCCTTCTATCGATTCTGCGACAAGCACCGCATCCAGAATATTGCTTCAATACCATACAACCCAGCGGCTAATGGTCTGGCTGAAGCATTCAACAAAATAATCATCAAGCTTCTCAAGAAGTTTGTGTCATCAAACAAACACGACTGGAATGAAAGGCTCGGTGAATGCTTATGGACGTACCGTACCACCGTACGGACCGCCATCGGGAATACGCTATTCTCTCTAGTATAGGGAAGTGAGGCAGTTCTCCCACTGGAGACTCAAATCCTCTCACTCCGCATAGCTCTCACATACAGATTGACGACGGATGACAATCACCATCGCAGACTACAAGAATTAGAGGCTCTAGATGAGAAGCGCCTACTAGATCAACAACGAATCGAGCTATACCAGGCACGTATCTCCGGAGCCTTCAACAAGAAGGTTAAAACCAGAATATTCCAAGTGGACGACCTCGTTCTGGCAGTTTGGAGGCCGATGGTCATGACTCACAAAACCGCCGGCAAGTTCCAACCAAAGTGGGAAGGCCCATTCATCATTGATGCTGTATTCTCCAATGGAGCTTACCGCCTCGCAAAACAAAACAGAGACTTGCTCATGTTTTCCATCAACGGTAAGTTCCTAAAGAAGTATTACGTCTGAAATGACATCCTCCAGGGTGATGAGTCATATACTCTCTCGTACCGCTGAACTCACATCTCGACTACACATCCTCCAAGATGACGAGTCATGTACCCTCTCGTACCACTGAACTCGCATCCCTACTACAAATCTTCCAGAATGATGAGTCATGTACCCTTTCGTACCACTGAACTCGTATTCGTACTACAAATCCTCTAAGATGACGAGTTATGTACTCTCTCGTACCGCTGAACTCATATCCCTACTACAAATCTTCTAGAATGACGAGTCATGTACTCTCTCTTACCGCTAAACTCACATTCCTACTATAAATCTTCCAGAATGATGAGTCATGTACTCTTTCGTACCACTGAACTCACATGCCAACTCCAACTCTCCCGGATAATCGAGTTATGTACCCGCAGTTACCGCTGAACTTACACTCTGGTCACTACAGATAAATCAATATCACCTTTTCTAGGTAGTAAGTCATGTATGATCATACCTCTGAACTTTCCTCCTAAAAGAGCTTCCTCCTTATGATCTAATACCCGCACTTTCAGTGCACAAAAAGGGTAACAGATCCACAAATTTCCGAAACAACCACGTCGATGTTGCCTCTGAGTT
The DNA here is from genome assembly GCA_029216955.1 of Iris pallida. Taxonomy (NCBI): domain Eukaryota; kingdom Viridiplantae; phylum Streptophyta; class Magnoliopsida; order Asparagales; family Iridaceae; genus Iris; species Iris pallida. Next base: position 22,228,283 of record JANAVB010020400.1, read on the forward strand.
GTTTTCCTTCCATCAAAAATAAACCGCCCCTCACATAGAACTTCCACGTCCTTATTACCTCTGAGTCATTCTATATATCCCTTCATGGAGCCCCCTCCTGCCATGTCCTCATTACCTCTGAGTGGGAAGGCTCCATCGAAGAAACCCTCATATTTACCATATCCTCATTACCTCTGAGTAAGTATGTTGGTTCTCTCCCAACTTATTATCCGTATCCAGAACCAGGGTACGCCAAGGATAATAGGTCCACAAAAAGTCCCCCATTAGGGCAATTACTACAAGCAAAGAGTAGAGCGAATATATTCTGTTCATTCAAGATCAGTTACATTCACATGACTACATCTCATGAGCAAGCCAGAAAATTCCTCTATAATTTCATTCAGACTAAAAAGAAAAAGATTGCATTGATGTCCAAAAGAAGCAAAACACAAACTGTGGCTAAAGACAGACATAAATATCAAGATAAAAGACGGACATTTGTGAAGAGCCCACGAATCCTAGTTGCGGGGGTGCATATACCAATCCCTCAACCATTTTGCATATGAAGGATGTACTTGAACAAAATCCTCGTCCGAAGTAGGAAGGTCAGAACTCCCAATACTACCGCCGTCAGACTGGGGCTCCTCCTTTACAGCAATGGGCGCCAGCTCTTCTTTTTGTTCCTCCGTTTTTGGTATTACCTCCTCCTTAACAAGCGATGACTCTTGTTTGAAAGGGGGCAGCAGCTCTTCCTTCACAATGATCTCAGCCTTCGGCAGGGTTGCTGCAAGAATCAAAGATAAAAAGAAACAACGTTAAAAGATGGTCAGAGCCTTATGTGGCATAGTCCAAAAAGGAGGGCTAATGCGGCCCTGTTTGAGAGGGCTTCATGCGGCTCGATTCAGAGGGACTCATGCGGCTCTGTTCGAAGGGTCATCATGCGGTCCAGTTTATGAAGCGTCTAAGCGGCCACTGGACAACTCCCATACGGCTCGGATATGGGATATACCCCATGCAGCTCGGATATGGGACGCACATATGGCCCATACAAACTGAACAGATCCGACGAGAATGAAGAACGCATTAAAAGCTTATGCATAAAGCATGCAACAGAGCCGTCTTTGTTTCAAAAGATACGATCTGCCCCAAACCCTTACCAGCAATGGGGGGATGAACGTCGAGGTGGACTTCAGGCGCTGGGGCTGACGAAGAAGCCACACCCTTTCCCTTCGCCGCGGCTGTGGAAGCTTTGGAGGCCATTGGTGATGATGATCGGAGAAAGAAGAACAACAGCTTAGGGCAAGAGAAAAGGAAGACAAAAGAAGACAAAGAAGTTTTTCTATCCTAACAGCACCCTATTTATAGGCCGACATAGGGGGGCACGTGGACCGATAAATCGCTTCGGGGCGTGTGCTGTAGGCAAAACCGACTCCTCAGATTTTGTCCCATCTCTCATAAAGAAGATTCATCAAAGCACGAAATCTAAATATTTAATGAACCAACTCTTGGGATTCTCCCCCTAAAGACGGCTCCAAATCATAACGAATCAAGAGCAATTAATGCCGCCTACGTGGCAGAGAGAACAGCATGCGGCCAGAACAGTTCATGCTGCTAGGGAGTTTATGGGGCCAGACAAGCCATACGGCTAGACAAGCCATGTGGCCAAGAACATCCTATGCGACCAGCAGAGCTCATATAGCCATGTTTCTTATTCAAAGTATTCCAATTTTTCAAATTGAAAAGTTTAAAGAGGGTCTTGTAGAAGCATGAAAAGAACAGAAGAAGCCCATGCGGCTCAAAATAGAAGAAGCCCATGCGGCTTAAAGCAGAAGGAGCCTCATGTGGCTCAGGAATTTATCAGAGCCTCATGCGGCTCAAAAACCCTTCAATAGCCTCATGCGGCTCAGGCGAGAATCACGTGACCCTATGCAGCTTTACAGCTGGCCATAAAGTGACTGCTCCCATTAAATGCTCTGACATAAATTAATAACTCTGACACTAAAGCTGAAATGATGAACTTCGATATGACGGCATATTTCTCGGAAAACGGAGAAAATCTTCTCTGCAGCTGGCACGATCCACCAACTACAAAGCCCCCTATGCGGCCGCCACCATCCCATGCAGCTGATGCTCGCATGCGGCTCGGAGCGTGAAGACCATTGTCATGCGGCTCAAATTATGAACAGTCACCCTATGCGGCCACTGTTCTCATGCGGCTCGGGTCATGAGGATCATCTCCATGCAGCTCACGCCCCTGCAGCCTTGACACGTGGCAAGTCCTATGCGGCTCAATTGGAAACCACCCCCATACGGCTCAAATTATGAGAAGTCACCTATACGGCTGCCACCTTCATGCAGTCCAAAACCTAAGAAGCTACCCTCATGCGGCTGTGGCTCGCGGTTAAGACACGTGGCAGAAGATCTGTTTCCTACGTGGCACTAAATCAATCAAGAGTTATCAATAAATCCCAACAACCTAATTTAGTGCAATCATCATAATTACCCAAATCAAAACAGATTTATGGCAATCGCATGGATTAAACACGTGGTAGGAGATCCCAGCTTCCCAGGATTCATGACGATCAACATTAATTGCCCATACGGATTTTACACAATCAGCATTAATTGCCCATACGAATTTGGCACAATCAAGAATTAACTGCCCAGATGTAATACAATCAAGATTAATGGTCCAGATAATTGATCGTCGACTTTTCAAGGGGAAAAATCATTGCAAACCCTAATGATCACACCCCCACTTCTATAAATAGCAAGGTGCCATTCCCTTACAAACCATGGAGAATTCAAGAGAAAAAAAGAGAAGGAGAGATCGGATCCAGAGAAACAAAGAATATAGCAAGGTGTCATTCCCTTGCAAGAGAGATCCTCTCCACCCGGCTGGACACACAGAGAGACAAAGACGCGTACAGAAGAGTCTTCCCATCTTGAGAGCAGTTCTTCACCGGAGCCAAGGCTACGTCTGATCGTCTAAGGAGTAAGACAGAGCGGCCGTCGCTTTTCTGAGCCTCTATCGTCACCCCCAGAATCAAAACTAAACAATCGTACTTAGACTGCTGTACCTAGATTTTCGTCCCTAGGCTTTCTTTGTACGAGCGAGTTTGTATTGTGAGTCTAAGTCCAGTCCTCCTATATAATTATTTTGTACTTTTACAATCAATGGCAAACAGCAGGGACACGATATTGGATACATTATGATAAGGTGCTATGTTTAAGTATTGCCGTGAAACTAATCCTAAGGCTAAGTAGAAAGATCACAAATTAAGATGCATGTTCCACTAAGAATATTTAGTGTTTGGCTTGGGTGCGAGCGGGTCTTGATCAGTGCGAAGCGAGGACGAAAGCACTAATCTCCCACTAGTTTGCTTGTAGGTTCAGGTATGTTCGGCTCGGGGCGGAGCTTGGCTTGGATGTGACGAGGCATGGAGTCCTTGGCGTTCAAGAGGAGCTACCGCATAGGCGTTCGGACTTACGACATGGAGGTATTCGACCGAAGACTACTAGCTGGCTATATAGAGGCATAATGTATGGAACAATGTAATCCTTTGTGAGCTAGAGAGATCATGAGCGTTGTAGCTAATTGGCATATTAAGTTGAGCTATTCAGAGCCTTGTAACCTTCAGTTCATTATGAATAAAAAGAGATTCTTATTGTATTCTTTGTTTCCTTCCACTGCTTATGTTACGACTTTGAGATAATCACTATGTGAACCGTTATCTTGCCTTGCACGAGCGCAACTCCAGGCTCATGCGGCATCATGCCCCAGCGAGGACGATGATTCGGGTGAAATCTAGCGAGGACGAGCGATTTTTTGGATCGGGACGTGACAAGTTAGTATCAGAGCGGTTCCATCCTCTGGACCGTGTATGAATCTCTTTGACCCTCAGTTGCTTCGCTATCGAATTCAGTTGACTCTAAGTTGTTTTTGCAACCGCATGGCTCATGGATTTGCTCAACGCTACATTGGATTTTCCATAAAATAAGTCTATATTAAGTGCGTACGTCTGCCACAAGTATGTCGTGACTATCACGTGATCTTCGGGTGCCATCAGAGAACGTTGGTTGCACGAAGTGCAACAAGTTATGGAATGTTGGTCGTACGAAGTGCAATGAATATAGTGATGTTGGTTGCATGAAGTACAATGATATACGTATTGTTGGTCGCATGAAATATGAGAAGTTATGTATTGTTGGTCGTACGAAGTACGAGGAGATATGTGTTGTTGGTTGCACAAAGTGCAACGGGTCGATATGTGAGGCAATGCATGTTATGTTGCTATGCGAACGATTATGTGTTGTCGGTTACACAGAGTGCAGCAAGTCATAAATCGTTCGTTGCATCGGTGCAACGAGTCGATGGGGTATGATGCGTGTTGTATGCATATGCGTATGGATAGCAATATGTCGAACGGGATTGTGACCTTAAGTATCGAGAATGAGTTGTTGCACGAGTTGCAACGAGTGAGATTGAAAGATCATGGATGCGATGGTAACGAGTCGAGTTGGTTGCTAAGTCGAGTTGAGTAGGCGAATGTTTATGTCGGCCGTATGTCGCGTTGAGCCTTGAGTAAGCGAATGTTGCGGGTGTGATCAATATGATCGCCAAGGTACGGTTAGACTAAATGTATGTCAAACTTGAGCGAACGATAGGGCATGTAGTCCAGTTGTTGTGCCAACTTGAGTAAGAAAAACGCTAGAGCTGGGATAGGAAAGATCGCCAAACGGGATAGACGATTGGAAGATAGATTTCGGACCTATGCGGAGTGTAAAGTCGAGTAATGACTCAATTTTGAGTGGTATATGTAATACCACTTGTGCGATCAGTGTAGCAAAGTGTTGTATCTATAATGATAGGCTCGATTCCTGAGTGGTATATGAAATACCACTTAGCGATAGCTATGTTAAGCCGGTTAGTAACTTGCGATAGATTTTGTCGAGATGATTATGTTGTTACGATATGTTTGTCCTCAACGGACGAAGTAGTACCGAGACTCTAGTGAGAATGACTTGATGGAAGTCGATGCAAGTATGCCTTGATGAATTGAGTTGAGCGATTATGCGTGAAGTCGTACCTATGGATGATACGTCGGACGAGGAGTCCTTAAGTGTAAGTCGAACGATAGGCTGAGCATAACGAAGGAATGTTGCATTGAGGAAATAGTCGGCCGGTTGAATTTACATTGAGTTAGTATGAAACTTGTTCGGAATGAGTTAAGTAGGTACGAGGAAATCGTACGAACGAATTTGAGTTAGCGCGATGAGTCGGTAGCACGATCGGGAAGTGCAAGTTAGGGATATGAGAATGAATATATGAATTGGAAATCGTGTCTCGATGATGGTAGTTAGTTACAACGGAATGGATTTTGGTACGTGAGAGTTGATTCGTATTCGAGTTTAGAAAATAATAGTGATTGCAACGAATTGGAGCTTATGAGAGACGAAGATGTTCAAGTTATGTATATCGACGATGGTATTGAGGCGTATCAAAGATGATATACAATAACTCGGGGATACTCTGATCGAATGAACGAAAATTATGTTGAGTATTGTTGTTGGATGAATAGGATGCAAGTTAAGTTATGGCAGTTTGGATGATAATGGTAGGAATGCTTCGAAGAATTTGAGAATGGATGGGTAGTACTTGGATGAAAACGAAAGTGTCTTGATTGTTTCGAGAATAACCACAATATTGACATTCTTGTCTTATGCGAGTGTAACTCCAGTATCGCACATGCGTCACGCTAAATTAGGGCGATCATTCCGCGTGAGCGTTGGTATGGTGATTCATCCAGCGGGGGTGATCGAACTTGCAAGGTGTGGCAAAATCGGATTTAACTTGTGGTTTGATACGAAAGTTGTTCGAGGATGGTTTGGATAAGTATGGAATGTGTCGGACTATGACCACGAATAGGTAAACTCGGACTTGAGGCGAGTAAATGTTGTACGACTAGTAAAAATAATCGTCGATAATGCATGAGTCATTCGAGTAGCAACGGCGCACCAGTTGCACGGGAGTAGGGAAATCGTGGATTGGTAAATTATGTCGAATTGGATAAAGTCTCATAGGAATTGTCAAAAATTGATTTAGCTTCACGATAGGATATATAATGGTTTGTTTGAACTGTCCCTCGTTGATGATCTTCAATTATCGAGCGTAGTTTCGGGGCAGATGACCCTAGAAGACTTGACCGCCAAATCAAGTGAATATTGAAGTCCCATAGGATGACCCTGAAGAAGTCGCATAAGAAATTTTATCGAGGAGGAGGAATGATGTAGTGCATGTTGAGAATAAGTCTAAGCGAGTGAGTATCGTGTTTCGGAAGTTAGCGAGTAGCCTTCGACTAGATCGATATGGTTAGAAAGTTTATGATCGATCGAATAGATACGTGAATAGACTGGGCTAGTCGATGATCGAGTATATATTGAGGAACGTGCCTAGTATAGTGATGCGGTAAGGCGATTGCAAGGATTCTGCAATGCACGAGAGTGACGGATAATAGAACGACCCTAAGAGTCGTGTCGTAGATCGGTTTGAGTAACGGTTAGGCTATGTGTGTTAAGCGTGCTATCTATGTTACGAAACGAACTAGTCGGAATTGATTCGAGAATTGAGTAAAGGATTCGTACTCGATCGAGAATAGGAGATGGACGTATCAAAGCGACCTTAGGTCAGAAAGATTGTTGCCTTTGAGCATCGTAGACTCAAGTGGACCTCTTGTGTCGAGAGAGATTAAGCATGATGTCTGGATAAGTTACCTAGCCGGGATAGTCCCAGATGCGATGCGTAGGTAGTTCGAGAACGTAGATCGTGTTGAGATAATTGTGTGCGAGACTTAGTGCAAATAGTAGGCAAGGGAATTTGGACATGTTGGACTTAGTCCATGTCGTTAAGGCCAAGTGTTAAGAATGATTGGATGAAAGACTTGGGTTACGTGAGAGATAGGCAAACGGTTGGGCGAATAAGCGTTGCGAAGAATTGTTGTGATCGGAAGCGCAATGACTCGATGCAATGCGAGTGTTAGGTGGCCGGCGAGAAGCTTATGAGATCAAACTAATAGTTTTGAGTTAAGTTATGCACAAAATATTTGGAAGGATGATCGTATGTTATAGAATGATGCGTACGAGAAGTATTTTTGGGAATAGGTGCTAATATTTGACCAAGTCGAGTACGAAATGATTGGTGCTTGAGGATTTAAGCGAGCTTGTTAGTTGTCCCGATATCCTATAACTGAGCTTGGCTGAAATGCATATATTGGTAGAACGCCTAAAATATGTGTATGATCCAAACTAAGTTGTATGATTCCAACGATAGTAGCACGAGATCGTGAAGCGATCTAACGAGACACTTGGATTTATGTGTTGGTTTCGGTTCGAGGACAAACCTTGTTTTGAGTGGTATATTATGTAATGCCCCGCTTCGCACGGTGTATTATGATGAGTCGTTGACTCGAAGAGTTGCGTTGACCCGATGAGGTATCAATACAAATCGATGCGAGAGTTACGTTAGCCAAAGGTAAGCTTTGAGTTGATTGGAATCTATGAATTGAATCGATGCAAAGGATGAGTCCATTTGAACAAGTGCTGATGTTAGTTGATCTGGTGTGCAGGCTATGCCTTTATGCTGGATTACGGATCGTGGCATGGGCGCGATAGGCCAAATCAACCAAGTAGTTCAAAGGAATGGCTAAGTCCGAGAGTTAGCTATGCGACCAAGTTATGGAAGTGAGCCGCTTCAACTCGGCAAAAAATGGTAAGGCGTATCGACTTAAGGTGGGCGGGTTCTTGACTCTCTCTCCCTATTCTTTCACGTCTAATAAAAGATGTCATTGTATGCGTAAGATGTTATCGAGTTAGCGAGCGTTGCTCGGCGACGAAAGGTCCAAGTATGTGTCGAACACTAAGATATAACATTGAACAATCGAGCAATTGAAACGACGTGCATCAAGTGCACGAGTCGCAGTAGGGCGGTGATGGTAGAACATTGAAAGACAATATCGAGATGTACATCACGTGCACGCCTCCGAGAACATTGAACACTAGGCGTAGAACATTGATTACGGCGCTGAGCGTGCCCTCGTGCACGGAAGCTAAGGAATAACTAAGTAACTACGGAATTAGGCTATGAGAATGACTTACGAATGGTACGCATTGAATATGAGTACGAGATGACTAAGCCGTTGGACGTCGTTCATCAATATGGATGTGTTGGGACATAACGCCGACGGAGCTTGAGATAAGGATGGTGGATTATGTTTATGAGACGCGAATATGTTTATGGAGCGAGACTATGTTATGGAACGTGAGATTGGTTGGAACGATATGATTTGTATGCTATGGTACGTATTGCATGGTCAATGGACTCGGATTACCCGTGCACGGGTGCGGCTTCCCTCGGACGGTTACGCCGGGGCACCGGGACCGTTCGGCCTAGGAGGGAATTATGTGTGGTATTTATGGTGCACATCATTCGGACGGATTGCGACCGTCCAGTGCTGTGATAAGCTATGATATCCGTATGTTTGGGATCTTCGGATAGTGGGCTAGCAACCCGTATCGAAGTGATCATAGGCTTACACATAAGAGATGCCAAGTCCATTACGGTGCAAAAAATCGTGACCTTCATATAGATAGGGCCGGAGGGCTGAGATATGAGTTGGGTGCAGGCGCAGGGCCTGCGACCCTTATGCATTGTCTAAGTTCATGATTGGAATGTTACGCGAATTATATGGTTTCTTACGTAAGTTCTAACCAGTGCAGGCTAAAGAAAATGGGACGAAGATGAGCACGATCACTATGTTTATGTTCATATTATGTCTAACTGTATCTGCCGCAGGGACACGATATTGGACACATTATGATAAGGTGCTATGTTTAAGTATTTTCATGAAACTGATCCTAAGGCTAAGTAGAAAGATCACAAATTAAGATGCATGTTCCACTAAGAATATTTAGTGTTTGGCTTGGGTGCGAGCGGGTCTTGATCAGTGCGAAGCGAGGATTAAAGTACTAATCCCCCACTAGTTTGCTTGCTGTTTCAGGTATGTTCAGCTCGGGGCGGAGCTTGGCTTGGACGTGCCGAGGCATGGAGTCCTTGGCGTTCAAGAGGAGCTACCGCATAGGCGTTCGGACTTGCGACATGGAGATGTTCGGCCGAAGACTACTAGGTGGCTATATAGAGGCATAATGTATGGAACAATGTAATCCTTTGTGAGCTAGAGAGATCATGAGCGTTGTAGCCAATTAGCATATTATGTTGGGCTATTCAGAGCCTTGTAACCTTCAGTTCATTATGAATAAAAAGAGATTCTTATTGTATTCTTCGTTTCCTTTCGCTGCTTATGTAACGACTTTGAGATAATCACTACGTGAACCGTTATCTTGCCTTGCACGAGCGCAACTCCAGGCTCGTACGGCAACACGCCCCAGCGAGGACGATGATTCGGGTGAAATCTAGCGAGGACGAGCGATTTTCCGGATCGGGGCGTGACATGCACCCCGTACCACTGTCGCACAAACTGTAGTGCCAATAGCTGTACCATCTGGCAGCGCCAACTGGCGTACCAACTGGCCGTGCAAACGGACAACACGAACTGGCGTGCGAACGGCTGCGTAAGAGGCTCGCGCAACAAGCGCAACTTAAGCGCACTATATGCCTAACGACGATGCTGACATGCTAAGTGCAAAGTGCGCCAACAAAATTCCATATTACGCCTCAAGAGCCCATGAGCCTGAGTCTGAGTATGAATCCGAGTCATTAAGCCCCTACGGGGCTTAGTTCCAATGGAAATTAATTTCCAAGAGAAAAAAGCATTAAGTTTTACCATGGAGTCTTAGCCTTACCTCCTAGTAAAATCATCCACATGGTTCCCTCCTTACGGTCACCACCCTATGTGCATATTCCAACAACACATACCAAATATATATGTTGAGATACCTCATGGTACTTTTCCAATGTGGGACTAAACTTCACTAGACATGTGTTGAGAGCAAGCTCTCTACACAAGTTAAAAGGAAAAGCTCCAACAATCCCCCACATATCTTAATATATGGGTTTGAGTGTTCCCTACAGTAACTATCTATCATGCATTATGAGAGATATCACTGACGACTTGAATCTTCCCACATGGGTCAAACAACAGACTATAATACAAGAATAGACTAAGCCTTAAATTCTGCACTATAGCTAAAATTCTTTCCACTCACATAATGTAGTTACATGTGCTTCTAGCTGTACATTAAAGGCCATGTGCCAGCCTGGTTTTAGTGTATAATTTTGGGCGTCTACAAGTTTACCCTCAAGAGACAGCCTGTTATCTCTATCCATGCACTATAGGTGTGTTCTTTATTAAAGATACATGGCATGAAGCGAAGTTGTGCTATGTGCAGATTTCCTTATTTTGTTAAAAATCTGCACCTAGTACACATTACAACAATCTTATTTTTACTTAAGCTTCTCCAGATAGTCTTAGTTAATCTTAAGTTTATCGTAACAACAGCAAATGAAATCATAAGCACATTTTACTTAATTCAAGGGAAAGCGTCAGGCAACTGGAGTACGCAAGCGTTATCGGGAGTTTGAGGTATGCTACTACTGCCACAAGGCCTGACATAGCTTTCTTTGTGGGAATGCTGAGTCGTTTTATGAGCAACCCAGGCATTGAGCACTGGAAAGCTGTGAAACGGGTTATGAGATATCTCAAGAATACTCAGACATATGCACTACACTACAGCGAAGATCCGCCGGTAGTAGAAGGCTTCAGTGATGCCACCTGGTGCTCAGAGTTGGAGAGCAAGAGGTCCACAATTGGATTCATTTTCACAATGGGTGGAGCTACTATATCATAGATGTCGAAAAATCAGACTATGCTCTCGCAGTCATCCATAGAATCTGAGTTCTTTGCACTTGATACCGCAGCGGAGGAAACAGAATGGCTTCAGGAGCTCATGTATGATCTTTCAGTGGTTGGGGCATAAATACCGACAATACCAATATACTGCGACAACCAGAAATCTTAAGAACATTTTTGTCTCTTTAAAATGTTTTCAAATCGTTAACAATCTCATTTTGTTTGCTTTTAAAAGTACAATAATTTTTGGAGAAGTATAACTATAGAAATCTGATCAGAAGATCACTTTATCCCTTGGATGATGTGATATTGAAGACACAAGCCTTTGGATAATGCAACAATATTTTAGCAGGAGATTACGATCATTAGTCTAAGGGATAAAGTGATCGTCTTCTGATCGGATTCATATAGTTGTACTTCCCCAGAAATTATTGTACTCTTGCACTTTCTTTCTTTCTTAGTTTGTAGAAATCAAACTTTTATTTATGCAAACAAAATAGCGACTCTGCTGGGGATGACTTTCTCCTCCGAAGAGAAAGTGACAACTCAATGTGACACCACGTCAATCAACAAGACACAAAAGACCTTGGTCGTGCAAGTCGACCAAACAGCCTACGAAGCTATTATTAGTGCTAGGGGTGCTAGGCGTGCCACTGTGTCATGTCCCGATCCTGGAGGACCAAAAACTAGCCACTGGGCGTGATGTTGTACAAGTCTAGATTGCACTTGTATAAGGCAAAACTATTATAGTTCCTGGTATTTCTCAGAAACAACGACAGCGCAGCAAAACCAAGAAGATAAATTAAAGTCACAACAAGATATAAAGAAAATGTATCTCTTTATTGATTTTTTTCAAAAGATTACAAGACTTGTAGTGGAATACAGAGTTTACAACTGATTATAAGACCTTGAAGACCTTGAATAGACAACTGAATATACACTTGCCCTTTAAGGTACAACTGAATATGCCGACTTCTTTACAATGAACTTATCAATTTGGCTACAATCTTACTGGTACAACTGAGTTACAATGTTCCATATATTATGTCCCATATAGCAGAAGACATCATCTTGAAAGAAGAGCTTCTGTACACCCATCCTAATCATCGATGCCAAGCACTGATCAAACGATTTTCCCCATACGCAAGTACCTGTAATATTGCCCACAACATGGGTCAGTACATCATCAATGTACTGGCGAGCGGTGCTGGCCCAACTCACCTAAGAAGACAACACTAAGTAATCATGATATAGAACATTATTAATAGTGGTCTTTCTCGTTGCCTTAGGGTCAATTTTATGTTTGTATCCGACAAGAAGTAAAGCATACAAATCTCATAATCAACATAATGTAAAGCATACAGTTATCACACTTGGTGATTCTTATCCATGGTCGTATATCCATCCCTGTACATTTATAATACTTACCTTTCCTACATAAGACATTGTTAGGAACAATATCATAATCTAATATATTTGTCACCGTTTAGGTGATTTTTACCAACAGCCGACATCCTTTCCTGTAATTGTGTAATAACTTACTCTGCCTGCATAAGACATCATTAGCACTGGACCTATCTCTATGAAGGTCACTAGCGACACGCCATCTTGGATCGTCTTCCAGTTATACGGTGCCCCTTACAGTGCGGGTAGCCAACCCCACTGAAGGTCCCATATATCGATGGCAGTACGTCTGTACCAATCCTTGTTCCCCTTAGGACGAACCGGGTCGGTGGCCTCGGATTACCGTTCAAGGAACTACCTTATCGACAAGTTGCCCATGACCACGCAACTATATGCAACTTATCTATGAAGAAATATATAATGCATGATAAGGAAAACTAAGTAATTCAGCCATCATTCTCATTTGTATTGCCATCTTTCTCATTCTAGGGTCTTAGCATAATCAACATTCTACATCGTCGACGGGATAATAGAATATTATTACCCAATCCCTTTCCTACATCTTTGATACCATACTTCTTTCCAACCGATACTAAATGTACTTACTATCTAATTCTTGGGACTTAGCATCTGTTTAGCATACGTTCATCGAGCTGAGGCTCGACATACTCATTGTCCAAGTATTTGGGAATTTTCCTTCACCTGTCATGTATTTCATTGCAAAGCACGCAAGCATACAATTCATTGAAATGATTTGAAGCAAACAATTCACAAAATGATTCGCAACAATTTCGAATCTTGTGATTAATTATCATTCATTATCTTTTCGATTTTTATGCAGGATGTTATTCAACAACTCAACGATCAACATAGCATACATATCCTTTTATTAAGCGTGAAACTAAAGGATCTTCGAAGGGTTCAACACTATTCACATTTATAAGACAATTTCTGCTACGATCGTCTGGCCTTCCAAGCGATCCTTCGCATATTTCCAAGTCCAACAAGGCTTCATCGAACCAACCATCCGTCATAAGGCATCTTACGGGTCGGGGTACTACAATATATACCACTCAGAAAAGTTTCGTCCTCGAAACTTAAAACAAAACTCATCCCCAAAACTGCAACCAACTTTTATGAAACTTCTCAACGATCAACTTGCACCATTTCAATATTTTTTTCGCAATATCACGATTGATTTCAAGTAATGTACCACCTCATCACAGCATTCTAATTTGATTCAAAATAGTTTACCATCTTTCTTCTTTCCTCCAACACTCGTGCAATTTCTTAGCACGTGATAATCATCCCCGTGGCTTCGTTTGAATTCAGCCTACCCCTTAGTTAGAATTATACCCATATTTTAGGCGTCTAAAAATACATGCACTTCAGCAAAGTTCAGTGATAGTGGAAACGAACGAGCTACGGTGTGACTTCTTTTCCAAACATCAGTGATTGCTCTAAGCATCTCGTATATTCCTAACTTGTTAATTCAGTTATCCAACTAGCCAATAACACAATGAATGTTACAAATTTCAACTTGAGGAATTTTTCCACAGCCGATCTAAAATATTCCCAATGTAATTCCAACATAGTAATATCAAGTATCCAATGAATTCAGAGTTTTCTTTCAAGTTCATTGTCATTCATGTCACCAAAGTTGATAAATCCCATAGCCACATTTCATTTTGATACCCTGATTCTCATCGATCAAATATTGTACTCATCATCGTTCGCATCCATATACTTTATTTGTAACTCGTAAATTTTTCGATCATGATTCAACTTTCAAGTCGTACCATCATTCCCTTCTAGTAAAAATTTCTCGATATACCCAAAATATTTTCTCGTATTGATTAATCCAACATATTATCATCTCACATAGGCAACTCTCATTTCCAGCAATATTAGTCCCAAGGGTCATTCCTATTCACATTCGCTCTAGCCGATCTCGGCTACATGCACTATCCAATTCCGTCGTTACGCTTGTCTCTCCAATTCCAATCTGATCATCCATCAATGAATTTATTCCGACTGTCTCAAGGCAACTATCGTCAATTTACGCAGCTCAATATGAATCAACCAACCAATCAAATCCAACCAGTTCTAACGAATTCTGACATTCTGAAAAGACAACCAAGTTTCTGAAACTAACATGATCCCTCATTCGATCCAACATTACAACATCAAATTTCCCAATCTCTATTCCGAAGTTTACTTTTCAATACATCTTACTCATTCTAACTATACCCACACAACATTAATAGGGACATCCCACGGGTTTCCAAGAGTCAAATTAGCATTCAGTCAAGTCTCTACGGTCTGCTAATCTAAGCTAAACCAGACATTCAGCTAACTCATTCTTGCATAGACATAGCTTCTGCTCAATCCGACTTGCATCCTCATATCGTACTCAAATTGTCTATTCAATCGGGTTAACTATTCTGGGTCATAATCCAACATCGTTACCTAAATGGTCTAGCATTTACAATTTTTTTATACGGTCTTTTCGAGACATATTCAATTCCCATATTTCTAAACCATCGATATGGTCTATACTCTTTAACCAATAACATAGGCAACTATATAATCGTGTTTCTTCGAAAGACATCCTTTATTAATTTTCGTTAACACCAAACACGGTCATCTCTTAGCAATTAATGTTAACCATCAATCGTTTTGCATCATCTTCTTGTGATTCCATAAGAAGATTTTAATATTCATGCATCGATCCAATCTCTATGGCACCAATCATCTAGCATTCGTATTTCGGTCATCTAGTGGATACGACATTACTCATTAGCTAAGTCATAATCCAAAAATTTTGCATTCCACCCAAACTCGTTATTCATGCGACAATATCATTTACCGACAAGTTCTATTACGTATCGCTGCATCTCGATTCTTAATTGTATACCAACCATCAAAATCTTATAAGGAATATCTACTCTTTCATACATCAAGGGACAAGTACTTATTCTCTATGCCTCATAATAATCAACGATCATAACTTGTTAATTTAGGACACGTCAAATTCTCTCAAACACAACTGTACAACGTGCAAAGCCATCTATTCACTACCAAAATACAGCCATTTGGTGACGGACATTTAGCGACAGATTTTGTCCCTCGCTATTAGCGACGGACTACCGACAAAGTTTCGACTGATTGCCGTCGAAAAGCTGATATTTTTTATTTTAAGGGTGCACAAAGGTCGCCAATCCGTCGTTAAGTCGTCGGAGATATAGCGACGGATAAAGAATCCGTCGCTATGTCGTCGCTTAGTTGTCAAAAGTTGGCAAAAAATGTTGAAAAAAATTGACACAAAATTTTAACAACCACATAGCGACAGATATTCCGTCGGCCAGCTATGGTGGTATAGCGACGGACTGGCAACGGAATATATCCGCTGCTAGTCGTCGCTAAATATCCAGCCCTAATTTAAATTTAACCGACCGGGGGAAGGAATGAACTTTCATTTCCCCCCCAAATTTTCTCTCTCTCTCTCTCTTTCTCTCTCCGGCCGCAAAGACTCTCTCTTGTTGGCCCATTGGTCATGGTCAAACCTGATTTTAATAATTGATCAAACTCTGTCTCGATATATGGAACAACTTGTTGGCCCATTGGTCATGGTCAAACCTGATTTTAATAATTGATCAAACTCTGTCTCGATATAAATACAAGTCAACTCAGATGTTTACCTACGACGTTTTGGACACTGCTCAACAATGGTTATCAATAATGTTCAAGACTAAAGCCGTTTGCCATTCAGAATGTACTTCCTGTTAAGCAATGTAATTTTTATTTTATTAAGTCTAGGAATACATTGTACACCGAGTCATACTGGCAAATAGGCTATCCTAAAACGTTTTTCAAAACCATCATATTCTTTTACAAATGACCTACGTTTTTGAAAAATATTCTTTTTACAAAAAGCTTCTGAAGGATTGTTCAAAAAGCCAAAATTTATTTTCTCCAAAAATGAACTGGCAAAACCCCAGGAAAACTCGGGCCGAGTTCGGCCAGAGTTCGGCCAGAGTTCGGCCATTTGGAACGTTAGTGAACGTTGGATTTTTGAACTTGGTCATCCTTCAGTTACGGTTTGTTACAAAGAGTTCTGTCCGAATTCTGCCCGAATTCTGTCAGAGTTCTGTCTTTGGAAAAGCTATAAATAGAGAAGCATTTCGATCATTTCAAAATACCAATTCACTTTCAATCTCTTCTCTTCTTAAGCTTACATTCTTCCAAAGAGTTCTTAAAAGCTTTCATTTTCAAATCCCAAGCCAGTTACAATCCTCTAGTCGATTTGCCAGTGCGGTGCGGTCTAGAAGTTTCAAGAGCGATTGTAATCAGAGGCTTGATAGAAGATTCAACTCTTCACAATTGAAATTGGACGAGTTCTTCGTATCAAATCTCGCGTCTGTAGAAGTTGCAAGGACTTCGTATAAAAACTTGCGAGATTTTCCAATAGTGGATTCAACTGGAAGCTAGAGTTTTTCCGACTGGACTAGTCCTTACAAGAGGAAAACCAGTATAAATCTCGGTGTTTGCGTTTGCCTTCTGATCACTTTTAAATTCTGTCATTTACTTTTGTGATTATTATTTTATCTGTGATCTAACTGCTAACAAGTTTTTAATTAGCAATATTCCGCTGCCTACTCTATTCACCCCCCCTCTAGAGTATTCTGCTTTACGATTTCGTTCCTACAATTGGTATCAGAGCGGGTTATACAGGTAATGCAAGGTAAAACAACAGTTATATTCAATTTTATATAGATCACAGCTTTACACATGGCAACTATAAAATTCACAAGTGAAGGCCAAGCCACAAACAGACCTCCACTGTTTGACGGCACAAACTACACTTATTGGAAAACACGTATGAGTTTCTTTCTGAAATCTCTTGATTTTGACTTATGGTCTGTAATTATTGATGGCTATAAAAAGCCACCTCGTATAAATGTCGATGGAGTTTTAGCTGAAAAACCCCATGAAAAATATACAGAGGAAGAAAAAAAAAGGCCAGTCTTGACGCACGTGCTATTAACGCTTTATTTTATGCTTTAGACAGAACTGAATTTAACAGGGTATCTATCTGCACAACTGCAAATGAAGTGTGGAAACTTCTTGAAGTCACACATGAGGGCACAACTCAAGTCAAAGAATCAAAGGTCAGCAGACTTACTCAAGAGTATGAGGCGTTCAAAATGAAGCCCAACGAAACAGTTACTCAGATGTTCGAGAGATTCTTGGATATTGTAAATCCTTTATCCTCCCTAGGCAAAGATTACAGTAACCATGAAAAGATTCACAAACTCCTGCGAGCACTTACAAAGAAATGGATTCCGAAGGCTACTACAATCATTGAAGGAAACGATCTCGCTACCATGACACTTGAAGTACTCATGGGTAAGCTACTCACTCATGAACTAGAGCTACAAGACTTTGAAGAGCCTGCACCAAAGGAGAAGACGATCGCTTTCAAGGCTCAGCACAGATGATCTGCTGAAGATGATTCAGACAACAGTGAATCTGATGCTGAAGATCAAGTACTCCTTACAAGAAAATTCAAAAGATTCTTGAGATATGAGAAAAAGACAAAAGAGAACAATGGCGGCAACAGCTGGTATCAAGATGATGTTGTCTGCTACGGCTGCAAGAAGAAAGGACACATAAAGAAGGACTGTCCTACAAACTCATCAACAAGCAAAAAGAGCTACAGATACGAGAAAGGGAACCTGAAGAGATCAACATCTCGGAAGTATGCCAACACCAGCATATGGCATGAAAATGAAGCCAGCGACTCAGAAGATGAACAATTAGAAGATGCTACAAATGTATGCTTTATGGCATCCGATCAGGTACTCTCTGAACCTATAGTTGATACATATGATGACTTCACCTTTGAGCAATTAGGAGAAGCCTTCAGTGAACTGTTAAGTGATTACAGGAAACTGCGTAGCAAATATCAGAACTCTAAGAAGGTACTCGAGGAGTACAAAGGTGAAATAAGAAGACTTACCGACCTACTAGCTGAGGTTAAAGATAATGTTAGTGAGTCTGGTGAGCTTTCTTCTATTAAGCTCTTATTACACGAGACTACCAAGTCATCCGAAGAAAAAGACAAGGTTATTGACTAACTGAAAGAAGAACTTTCTAAAGAGAAGAAAAGTCTTCAAAGTGCACAAGTCAGAATGGAAGCACTCACTTCTGACTATACTAAGTTATATGACACTTCCAAAAGATTGGAAATTAGGTTAGGAAAATAGCCTGAGACTGCTGCTTTCTACCCTAACACGTGTCACTTACCGAAAAATCGGAACATTCCCAAACCTAACACTGTCAGACCTAACCCTATCAAACCTTTTCCTAAAAAGGTTATGCCCAAACAGGATAATAGGTATGCTTTCTTCTATACTAGAAAACCTAAACCTACCAACCATGCACACCACTCAGCTTTCAATACTCAACATGCTAAATGTCATTATTGTGGCCTCATTGGTCATATATCTTCTGCATGTAGAATCATAAAGTTAGTAGATTTAAATATTTATACATGGATACCGAAAACTAACCAGTCAGGACCCTACAAGAAATGGGTACCAAGAGTTTCATCTGCAAATTATTTTGTAGGTGGGACGCCCTTCACATGCTAGAAGCAAATGGATCCTCGACAGCGGTTGCTTACGGCACATGACCGGTGACGCTTCATTATTCGCAACACTGTCGAAGAGGAATAAAGAAGGATACGTCTCCTTCGGCAACAATTTAAAAGGGTATATAATCGGTATTGGTGATATTGGTAAAGCTCCCTATCCAGTGATTAAAGATGTTTGTCTTGTTACTGAGTTAAAACATAATCTGCTCAGCATAAGCTATTTAGCTGATCACCGTTATGGTATTAACTTCGTAAAAGACAAATGTACTATTATTGATAGTTCAACTGGTAGTACTATATTTGAAGGTATTAGAGAAGACAATATATATGTTTTCTATTTGTTGGAAGATACTAACATTTCAGGTAGATGTTTAATGGCTAAAAGCGATGAGAGTCATTTGTGGCATATAAGACTCGGTCATGCAAATATAGATACTATTTTCAGATTATCCACGAAGAAGCTAGTACGCGGTTTATCGGACATTACATTCAAGAAGGATTCGGTATGCAGTCAATGTGAAAAGAACAAAGCTACTCGATCCACTTTCAAGTCAGTAAACGTTGTATGTACTACTAGACCTCTACAATTGCTACATATGGACTTATTTGGTCCTAGCAGAGTTGCTAGCCTCGGAGGTAAGCTATATGATTTTGTAATTGTAGATGATTATTCTAGATACATGTGGGTATATTTTCTGACACGCAAAAATGATGCATTATCGAAATTTGTCACCTTTTACAAGAATGTACAGAATGAAAAAGGTTACATGATCACTCGTATTAGAAGCGATCATGGAGGCGAATTGAAGAATGCGGAGTTTGAGCAATTTTGTGACACACACGGTTTTGTGCACGAATTTTCCTGCCCTAGGACTCCACAACAAAATGGAGTTGTGGAACGTAAGAACAGAACTCTATCCGAAATGGCCAGAGTAATGTTACCAGTTTAGTCTACCCAAGTATTTCTGGGCTGAAGCTGTCAATATAGCTTGTTTTGTTCTCAATCGAGTTCTAATTCGACCCAAATCGAAGAAGACTCCATTTGAGTTATGGTTTGATAGAATTCCATCAGTTTCATATTTTAGAATATTTGGTTGCAAATGCTTTATTTTTAATACAAAAGATAATTTAGAAAAGTTTGACGAAAAGGCCGATGAAGGTATATTTTTAGGTTATGCGGGCAAAAGTAAAGGATACAGAGTCTTCAACAAAAGAACCATGATCATCGAAGAGTCAATCAATGTCACCTTTGATGAACTAAATCAAACGACAATCGATGACAATGACAAGGATCTCAATGTACCCAACAAAGCACCAGCTGATCCTCCTAGAGAAGATCCAGGAACCAGCTACCTTCGGAGTCTGCCAAAAAGATTGAAGTTCACGGCTGATCATCCAAAGGACTTGGTAATTGGTGAGATTACCAAGGGTGTAAGTACTCGCTCCTCTAATAAAGATATAGCTTCTTGTGTTGCTTTTGTCTCGCAGTTTGAACCCAAAAATATTGATGAAGCATGTAGTGATAATTTTTGGATAGATACTATGCAAGAGGAATTAAACCAATTCGAACGAAATCAAGTTTGGAAACTTGTTCCCAAGCCTACTGATCATCCGGTCATTGGCACCCGATGGGTATTCCGAAATAAACTGAATGAGAATGGTTTAGTGACTCGTAATAAGGCTCGACTCGTAGCTAAAGGATACAATCAGAAAGAAGGTATCGACTACGATGAGACTTATGCCCCAGTTGCGAGATTAGAATCCATTCGTATGTTATGTGCATTTGCATGTTTTTATAATATTAAGTTATTTCAAATGGATGTCAAAAGTGTATTTTTAAATGGTTTTATAAAAGAAGAGGTTTATGTAGCTCAACCACCCGGTTTTACTGATTTTAAATTTCCTGAATATGTTTTCAAGTTGAAGAAAGCTTTATACGGTTTGAAACAAGTCCCTCGTGCTTGGTACAATCGTCTAAGTTCTTTTCTACTTGATAACGGTTTTTTAAAGGAAAAGGTTGACACTACTTTGTTTATAAAGTCTTTGAATAATAATATTCTTTTGATTCAAGTATATATAGATGATATTATCTTTGGATCTACTGATGAATCTCTTTGTCAAGAATTTTTAGTGTATGCAGAATGAGTTTGAGATGAGCATGATGGAAGAGCTGAAGTTCTTTCTCGGACAGCAAATCAAACAAACCAACAATAGGACGTTCATAAATCAAGCTAAGTACACAAAGGATCTACTAAAGAAGTTCGACATGGAAGCAGAAAAGTCACTTAGCACTCCAATGGCGACTTCAACCAAGCTTGATATTGATGAACAAGGCAAACCTATCGACATACGTAAGTATCGAGGTATGATCGGTAGCTTACTTTATTTAACTGCCAGTCGACCAGACATTATGTTTAGTGTTTGCTTATGTGCACATTTTCAAGCCAATCCTAAGGAATCACATCTGTGCGCAGTTAAGCGTATCTTTCGATACCTTAAAGGCACTTCTTCTGTCGGCTTATGGTATCCCAAAACCACGTCGTTTGACCAAATCGGTTATTCCGATGCTGATTTTGTCGGATGTAAAGTAGATAGAAAAAGCACTAGCGACATATGTCATTTCCTAGAAAAAGCTCTAGTCTCTTGGTTTAGTAAAAATCAAAATTCTATTGTATTATCAACAACCGAGGCTGAGTATATCGCCGCAGGACGTTGTTGTGCACAAATTTTGTGGATGAAACAAACCTTAGAAGACTATAGATTGCATTTTTCACACATACCCATTTTCTGTGATAACACTAGTTCTATTAATTTGACTAAGAATCCTGTATGTCATTCTCGTACTAAACATATCGAGATTCGACATCATTTTCTTAGAGATCATCAACAAAATGGAGATATAGACCTTGTATACATAGACACACAGAATCAATTAGCTGACATACTCACAAAACCTTTAGCGGAAGATCGTTTCAACTATTTACGTCGAGAATTAGGAATTTTAGATATCAATAATATTAATTAATTTCGTTTTATTAATTATTTATTCGATACTCATAAACTATTTTTAAGACAAGCCTAAAAAGAGTCTGTCTGTCACCACGACTACAGTCGAAGCGAAGCGGTATTTAAGAGTTCCCCGGTGAACCTCCGTTAGCTGGAACAGTAGTCCTACAGCTAATCTGAGACAGATGCTGAGTAAAGAATATTAATTTATAAAATAATATTAATTATATTATTTTGAGATTTAAATTACTAAACTTTGAATTAAGCATTTGAAACGAATTAATAAAAAAGAATGTGGCCTCATTTGAATTATATATATATATATATATATATATATATATAGCCAGGCAACCCTTGGCGAATTTGGCCCGAGTTCGGTCCGAATTCGGCCAGAGTTCGGCTGGGTATTTATATATACCAGCACCAACCCGAGGCTTCCTTCTTCTTCATTCTTCCCCACGTCCACATAACAGCAGCTCCGCCCCTCCGAAACCCTAGTTCTTCTCCATCATTGTTCTTCCAATCCTTGTGGAGTTTCTCGTCAAAACTTTGGTTTCGTGCGTAGATCGTCATCCTCTACAACATATCCAATTCTTGGAAGGTATAATCACTTCTTTCCTCTACTTTTCAATACTTAGGGTTTCTAGAAATTTTGGAAAAGAATGCCTAAGTTCAATACCTTCAAGAGGAAGAAGACCAATGCCAGTGAAGAGGTATCGTCTTCAGATCCACATACGGATTGCCTCTTTTCTTCGGTCCAATCAGACAATGGTGCGTCGGATGAGTTTTACTTTAAAACTTCTGATCAAGCTTTATTGTGGTACGCCGATTTTGTCATGCATACTATTTGCATCGGATCACCGATTACGTGAACTGTCTTTCCGGATCACCGCCATTATTTTGAGGCATTAGGGTTACAACATTTTGTTACCTTACAATTCCCCATTGCCACTAATGCCATTAGATTATTCTATTATAATTTCGTGTTAGACACTTTTACGGCGAGGACACGTGTCGGAGGAATTGATATCGAATTCACTGATGAAACGTTAGCAGAAATCCTTGGTATCCCAAACGAAGGTGCCCCGCTCGATGACATCACTGATTTTGATTTTCCCGATGGCACGACACTCGTTAGTTTCAAGAATGAACTTTGTGCACCCGCACGCGTTCTTCCTGGAAAGTTCAAGGCCAATAACTTGAACTTGTTTAACTACGAATTACATCGCATAATCTATTCCACCTTACTTCCAAAATCCACTTCCAAAGATGATGTCACTGTACTTGAGCTTTCTGCTCTCTATCATATTCTTAAGGGGATTCCGTTTTCTGTCCCTAAGACTATCATTCAGATGATGGGTAGATGTCGCGGAAGAGATCGCAACCTATCTTATGCGATGCTTATTCATCGTATTTTTTAGAGATTTGATATTGATTTATCTACTTGTGCTGTCGACCCCGAGCCCAAGTTTCTCAAACTCTCTCGTCGCAGCATTGCATCTGTTCCTCAACCTACTGCACCTACTCCTCCTGTACCTACTTCCACTGCTCCTACATCACCTGTTCCTCCTCATTCTTACCCTATGACATTTGAGGGTATACATCAGTACTTATCAGATCTGCAGTCTTTTTATGTTGAGACCTCTAGGGAACACGAGTTCCGTGATGTGACTCGGTTCCAGGCGATTGCCAACTCCTTCGCCGATCTGAGGTTTGTGCAGACGGGTCATTCTGCTAGCTCTCTGCCTCGAGACCCTTCTGTTTCTGGCTACCGCATTGACGACGAGGCGGTTCACTCTCTGTTTCAGCCAGGGAACGCCTATGATTGGTATTGTACCGCTGGCGCCACTCCTCGTACTTCTGGCGCTGGTACTTCTAGAGCTGGTCCTTCTGGACATGCTGGAGCTGCAGCTGATGTTGATGACGATGATGATGAGTTTTGAGATGTTAGATTATTGAGACTGTTACTTTTGTCTCATGTTTACTTGGAAATGCTCCGACATTCCAAGATTTTATCAGTACTTTTTAGTTTTTATCAGTACTTTTTCTATTATGTGACTATTCATGGACATGGTTTTTGATTATGCCTCAGTTTTGGCATTTTTGTCTATTATTCAGCACTTTATATGTTTCAGTATTATGGTAGCACTATCTATCTTTTGCTGCTTCATACTTTCTCAAATACTGCCTGTGACAAATACATGTCTGTGTTGTGTTCTCTAGACTATCTGTTTTCTTTTACTGTTTATACCATGCCTGTATAGATTATTCCTATATTTTTTATTGTGTTTCTTCACTGTTTGTTACTTATGCATTGATTACGGGGGAGCTTTCTCTTTTGCAATTATTTTTCTAAGTGACAACGGGAGAGAAATAAGGATCTAACATTTTTGTGAATATAGGTTATGAACAATTTTATTTTTGGTTACTATTTTGAATTGATTCCAAGCTTAGATGTTATATCGGCAAGGTTTGTCAATTATCAAAATGGGGGAGATTGTTGGCCCATTGGTCATGGTCAAACTTGATTTTAATAATTGATCAAACTCTGTCTCGATATAAATACAAGTTAACTCAGATGTTTACCTACGATGTTTTGGACACTGCTCAACAATGGTTATCAATAATGTTCAAGACTGAAGTCATTTGCCATTCAGAATGTACTTCCTGTTAAGTAATGTAATTTTTCATTTTATTGAATCTAGGAATACATTGTACACCGAGTCGTACTGGCAAATAGGCTATCCTAAAAAGTTTTTTAAAACCATCATATTCTTTTACAAATGACCTACGTTTTTGAAAAATATTTTTTTTACAAAAAGCTTCTGAAGGATTGTTCAAAAAGTCAAAATTTATTTTCTCCAAAAATGAACTGGCAGAACCCCAGGAGAACTCGGGCCGAGTTCGGCCAGAGTTCGGCCATTTGGAACATTAGTGAACGTTGGATTTTTGAACTTGGTCATCCTTCAGTTACGATTTGTTACAAAGAGTTCTGTCCGAATTCTGCCCGAATTCTGTCAGAGTTCTGTCTTTGGAAAAGCTATAAATAGAGAAGCATTTCGATCATTTCAAAACACCAATTCACTTTCAATTTCTTCTCTTCTTAAGCTTATATTCTTCCAAAGAGTTCTTAAAAGCTTTCATTTTCAAATCCCAAGCCAGTTACAATCCTCTAGTCGATTTTCCAGTGCGGTGCGGTCTAGAAGTTTTAAGAGCTATTGTAATCAGAGGCTTGATAGAAGATTCAACTCTTCACAATTGATGTTGGACGAGTTCTTCGTATCAAAGCTCGCGTCTGTAGAAGTTGCAAGGACTTCGTATGAAAACTTGCAGGATTTTCCAATAGTGGATTCAACTGGAAGCTAGAGTTCTTCCGACTGGACTAGTCCTCACAAGAGGGAAACCAGTATAAATCTCGGTGTTTGTGTTTGCCTTCTGATCACTTTTAAATTATGTCATTTACTTTTGTGATTATTATTTTATTTGTGATCTAACTGCTAACAAGTTTTTAATTAGCAATATTTTGCTGCCTACTCTATTCACCCCCCCTCTAGAGTATTCTGCTTTACGATTTCGTTCCTACACAACTCAGATGTTTACTCAAGATATTTTGGACTCTTGGACATTGATCAAGATTGGTTATCTACTCAGTTCAAGATCGAAGCTATGTTTGCCACTCGAGACTATATTTCTTTATGCAATATAATTTTTTACTTTTATTGAGTCTAGGAATATACTGTACACCAAGTCGTACTGAAAAATAGGCTATCCAAAATCGTTTTCAAAATTGACCTATGTTTTGAAAAACATCACTTATTTACAAAAGCTTCTGAAGGATTTCAAAAAGCCCTAAAATATTTTTCTCAAAATATTCCTAACTAACCCTGACAGAACTCGGCCAGAATTCGGCCAAGGTGAACGTTATATGAACGTTGGTTTTTGAACTTGGTCTCCCTTCAGTTGTAATTTTTTACATAGAATTCTGTCAGAATTTTGCCAGAGTTCTATCTTTGGAAAAACTATAAATAGAGAGAAATTTTGATCATTTCAAATCACTCATTCACTTTCATCTCTTCTCTTCTAAAGCTTACGTTTCTTCCAAAGAGTTTTCTAAAAAGCTTTCATTTTTAAATTCCAAGCCAGTTACAATTCTCTAGTCAATTTGTCGGTATGGTACGGTATAGAAGATTTCAGAGAAATTGTAATCAGAGGCTTGATTGAAGAAAGACTCTTCAAAACTGAAGTTGGTCGAGTTCTTCGTATCAAAGCTCGCGTCTGTAGAAGTTGCAAGGACTTTGTTTGAAAACTTGCAGAATTTTCCAATAGTAGATTCAACTGGAAGCTAGAGTTCTTCCGACTGGACTAGTCCTCACAAGAGGGAAACCAGTATAAATTTCTATGTTTGCGTTTGCCTTCTGATCTCTCTTCTTTACAGTTATTACTTTGTGTTTATTGATATTATTTTTGTGATCTAACTGCTAACAAGTTTTTAATTAGCAATATTCCGCTGCCTACTCTATTCACCCCGTCTCTAGAGTATTCTGCTTTACGACTTCGTTCCTACAATTGGTATCAGATCGGGTTATACAGGTAAAGCAAGGTAAAATGCAGTTATTTTTAATTGTTATATAGATCACAACTTTACACATGGCAACTATAAAATTCACAAGTCAAGGCCAAGCCACAAACAGACCTCCACTGTTTGACGGCACAAACTACACTTATTGGAAAACACGAATGAGTTTCTTCTTAAAATCTCTTGATTTTGACTTATGGTCTATAGTTATTGACGGCTAAAAAAAGCCTCCTCGTATTACTATTGAGGGTGTTTTAGTTGAAAAACCCCATGATAAATATACTGAGGATGAAAAGAAAAAGGCCAGTCTTGACGCACGTGCTATTAACGCTTTATTTTGTGCTTTAGACAGAACTGAATATAACAGGGTGTCGACTTGCACAACATCAAATGAAGTATGAAAACTTCTCGAAGTAACCCACAAAGGAAAAACACAAGTCAAGGTGTCAAAGATCAACAGACTTACTCAAGAGTACGAGGCATTCAAGATGAAGCCAAATGAATCCGTCACTCAGATGTTTACGAGATTCCTGGATATTGTAAATCCTTTGTCTTCATTAGACAAGGAATACAGTAACCATGAGAAGATTCGTAAACTTCTACGAGCACTCACAAAGAACTGGATTCCAAAGGCTACAGCAATCATTGAAGGAAACGACCTCCCAACAATGTCTCTGGAAACACTCATGGGTAAGCTACTCACTCACGAGTTGGAACTTCAAGACTTTGAAGATGCTACACCAAAGGAGAAGTCGATCGCTTTGAAGGCTCAACATAGAAGAATTGTCGAAGATAATTCTGACGACAACGACTCTGACTCTGAAGATCAAGCTCTTCTGGTAAGAAAATTTAAGAAGTTCATGAGATTCAACAGAAGAACAAAAGACAGCAACTGTAATGCCCCAGAACCAGAATACTGGAGAGCGGGGGCATACATAGCCAGCTACGTATATTGAAATGGAATCCACCTCGCTATACGGTCACGGCTGTCTAGATACATGAGGGTTTAACTACAAGCCATCGGTCTCTTATGGTCATGAACAAGCCTATTGTCTCCATCTCAAGCAAGTAGTAGCAGTCACAAGATGTTAGAGCATCAAATATAATAGTAAGGCATCCCATACATTACATATTTGGATGATCATGAAGCTAGTCGTATAAAATATGAAGACTAGCAAGAGTTTCAGTCATACATGATCAACCCTAGGATTTGTTAATCATGTTACAGCCCGTAGGCAGACAGTAATAAAGTGCAATCGAGCTAACACGTGCTCGTCGGCTAAACGCCTCAAAAGAATATTTTTTCAATAGATTGGAAGTGAAAAATAAAACCCACTCATTGTCAGGATTACGCCTGGTGGTCACCATCTGGCTGGAAGGTAGGTAGATCATCTGGAGCTGCTCCGGTATCTGGCCACGCAAAACCAGCTGGATCAGATCCCAGAAAGAGCAATTGCCACAAAGGATGCTTCACTTAAGAACTAAAACCAGCAATTAACATAAAACATAATAACATATTAAAACTGGAGATATGGAAAAAAAAATTATGAGGATATACAATGCGATAACCATGGAACTATTCAGATAGCTGGGTTATAACCTTTAAACCAAACAAGGGCCGGGGTTGTAACCCTTCATCTGAACGGAACTTGGTTTTCCACCATTTATCGATAAAATAAAGCACAAGCAATCAGGTCATGTTACAGCCTTGTACAGGATCAGGACAAGACTAGACTGGGTTAGACTCCATCCAATCAATCATGGCCAAGCAATGAGTATGGCTTGATCCTTTAACTAACTAGGGTTATCATAGACCTAGTTACTAGCAAGATGCAATAAAATTATTCCAACAGCCACAAGCCATGCAGACCATCCAGGTTATCCAGGTAGAATATCCGTTCATAAAGGGTACAACACATGACAGTGTGCTGGAAATGTGTCCTACTCGTCGGCAGGCTACAAGTCCACTTGCGCACCCAGATAACGGGATTGCCTGTAGCTGAAAAATCTCTTCATGACTACTGGGTTATTCTAGTTATTAGCCTTAGTCAATTTCAGTAGGTACCCCTGACCGTGGTACTCAGGGGTCCCTGTCCTATACATGATGCGAGACAGTATTGGTTCATATGTACAAACACAATCATCAACGATGTCCAGGCCATTTATTCTTGTCATGCCATGCTAGCCGTCGCAACAGCATTCAATAGTTCCCATCATGCTTGCTTGTCATGTCATGTCATGTCAGTTACTTGCCATACCATGTCATGTACAATTATCTGTCCAATCATGTCAATCAATTCAAGTTATCAAGTCTGTGACAAGAGGTGCAAGAACAATAAAGCAAACGCGTAAAAATGGCTTTACGCGAGCAAGACACAGAGTAAGCTAGCTCTACGCGAGCAAGGCCAAGGAAAGACCGCTTCTACGCGAGCGAAAGCCCTACGCGAGAGGGAACTCTACGCGGGCAAGGCTCTACGCTAGCAAGCACCCTATGCAAGCGAAACTTTACGCATACGAGCACGTAAGGATCTACGCGAGCGAGGGAGAGTCTACAGGAGCACGACTCTACACGAGCACGAGTGGCCCTCGCATAGAGTTCAAGTGAACTCGGCGTAGAAAGGATCATGCTGGCACGCAATGCGTGTGCGTAAAGGGGACACTACGCTGGCACGTTTAAGACGTGTGTGTAAAGGAGGAAATGCTACGCTGGCACGCAATACGTGTACGTAAAAGAGGAAATGTTACGCTGGCACGTTAAACGTAGGCGTAAAACTAAATACTACGCTAGCACGTAAGAACGTGTGCGTAAAACTAAATACTACGCTAGCACGTAAGAACGTGTGCGTAAAACTTCATCTTCTCCCCAAGGCCAAGACAAGCAGGCGTAAAAGCTCAAGAGCTCAAGGAAGCCCCATCTCGGTCAAGACTCGATGAAATTCAACCATTCCAAAACCAAACTTGTGTAACATCAGAATGCCTTCTACATAGAACTCTTAGTTTTCGAAAATAAGCCAGCTTAGTAGATCAAAACCGAGAAATCCGAAAATACAACAAACTTAGATCTACATGGAATGAACCAATGAAACTAAAAATGCTAAGTACTAAAGTGTCTTAGAATCTCGTGAGGAAGACAATGGAACAATAAAACTTGACTTCCTCTATGAAGCAAGTTGTACTTGCCTACGGTGGTGCTCGGTGGAGAAGAAATGAGGAAGAAGAAAAAAAGTAGTAAATCAGTAATGAATGAGGAGAGAGAATGGTTGTTGGGTTAATAAATGAGGGATGGTGGTAGGTAGGGGTTTGCATATCAACCCAAATCGAGCCCAACCAAGTCGAACCCAACCGAACCACATGAACCAGGAAATGCTAACTAATCCACGCCAGTGCAAAACCCAAGACTAGCCAGTCAAGACAAGTCGAACCATGATGAACCCAAAATAAACCGAGGCAAGATTAAACTAGGATCAAGCTAAGCAAGACAAGTCTAATTACGGGTCGGGATTTCGTACACGTATACCAAATACGTAATACGAACTACGGGCGTTACAACTCTACCCTCCTTAAAAGAATTCTGTCCTTAAAATTTAATTAAGAGGCTAGAGAGGCAAGGACAAGCTATATTAATCACAAGCAAGTTATAACTAGACAATCAATCAAGCAATCATTCATGCAAGAAAGGAAGCTGAGGGTATAAGGCATAAGAAGGATATTATACCTTACGAGTCAAACATGTCGGGATATCGCGATCGGATATCATCTTCACACTCCCACGTTGACTCACCCAAAGAGTGATGACCCCAAGCAACACGGACTAAACTAACAGTCTTGTTCTTGAGTATCTTCTCTCTCCGGTCCAATATGGATATGGGTCTCTCCTCATACGAAAGGTTGGTACCAACAACCAATTCCGAATGATAAAGGACATAACTCGGATCCGGGATGTACCGTCGCAATTGGGATACATGGAAGACATCATGCACCTCACGCAACGACGGCGGGAGAGCGAGACGATAGGACACGTCTCCGACTCGCTCGAGGACATCGAACGGCCCTATATACCTAGGACTAAGCTTTTCCCGTATGCCAAAATGAATGACGCCACGGTTAGGCAAGATCCTAAGAAATACATAGTCGCCGACGAAAAATTCAAGGGGGCGCCGATAAGAATTGGCCCAATGGCGTTGGCGATCTTGTGCAACTCGAAGATGATCTCTGACTCTTCTGACCACCTCAACTGTCTGAGTAATCATTTCTGGATCGAGCATCTGTCTCTCTCCAATTTTGTCTCATGCTAGCGGGGATCTGCACTTCCTACCATAAAATGCCTCGAACGGTGCCATCTGGATACTGGCTTGGAAAATATTGTTGTACGAGAACTCCACCAGGTGCAGGTGATCCTCCCATAAACCATCAAAGTCGAGTATACAAGATCTCAATATATCTTCCAAGGTTCGTATGGTACGCTCTGACTGACCATCTGTCTGCGGATGATAAGCTGAGCTGAACTGGAGGTGAGTTCCCAAACTCTCTTGCAGACTGCGCGTTCGACGTAAATCTTAAATCTCTGTCCGAGGTGATACTGACTGGAACACCGTGAAATCTGACGATCTGCCTAAGGTACATCTCTGCTAGCTAAGCCATCGACTGACCAACTCTGAACGGGAGAAAGTGAGCCACCTTCGTGAGCCTGTGTATAATAACCCAAATAGCATCTCTACCGGCCGGGGACCTAGGTAATCCAGTCACGAAATTCATGGTGAGGCACCTCCCGTTGTCTCCTGCAACTCTACTCAAAAAATCCTCGCCGATGGGAGAGGAAAGAAGATAAACGTTTCCAGCCCGAAGATTTCAACCACTGTGACTAAGAAATTGTCATCTAAACGGTTGCCTACTACCGGAGTTTTCCAAGGCACCCATTCAAAGAAGAAATCTGCTACAGTGGGAAATTCATCATCCACATCACTGGGGGTTGCTGGAACTGGGGGTAGCACTCCTCCGAACATCCACGATAATTCGATGTTCCAAGGAGACGAGCCCGGGGAAACAAATTTCCCATCAGATACATCAGGTGCCGACGTCTCCGAGAACGCCTACGACTCTCAAAATGAAGCAAGCTCTGAAGCTGGGGGTACCATTCTTTCTGAGTCCGAACCAGAGTAGAACATTCCCACATACCCCAATGACTTCTCGGTACATGAGTATGATTCGGAGGGCACGTCATCTACCGTCCCTTCCACTTCTACTCATGTGAGGACGGCATTCATGACAAACGACGAATAAGATGGTCTCAGTGATCGCCAACGCATCGACACCCTGGAGGCCATACTGCGTACTTTGGTCAAATCGGTGGACGAGATCAAAGCAGCCCTTCCTACTCTGCAAGGAGGGACGCCTGGCCAAACAAACTTGGGTCCCACGGTCAATGCGGACTCGAACTCAGCGGCACCAAACCCGGGCAATAATCCTCCTGAAATGTCGGCTCCTACCGCTTCAGATGAGGCCAGGGAAGCAAGAAGAGAGATCCAGGAGCTCCGGGCCATGTTCTATACCTGAGAAAACTGCCAAGACCTCAGGATACGACAACCGTATCCCGCTGCATAGAGAGATGTTCCCTTCCCACCAAAATATAAACCATTCCACATCAATCCATATGATGGGAAGACCTCCATAAGTCGGTACATCACTTACTTCGAGGTTACCACCGACCATCTGCCCCATGACGATGCCATCCTTACACGATTACTCATCGGGGCATTGGAAGGGGTCGCCTTCGACTGGTACCATAACCTGTCAGACAACTGCATCCACTCCTTCGCCAGCTTCAAGCGCATGTTTTTGGAGAGATTCTACGAAGTAGGACAGGACATCATAATGTCCACCCTCATGGATGTCGTTCAAGGGGAGAAAGAGCTGACAAGGAACTATATTGAGCGGTTTTGCCAAACCGCAATGAAGCTGCCGTCTGGTAATCCGGATTCCTCCTTAATTGAAATTTGCCAAAAGAGACTGCTCCCAACAATCAGTCTCTGGATGGGTGAAAGTTAATTCAAGGACTGGAAGACGTTCATCATCAATGCCACTAGCGCCGAGGACAGGTTAAAGAAGGCACGCCAACTGGGATTGCACATCTCGGAGGGAGAGGACAAGGGCAAGCGCCCTAATACCAACAACAACAATGGTGGTAACTCCTCCAACAATCGGGACAACAAGGGCAAGCAGGCTATGGTGGCCGACACAGCCCAGAAACCTGAGTCAAAATCTGCAGACAAGTAATGGCCGCAAATGACCTACTCCTTCGAAGACGGCCATGTAAAGCCCATCTTAGACATGCTCATACAAGGGAATAGAATTCAGCTCCCTCCACTAAGACGGAAACCTCGACCGGCAGAAATGGAGAACCCAAACTACTGTCATTACCATCGCTACGTCCACCATGCTACACACGACTGCTACCAACTAAAGCGATACATCCAGCATCTCATCGATTCGAAGGCTCTGGCAATTGATTTCGAAGAGGTGACCGTGGCAGCCAATATGGTGTCCGTACAATTCGGCAGCTTCCCTCCAACGGAGACTCAAGACGGTGTGATTCCCATCCTTCGGGCGACAATGGAGATTGCTAATCTTCCACCTCCTCGAGATCAGACTGCCGATCTGGTACCCCTCACCACGTCACGGGAGGAGGTCATGTGGGTCCATCCAGACTTGGTACCTGAAGTGACTCAGTCCGTACCACTCCCCATTGGCAGGAAGAATGGTGGAAAGGTCAGATCCTGCCGTACAATCTCGACAGATGTCGAAGAAGCCACAGCTGCTGTCACCCGGTCGGGTGCGCAATCCTAATCTACGCCAGATAACTCGGCTGAAGAACATCAGCCGGCTACTGCTGATGCTCCGGGAACTTCTCAGCCTCCGACGACCGACAAGCCTAGGCCGAAGGAGACTCGCTTTGACAAATCCCTCCGAAAAGAGGCACCTCATGGGCTGGAAAGGCCCTACAACTTTGACATCTTGGCGCAATTGGCCAACACACCGGCCAAATTGTCATTATACGAGCTCCTGAGACTCTCCAAGGATGTTCGCACGGCTTTGAGCGATGCACTCCAGAATGCCGACGCATATCTAGCTCAGGTCAACCTCACGGGAGAGAGCCCGCCTGCAGATCTCTAAAACAGCGCTTGTACAAGAGCGATGCCCAACATTGTCTTCACTCCACAGGATATGCTCATCAAAACCAATCTGCATGATCGTCCGTTATACTACACTGGATACATCGGTGACGTAAAGGTGGACCGGATGCACATTGATCTTGTTTCTTCCATAAGTATCATCCCGAATGGTCTGTTACATCATCTCCGCATCCCTATGCATCGCCTGACGCCGACAAGCACCGCCATCAGCGGTTTTAATTCGGGCAGGAGCTACCCGATTGGGAAGATCCGTTTGAAGTGCCAAATTGGCGATCTTCAGTCAGAAGTGACCTGTTACGTCATAGATGCGGACACTTCCTACAATATCCTCCTAGGGCGCCCTTGGATTCACGATTACATGATCGTGCTTTCCATGCTGCACCAGTGCTTCAAGTACGTCGATAAATACGGCTTCGTGAGGACAGAATTTGCCGACATCGATCCCTTCAAAGGGGTCGAATCCTACTACTCAGACTCCTGCTTATACGAAAAGTTGAAGAGGCACCTTGGTAAAGGAGATGTGCAAGCTCGTACTGAGACGGCCACAGGATCAGAAGAACCCCTGACGATCCACCTCCGAGCTCGCAAACCTGGCAAAACCGTACCCCTTACGGCCGCTCTGCGTAAGGATGTAATCAGTCTCTCGGCACAAGAGGGACAAATGATAATCCGACTGCCAAGGTCCGGCCAAGCGCCAAGACCCACAATGGAGCCACTGACAATCAGACTGCCTAGAGTCGGCCAGCCACAAACGGAGAAGCTCAATCCCTCCGACAAGCCAATGACGATACGTCTTCCCAAAAAGAATCGTCATCCCGATGCAAAGTCTGGGGCTTCTAGCAAGCCAACCACTCCCTGTCCAGCATCGAGTACCAAACTGGGGGTCGCTAGTTTGCCAACGACTCCACGTTCTGCTCCACCAGCAGAACCCCTGATGATCAAGTTGCCCAAGTCATCCTCTCAGTCCTCATTTACACAGAGGGTGGCTGAAGAAGAACCAGAACTGGCCAAGTATGTGGCTACTCACACTGATGCTCCATCCGCAGATGATGTAATCCCGCTAGAAAAGATACCTTACTTCATCAATAAAGGGCTATATTTGAACTACATCAAGCTTAATAAGCTTTGTACAATGTATGCTATGGAACACGGTATAGGTACTCACCTACATACACAGGTGACAAATGTTTATACCGTAAATCAACTCACTCCCGTGGAAGACGCTTACCGCATAATCGAGGGAGGGAACCATCCAATCATCTTCGGTCGGAAGAATAATTTGCGGCCCTTCACCATAGAAGAAGTCGATCTCGAATCGGATGTCGGGAGACTGCCTCTCTATCTATATAGCCCCCAATCCAAATACCTCATGCAAAAATAGGGGTATGATCTGGAGATTACGCCAGGTTTGAACTACGGCACTGGTCGACGATTACCTTTAAAGTCGTCGGTCCCGGCTGGCAAACCACAGGACTACTACAACAAGACCCGATGCGAACTGGGGTATGTTACGCCTACAACGACCCCTGAAAGCTCAGATGAGGAATGCGACTGGCATTCACACTAAACCGGATCACCAACTTCTGATTCGGACATCAGCATCGGGGATGTATTCAGGCAAGTCCTGTCTGTCAATATGGCATTCGCTGATGCTTACGAAGAAGGTGAAGACTTTCCTGAACTCCTCAAATTAGAGCTGTGGGCCCAACAGCTGGATGCACAATGGAAGAAGCGGTTTGAACAAAGAGAGCCTCCTACTGAAGATGAGGTCATGCAAGTGGATCTCGGCAGCGACTCTTCTCCAAAACCAATCTTCGTTAGTAAAAGCCTGACAGACGAAGAGCGAGAATCGCTACTAGAACTTGTCAAAGAATATATCGACGTGTTCGCCTGGAGCTATGAAGACATGCCAGGGCTAAACCCCGATATTGCTCTTCACAAACTCAATATTCGGCCAGATGTAAAGCCAGTCAAACAACAACAACGACGCTTTCGCCCAGGCATCATGGATGCGATCGAAGCTGAAGTCAACAAGCTGATAGCCAGCAGCTTCATTCGTGAGGAACAACATCCGGACTAGGTCGCCAACATAGTACCGGTCTTCAAGAAGAATGGGAAGATTCGAATCTGCATCGACTTCCGCAATCTAAATAAGGCATGTCCTAAAGATGAGTTCCCCCTCCCTATCACAGACATCATGATTGAAAACACCTGCGGCTTCGAACGTATGTCATTCATGGATGGCTTCTTGGGGTACAATCAAATTAAGATGTCTTCCAACGATGAAAAGCATACATCATTTCGAACACCAATAGGCACGTTCTGCTACACAGTCATGCCTTTCGGTTTAAAGAACGCTGGTGCCACCTATCAGAGAGCCATGAGTATCATCTTTAGGGATCACTTGTGCAAGACCGTGGAGTGCTATGTTGATGACATCGCCGTCAAGAGTTGCTATAAGGGAGACCATCTGCAGGATCTGAAGACGGTATTCGACCTAATACGAGCGCACAATTTAAAAATAAATCCTACCAAATCCTTCTTGGGTGTATCTAGTGGAAAATTCATGGGTTTCATCATCACCTCCCAGGGTATCCACGTAGACCCTGAGAAGACGAAGACAATCATGGAGATGGGTCCCCTGAGAAATCTCTGAGAACTCCGAGGCCTTCAAGGGAGGTTAGCTTACATCAGGAGGTTCATCTCCAATCTCTCCGGGCGATGTCAGCTATTCACCCATCTCATGAAGAAGGGCATCTTATTCGTATGGGATGAAGAATGCCAGCGTGCCTTCGACAGCATCAAAGAATATTTGTCGAATCCTCCAGTCCTGGTGCCCCGGTTGCTGAAAACCATTCCTGCTCTATGTACGAGCAATGGAGCATTCCTTCGGCACTCTGCTAGCACAAAACAACGATGCAGGCCATGAGCAGGCTATATATTACCTCAGCCGAATGATGATTGGGCCAGAGCACCGATATACCGCCATGGAGAAGGAATGCCTCGCCCGGGTGTTCGCCATTCAAAAGATGCGACACTATGTCATGGGGCAAACCATACATGTGATATCACGAGTCAACCCCCTCAATGTCCTCATAACTAAACCAGGGGCACTCAGCTCTCGCCTCGCTACATGGGCAATATTATTGTCCCCCTACCATATGATCTTCGTCCCACAAAAAGCTGTTAACGGTCAAGCTCTGGCAGACTATTTAGCAGCCAACCCAGGCTCGGAGTCGGCCAGAATATATAAAGAAATCCCAGAGGAGATCGTCGACTCGCATGCGGCCTCTCACGATGATATATGGCGAATGTTCTTCGACGGCGCCTCAAGGACCGGACCCAAGGGCAACATCATCGTCGGAGTCGGGGTGGTGCTGGTTTCTCCTTCCGGACTGGTGATCAATCGCGCTTACTCCCTCACAGAACCCTGCTCTAACAATGTGGCCGAATACAACACTTTAGTCATTGGCCTCTAACTTGCAAGAGAGCTGGGGGTAGAATATCTTGAAGCATACGGCGATTCACAGTTAATCGTCAATCAGATCCGGGGTTCATACGAAGTCCGCCATGAGGACATGATCCCCTATCACCAAATAGCGATCAACATCATCTCGTCATTTGAAGGGTTCTTCATCGAACACGTCCCCAGACTCTAAAATATCGAAGCCGATGCCTTAGCTGGCCTTGCCGTTTCCCTAGCGGTTCTGAACCATGCTCATCAGTCGGTAGATGTGATAGGCCATGAACTAGTCTGTCTCAAGAACAATGTTCAATTCGTGGCGAGTTATTCCGCTCAGACGATCGACGAAGCACCAGACTGGAGACAACCATTCATTGACTTCGTAGTCTACGACATTCTGTCGGAGGACCCAAAAGAAGCCACCTCTATCCGAAGGCGTTCTCTCAGATTCTTCTACGATACAGAGACGAAAATGCTATATCGCCGATCCTACGATGGATTATTGCTTCGATGTCTGTCAAACGCAGAAGCCAAAGAAGCCGTATGCGAAGCTCATGACGGTGTCTGCGGGGCCCATCAGCCTGGCCCAAAATTGCAAGACCGTCTTCGCCGAATGGGCTACTACTGGCCCACTATGGTAGCAGATACGATAGACTATGTAAGAAAGTACAAAGCCTGCCAAGTCCATGCGGACTTCATCCACCAGCCATCCAAATTTTTACATCTGACAGTGGCATCCTGGCCATTCGAAGCATGGGGAATAGATATCATCGGTCCAATCACTCCACCTTCTTCCCGAGGACATCGCTTCATACTCGCCATTACGGATTACTTCTCCAAATGGGCGGAAGCTGTTCTGCTTACAGAAGTAAAGACTTTAAACGTGATCAGCTTTCTCAAGCATTACGTCATTTATCGCTTTGGACTGCCCCGAAGGATCATCTATGATAATGGTCCGCAGTTCGCAAGCCACGCCTTCTATCGGTTCTGCGACAAGCACCGAATTCAGAATGTTGCTTCGATGCCATACAATCCGGCAGCGAATGGGCTGGCAGAAACATTTAACAAAACCATCATCAAGTTGCTCAAAAAGTTCGTATCATCCAACAAATACGACTGGAACGAGAAGCTTGGTGAATGCTTATGGGCGTACCGTACTACAGTCCGAATAGCCACAGGGAACACACCATTCTCCCTGGTGTACGGGAGTGAGGCAGTTCTCCCATTGGAGACTCAAATACCCTCGCTCTGCGTCGCTCTCACTTACCAATTGACGACGGACGATAACTACCGTCGTCGGCTACAAGAGCTGGAGGCCTTAGATGAAAAGCGCCTATTAGCTCAGCAACGAATCGAGCTATACCAAGCACGTATCTCCGGAGCCTTCAACAAGAAGGTTAAAATCAGAACATTCCAAGTGGGCGATCTCGTTCTGGCAGTTCGGAGGCCGATGGTTATGACTCATAAAACTGCCAGCAAATTTCAGCCAAAGTAGGAAGGGCCATTTATCATTGAGGCTGTATTCTCCAACGGTGCTTACCGTCTCGCGAAACAAAACAGAGACTTGCTCATGTTGCCTGTCAATGGCAAGTTCCTGAAGAAATATTATGTCTAAACGACATTCTCTAAATTCCAAATTATTGAGTTATGTACCCGCTGGTGCCACTGAACTCGCATTCACAAAACCCCATATTATTGAGTTATGTACCCGCCGATACTGCTGAACTCACATTCCAAATATCCCAGATCGCTGAGTTATGTACCCGCTGGTACCGCTAAACTCACATCCCGACTACAAATCTTTCGGAATGACGAATCATGTACTCTTTCGAACCACTGAACTCACATGCCGACTTCAACTCTTCTAGATTATCGAGTTATGTACCTGTAGGTACCGTTGAACTTACACTCTGGCCACTACAGATAAATCTATATCGTCTCTCCTAGGTAGTAAGTCATGTATGATCATACCTCTGAACTTTTCTCCTAAAAGAGCCTCCTCCCTCATGATCCACTACCCGCACTCTCAGTACACAAAAGGGGTAACAAATCCACAATTTCCTAAACGACCACGTCGATGTTACCTCTGAGTCGTCTCACTTCTGCCAAAAATAAATCACCCCTCTACATAGAACTTCCATGTCCTCATTACCTCTGAGTCGTTCTATGTACCCCTTCATGGAGCCCACTCCTACCACGTCCTCATTACCTCTGAGTAGGAAGGCTCCATCGAAGAAACATTCATATTTGCCATGTCCTCATTACCTCTGAGTAAATATGTTGGTTCTCTCTCGACTTATTATCTGTACCAAAAAAAACCCCAGGGTACGCCAAAGATAATAGGTCCACAAATGTCCTCTGTTGACCACAAATATCCTCCGTTGAGTCCACTCCTGTCATGTCCTCATTACCTCTGAGTAGAAAGACTCCGCGGTAAAACCCCCATACTTGCCATGTCCTAATTACTTCTGAGTAAGTATGTTGGTTTTCTCTCTCGTCTTATTATCCGTATCCTGAACCAGGGTACACCAAGGATAATAGGCCCACAAATGTCCTCTGCTGACTACAAATGCTGTACTAAGTTTCCTAGTACATGTACATCATTCCTCATTATGCCCCGGAAGCCCAGCTGCTCCATGGCATTCTTTCTCCCGATACCAGGAACGTCCATGACCACCTTACCGTGGAATTGTTCTAGGTATCCCCATCAAACTTGTTATTCGTACCTAAAACCCAGGTATGCCAAGGGTAACAGGTCCACAAACGAGCCCCCCAAGCGGGGCAAACACCACCATAACACCACAAGCACAACAAGCAGTACAAATAAAGGGTAGAATAAAGCATACTCTTTTATTTGGAAGGCAAAAGTACTACATGTTCTAGGGACAACGTCCTACTTAAAGAAAGACAAAGAACAGAAACAAAAGAAGGAAAAAAGTCGTCTATGGTTCGGCGGTACATAATTCCAGGAGACGATTCTTCACCAAGGCGGTCCCCCGCTCAAGCCACTGCTTAGTTCGACGCTCGGCCTCCTGGGACAACCGTTCCGCATTATCCAAGTCCATGTGTGCCCGCCAGCCGTCCTCCAACTTCTTCAGGGCAAGCTCCAGGCCAGCAGAAGCTCGATTAACTCTTTCAGACTCCTAGGATTTCGCCCTCTCATGAAGGAGATTCGTCCAAAGAAAATCCAAAAATTTAATGAGCCGACTCTTGGGACTCCCCCCAAAAGATGGCTCAAATCAAAGATAATCAATGCAAAGATTTGCACACGTGACATGAAGACGTGGCAAGGAGCCTATACGGCCAAGCAGTCCATGCGGCTGGAAAGCCCATGCGGCTTAGATGGTCATGCGGCTGAGGAGGCCATGCGGCTGAGACATCCATGCGGCCAGAATATCCTATGTGGCCCGAAGAATTTTTACATGGCCATGCTTCTTATTCAAAGTATTTCAATTTTGCAAATTGAAAACTTTGAAGGGGGACTTGTAGAAGCATGGAAAAGAATAAAGAAAGACCTATGTGGCTCCAACAGAAGGATCCCCATGCGGCTCAGGAACCCCATGCGGCTCAGAAGTCCATGCGGCTCAGGGATCCATACGGCTCGGATAGATCCATGCGGCTCAGAAAGAAGCCACGTGACCTTCAAACAGTTCTTCTCGACATTCGGCTGCATTTAATGCACTGACGGCTGCTCTGACAAAAAATAGCCATGACAGCTCTGACATAAAGATGCAATAATGACTGACATGATGGCGTGTTCATGGGAAAGAGGAGAAAATCTCCTTACGGCTGGCAAAATCCAACAAGTCCCGAGGCCACTCCATGCGGCTGCTCACTTCATGCGGCCGCCCACTTCATACGGCTGCCTATCCCCATGCGGCTGCTCATCTTCATGCGGCTGTCTATTCCCATGCGGCTATCCATCTGCATACGGCTGCCTATCCTCATGCGGCTGTCTATCCTCATACGGCTGTCCCTCTGCATGCGGCTGCCTATCCTCATGCAGCTGCCCATCCACGTACGGCTGCAGGTTTTATGCGGCTGAGAGGACCGCCCCCCATATGCGGCTCGGCCAGGACGGTCCTGTTGAGACACGTGGCGCTCTTCGCTATAATTGAGACACGTGACAATCTTATCTTTCCTGGAATTATGGGTGCTAACAAATCCTAAATCAAATTTATTGCGATCATCATAATAGCCCACATCAAATCAAATCAAACAAATTGGACACATGGCAGGCTATCACAAATCACGAAGATTTATGGCAATCAACATTTATTGCCCACAGAGATTTGATGCAATCCATATTAATTATCCAGATTTACTACAATCAGAATTAATGGCCCAGATTAATTGATCCTTAACCGTCGACTTCTGAAGGAGGCCATCATTTGTAAATCCTAATGATCACACCCCCATTTCTATAAATAGCAAGGTGCCATTCCCTTGCGAGAGAGAGGATTCTGAAGGGACTGAAGAATTCAGGAGAGGAGAGCAGAGAAAAAGAGAGAGGGCACTACAGAGACATCCAGAGATCTAGCAACCGAAGGTGCAAGGGAGTCTCCCCACACGTCCAAGAGCATTTCTTCACCGGAGCCAAGGCTGCATCCGATCGTCCAAGGAGTAAGGCAGAGCTGCCGTCGCTTTTTTGAGCCTCTACCGTCACCCTCCAAAATCTAAAATAAACAATTGTACTTAGATTGTTGTACCTAGGTTTTCGTCCATAGGCTTTCTTTGTACGAGCGAGTTTGTATTGTGAAGTAAAAGTCCAGTCCTCCGATATAATTGTTCTGTTCTTTTATAATTCATGGCAACAATACCGAGCTACAGTATCGAAGAACTTAGTCTGGAATCTCTCATAAAATATTGTCCATACAATAGGTGCCACTAATCCAACGGCCTGCACCGTCCACCAGCTGCGGGCAAGATCCAATAACTGTAGGTGTACTACAGCTACCTTCTTATTCTCGGGCGTCTTCGCTGCTTCTAGAATAACCTCAGTATCCTACAGCCAAGCATCTGTACCTATAACATCTTCACTGCCGTCGAAGAAGGGAGAGTTCAAACGCTTAAAGCTGTTGGCCGCACTGTTACCTTGATGACCACCTCTGCTCAGAGCATCTTGTACTGCCTGGGACAGGGCATCGTCCCGACGATCTTGAGATGCTAGCAATGTCCTGATGAGACCTACCAAGGTGCCATCATCAGGCCCTGCAGGCTGGACTGGCTAAACTGGTGGCTCTTGACCCCCAGTAGGCATGACTCTAGAAGCTACTCCTGAATGCTGGACTTGATCTCCAGGTTGCTGCTGGCCCACAGAAGGTGCTCCGCCTTGCCGATCGGCAGGACCAGAAATAATGTCGCGGAAGAAGACGACACAGGAAACAATAAGAAAGGACCAAGACAGATCAAAGATTCAAGCATGTGATCAGGTCAAGAATTCAGGGATTCAGAGGATACGAGCAGATATCAAGGGCGAGTGCTGATTGAGACATATATTCGGTAAACCCTCACATATCTTGATTCACAAGACCTGCATGGGCCACCACTTAAATCATGTAACGTCCCAGAACCAAAATACTGGAGAGCGGGGGCATACATAGCCAGCTACGTATATTGAAATAGAATCCACCTCGCTATACGGTCATGGCTGTCTAGATACATGAGGGTTTAACTACAAGCCATCAGTCTCTTATGGTCATGAACAAGCCTATTGTCTCAATCTCAAGCAAGTTGTAGCAGTCACAAGATTTTAGAGCATCAAATATAATAGTAAGGCGTCCCATACATTATATATTTGGATGATTATGAAGCTAGTCGTACAAAATGTGAAGACTAGCAAGAGTTTTAGTCATACATGATCAACCCTAGGATTTGTTAATCATGCTACAGCCCGTAGGCAGACAGCAATAAAGTGCAATCGAGCTAACACGTGCTCGTCGGCTAAACGCCTCAAAAGAATATTTTTACAATAGAGTGGGAGAGCAAAATAAAACCCACTCGATGCCAGGGTTACGCCTGGTGATCACCATCTGGCTGGAAGGTAGGTGGATCCTCTAGAGCTGCTCCGGTATCTGGCCACGCAAAACCAGCTGGATCAGATCCCAGAAAGAGCAAGTACCACAAAAGAGGCTTCACTTAAGAACTAAAACCAGCAATTAACATAAAACATAATAACATATTAAAACTGGAGATATGGAAAAAATCATGAGGGTATATGATGCGATAACCATGGGACTATTCAAATAGCCGGGTTACAATCCTTAAACCAAACAAGGACCAAAATTATGACCCTTCATCTGAACGAAACTTAGTTTCCCACCATTTATCGATAAAATAAAGCACAAGCAATCAGGTCATGTTACAACCTTATACAGGATCAGGACAAGACTAGACTGGGTTAGACTCCATCCAATTAATCACGGCCAAGTAATGAGTACGGCTTGAAACTTTAACTAACTAGGGTTATCACAGGCCTAGTTACTAGCAAGATACAATAAGATTATTCTAACAGCCACAATTCCTGCAGACTATCCAAGTCGAATATCCGTTCATGAAGGGTACAATACATGACAGTGTGCTGGAAATGTGTCCTACTCGTCAGCAGGCTACAAGTCCACTTATACGGCCAGATAACGGGATTACCTGTAGCTGGGAAATCTCTTCATGACTACTGGGTTATTCTAGTTATTAGCCTTAGTCAATTTCAGTAGGTACCCCTGACCGTGGTACTCAGGGGTCCCTTTCCTAGACATGATACGAGACAGTATTGGTTCATATGTACAAACACAATCGTCCACGGTGTCCAGGCTATTCATTCTTGTCATGTCATGCTAGTCGTCGCAACAGCATTCAATAGTTCCTATCAGGCTTGTTTGTCATGTCTTGTCAAGTTATGTCATGTCATGTCAGTTACTTGCCATACCATGCCATGTATAATTATCTGTCTAGTCATATCAATCAATTCAAGTTATCAAGTCCGTGACAAGAGGTGCAGGAATAATAAAGCAAACGGGTACGTATAGGGCTTAAGCCTCTACGCGAATGAAACTATGCTAGGCTATGAGGCCCTGAGCGTAAAAATAGCTTTACGCGAGCAAGACACGGAGTAAGCTAGCTCTACGCGAGCAAGGCCAAGGAAAGACCGCTTCTACGCGAACGGAAGCCCTACGCGAGAGGGAACTCTACGCGGGCAAGGCTCTACGCTAGCAAGCACCCTATGTAAGTGGAACTTTACACGCACGAGCACGCCAGGCTCTACGCGAGCGAAGGAGAGTCTACGCGAACACGAGTGGCCCCCGCATAAAGTTCAAGTGAACTCGGCATAGAAAGGATCACGCTGGCACGCAATGCGTGTGCGTAAAGGGGATACTACGCTGGCACGTTTAAGACGTGTGCGTAAAGAAGGAAATGCTATGCTGGCATACAATGCGTGTGCGTAAAGAAGGAAATGCTACGCTGGCACGTTAAACGTGGGCATAAAACTAAATACTACGCAAGCACGTAAGAATATGTACGTAAAACTAAATACTACGCTTGCATGTAAGAACGTGTACGTAAAACTTCATCTTCTTCCCAAGGCCATGACAAGCAGGCGTAAAAGCTCAAGAGCTCAAGAAAGCCCCATCTCGATTAAGACTCGATGAAATCCAACCATTCCAAAACCAAACTTATGTAGCATCAGAATGCCTTCTACATAGAACTCTTAGTTTTAGAAAACAAGCCAACTTAGTAGATCGAA
The DNA here is from genome assembly GCA_029216955.1 of Iris pallida. NCBI lineage: Eukaryota > Viridiplantae > Streptophyta > Magnoliopsida > Asparagales > Iridaceae > Iris > Iris pallida. The sequence continues at coordinate 22,273,165 of JANAVB010020400.1, forward strand.
ACCAAGAAATTCGAAAATATAACAAACTTAGATCTATATGGAATGAACCAATGAAACTAAAAATGCTAACTACTAAAATGTCTTAGAATCTCGTAAGGAAGATAATGGAACAATAAAACTTGAGTTCCTCCATGAAGCAAGTTGCACTTGCCTACGGTGGTGCTCGGTGGAGAAGAAATGAGCAAGAAGAAAAGAAATAGTAAATGAGTAATGAATGAGGAGAGAGAATGGTTGTTAGGTTAATAAATGAGGGATGGTGGTAGGTAGGAGTTTGCATATCAATCCAAACCGAGCCCAACCAAGCCGAACCCAACCGAACCACATGAACCAGGAAATGCTAACTAACCTATACCAATACAAAACCCAAGACTAGCCAGTCAAGGCAAGTCGAACCAGGATGAACCTAAAATAAATCGAGGCAAGATTAAACCAAAATCAAGCTAAGAAAGACAATTCTAATTACGGGTCGAGATTCCATACATATATACCAAAATACGTAATATAAACTACGGGCGTTACAGCAACAGCAACAACAACGAGAAAGATCTTATTTGCTATGGATGTAAGAAGAAAGGACATATGAAGAAAGATTATCTAACAGCATCATCATCAACAAGAAAAAGTAGCAAATATGACAAAGGCTACCTGAAAAGATCTACATCAAGGAAGTACATCAATACAAGCATATGGCATGAGAGCGAAGCCAGCGACTCAGATGACAAACAATCGGATGGCGCTGCAAATGTATGCTTGATGGCTTGCGATCAGGTAATCACTAATCCTCAGTTTGATCCTTATGATGATTTCACCTTTGAGCAATTATGAGAGGCTTTTAGTGACCTGTTAAATGACTACAGGAAACTGCATAGTAAACATGAAACCTCTAAGAAGGTACTCAAAGAGTACAAAGGTGAGATAGGAAGACTTATCGACCAACTAGCTAATATTAGAAATAATGATACTTCTATTGAGTCTGGTGAGATTTTCTCTATTAAGCTGTTGTTACACGAGACTATCAAGTTATCCGAAGAAAAAGACTAAACTATCATCCAGCTAAAGGAAGACCTATCTAAGGAGAGAAAGAATCTCCAGTGTGCACAAGTCAGAATGGAAACACTTACATCTGACTATACTAGATTATATGACGTCTCCAAAAAGTTGGAAATTAGTTTAAGAAAATGGCATGAAGTTGCTGCTTCCTATTCTAACACGTATCAATTACTGAATCATCGGAACACACCCAAACCAAATACTGTCAAACCAAACCATACCAAACCTATGCCCAAGAAGACTAATAGGCATGCATTTTTCTATACTAGAAAATCAAAACCTACCAATCATGCACCTCACACAACTTTTAACACTCAACATACAAAATGTCATTATTGTGGCCTCATTGGTCATATATCCTCTGTATGTAGAAACAGAAAGTTAGTAGATCTAAATATTTATGCATGGATACCAAAAAATAACATGTCAGGACCCTACAAGAAATGGGTACCAAGAGTTTCATCTGTAAACTATTTTGTAGGTGGAACGCCCTTCATATGCTAGAAGCAAATGGATCCTCGACAACGGTTGCTCACGGCACATGACCGGTGATGCATCATTATTCGCAACATTGTCAAAGAAGAATAAAGAAGGATACGTCTCCTTCGGTAATAATTTAAGAGGGTACATAATCAGTATCGGTGACATTGGTAAGGCTTCATATCCTGTGAATAAAGATGTCTGTCTAGTTACCGAGTTAAAACATAATCTTCGCAGCATAAGCCATTTAGCTGATCACGGTTATGGCATTATCTTCGTCAAAGATAAATGTACTATAGTTGATAGCTCAATTGGTAGTACTATCTTTTAAGGTATCGGAGAAGACAACATATATATTTTCTATCTGTTAGAAGATGCTAACAAAGCAGGTAGATACTTGATGGCCAAGAGCATTGAGAGTCAACTATGGCATATGAGACTCGGTCATGCAAACATGGACACAATTTCAAAACTATCCACAAAGAAGTTGGTACGTGGCTTACCGGACATATCTTTCAAGAAGGATACGGTATGAAGCGAATATGAAAAGAACAAAGCTACCTGATTTATCTTTAAATCCAAGAACGTTGTAAGTACCACTAGACCTCTACAATTATTGCATATGGACTTATTTGGACCTAGTAGAATCACTAGTTTAGGTGGTAAATTATATGCATTTGTCATTGTAGATGATTTCTCTAGATACACATGGGTATATTTTCTTGCACGCAAGAACGATGCCTTGTCAGAATTCGTCACCTTTTATAAGAAAGTACAAAATATAAAAAGGTTTCATGATTACTCGTATTCATAGTGATCATGACGACGAATTTGAGAATGCAGAGTTCAAGCAATTCTGGGACACACACGGTTATTTGCATGAGTTTTCCTGCCCTAGGACTCCACAACAAAATAGAGTTGTGGAATGTAAGAACAGGACTCTTGTAACACCCAATTTTCCAGATGAGGGTAATTTTGAAATTTTGTAATTATAATTATTATTTATTGATAATTATTTCATATTATAATTTTTGGTGATTTTTAATCATTTTTAAACTATTTAAAATTATGACTTGTGATTTTGACATTTTACTATTGTTTGGTTTTAATTTCGAGGAATTTGTCACCCCCAGTTTTCAGGAACAAGGGTATTTTTGTCATTTTGCATTTTTGAAATATTTTTAAAATTTATTTTATTATTTATGATATTGTTTTGGGGTTATTTGAGTCGGGTTCGAATTTCAGCTCAATCCGACTTGAAACGGGGACCCGGAGTAGTTTTGACCCTAGTGGACCCACATACTAGTTAGCCATGGCCCACATGCTAGTTATTTTAGTTAGTGACTAGGCTAATTTATTTTGGTTAGGATTATTTGGATTAGTGTTTTAGGAATGACCAAACTAGCCCCGACTTAGAACCCTTTCCAATGTATTAACACATAGATTAGTGTAGGGGCTTTTTAGACTTTCCACTAGGTGCCAAATGACCTCCATGGTCGGCCACTATATGTGGATAGGATTAGCAACTTTATCATTATCCCCTCTTCCATTCTCTCTCTTGTTCTTCTCCAAATTGATTTGAGAGCAATCCCTAATCATTCCTCCACCAAATCCTTCCATTTTCTCACCCAATCTTCTTCCTTCCTTCTCCATTCAAGCCAAGGAGGGAGCTACCCAAGTTTGAGAGGATTCAGAGCTCGTTCGTGTCCTTTTGGAATATCTACGTGTCGGTGTCGCTTCGGGAAGGCTTTTCTTCGATTCGATCTACCGGGAGGTATAAATCCCTTCTCCTTTTCATTTCCTCATGCATATAGGTTGATTTTTGACCCATAGGAATGACCCCCATGGTTGTGTCTCCATTTGTGTCCGTTTCGTGTCTATTTGGAGGTCATATGAGTGTCCCTTGTGTTGTGCTTCGTGTCCATGTGGGAAACCCCCAATTTTGGACACTTGTATATTATATATATTATAGAATGATTTATCTAGATATTTAATCTCAGATTTTATATAGTTTAGAGGTGTATTTTCTATGTATCATATTGTATCATAATAATTTATATGTGTATATATATATATATATATTTGGTTATATATATATGTATTAATGTCTCTCTTATATATATTTGTATTAATGTCTCTCTATATATATGTGTATATATATATATATATATATATATATATATATATATATATATATATATGGTGTCTAATTTATATGTGTATAAGTGGTGTGTCATGTGTGTTTCATTGTGTTCATATTTGGGTGAATTTCGGCCAAGGGTAGAGGGCATGAAGAATGTTGTGTTTGTGTGTGTTGGTGCATGGAAGGTGTTTGAGAGATTGGGAGTGAGGGATTGGAGGAAGAATGAGAGAGTGGGATTAGGAAATTGAGAGTGTTGGTTGAGTGTTAGAGTGTGTGTATATGTGTTTGTATTGTGAGAGATTAGAGAGGGGATATGACTGAAGTATAGAGAGTGTGAGGGGAGTGGGATGCTCTTAATAGCAGCAGGTAACAGCAGCAGTAGCAGGGCAATCAGCCCCCATTTTACCCTGTGACACCCTCCCATAGTAGCCTCCTAACCACCCTTTGTTCAGTCCCATTGACAACCATTTAGAGCCTCAAACATGCCCCTATATATCAGCCAATTTAGGCCCAAACACAGCCCCTTGCCAGTCCCAAAATCAGCCTTCAATCCAGTCCCCAAGCAGTCCCCATTTCCAGCCTAAATGAGAGCCCCCATAGCACCCTTAAACCTGCCACTTTGTCCAGCCTAATGGCTGTCCCAATTAGCCCCATGGTTCACCCATCTAGCAGCCCTAGACCACTCCATACCATCCTTAGATACCTGCCACAAACCTGTCCCCTAAATCACCACATAGTGTCCCAATTCAGTCCCTATATCAGCCATAGCAGCTGTCCCAAACATAGCCTACAAATCAGTCCCTATTGGCCACCCCAACCTGTCCAATTCAGTCCCTAAACAAGCCTCACAAACCAGCCTTGAATAGCCCCTTCACCTGTCCAAAATGGACAGCCATGTAGCCCATTTCAGCCTACATTTGTCCAGTCCCCATATTAGCTATGAACCCCTACATATCAGCCACAAACCTGTCCACAAAACCAGCCTACAAACCATGCCAAGTCAGTCCTAAACTTGTCCTAAAACCAGTCCCTACAACCAGTTTGTTAACACCCATATAACAGTACAAACCCAGTCCTTATAGTCCCCATAACAGCCACTTAGTTAGCCCCTCAAGCCACCTCCCCAAACCTGTCATTTGAAGCCCAAAACAGTCCTTATTACCTGTCCAAAACCCACTCCTTAACCAGCCTAGAGGCTGTCCCCAACAGGCCTCAAATCAGCCTTTGAGTACTCCCAAAACCAGCCTGTGTACACCCCTAAACATCAGCCCATAGATGCCCTTAAACCACCCCCAAAAATCAGTCCTATATATGTGTCCTATATAAGGCCTATGTGTATGTGTGGGTATATATGTAAGTGCCTATAGGGAGTAGATATATATAGCTAGTAGCCTATAGGTATTAGCCTATGTCTAAACATATAGGAAGGCCTATATGAGTGTGGTATATGTGAGTGTTGTGTGTGAGTGAGTGGTATGGGTGAGTGCTAGAGTGATGTGAGGATAATTCATGGTATAGGGTAAGGTAATGGTTAGAAATCAACATGTGTCATAAGATGATCTAGATGACCTAGATACTAGGATTTCTTGGTAGGTAATGTTAGTATAGGATAGTATCTAGCTATCCTAGGAAACCTAGGCTAGTATTCCTAGGTTAGAGTGGTATGTGCAAGGTATTGGTATTTACCTTGGTAAGGTAATATAGGTTTTACCTAGAAATAGGGTAATTGAGTTTGGAGTCTAAGATAGAGTTAGAACTTGGTTCCCTTGGTTGGTAATGATCAAATATTGTGCTCCTAGACTAGTTTTGACTTCGATTGACCATTTTGACCAAAAGTCAACAAAAGTCAACCGAGAGTCAAACTTAGCCTTTAAGCAACTAGATTTGACCGAAACCAAACCAGAGTTGACCAGTTGACTAAAAGTCAACAGTTGGTCAACATTAGACTAGTTTGACCTAGGGTTGACCTAGAGTTGACCAGAGTTGACTTTTTGACCAAAAGTCAACTGTAAGCCAACCCTTGACCCAAATTGACCTAGTTTGACTTGGATTGATTTTTTGTGACCTTGTTTGACCTTGGTTGTCCTAGTGTGACCCAGTTTGGCTCAGTACGACCTAGTATAAACCTAGTATGACTTAGGTTTGACCTAGATTGACCTAGATTCATTTAGAATGTATTGAATTGCATCTTATTATTATTTTAGACTCATAGTGACTTGTACTGTTCTATAGGAGACAGACACCACTCCTCGGACAGTATATTCTTTTCATACACTCAGGATATCAGGCGAGTACATTCTCTGACCATTTCATACTTGTCTGGATTTATATTCTTGCTCTAGATTACTGTACTTGATGCTGACACAATTATTATCACGGATTGGTACTATATGGATCTTCTTTTGAGATATTATCTCCTTTGTGTTCACTAAATACATATTGTGATGTGCGTTTCACTAACATATTGTATTTATTGAATACCCTTATCATTGTACACTCATTGTGCATATTGTACTCTCATATATCACATTGAGCTCTATTGTACAAGCCATTGTATAAGGTAACGTAACTGAATTGGATCCTTGTATATTGATTGGGGAGAGAGAGTAGAAATGGTTATGTGATCAATACTATTGTATAAGAAATTGTATATGTCTATTGTACACCCACGTACAAAGGAGTCCCATTTTATTGTATAACCTAACCCGTTTACATAACCATATTGTACCCTAAATCACATATTGCTTACAGTTCTTACTTATCATATATAGATATTTCCCGTTATCAAATCTCTACTGTTTTCATATACATTCTTCTTTCAGCATTACCTGTACCTTACTCTATTGCATGCTTTATATTTCCTAACTTGATATGAACTGCGTGAGATGTTTTGTGCTCGCTCCTGCCCTGACTGGACCTGTTGAAAATATTACAGAGGATGAGGATGAGGCCTGCGTAGACACGTACTATGGGACAACTGTAGATGACTCTTGTGACCCAGATTTCCAGTCGGATCCACTAGCTATAGAGACTAAGGCTCCCTAGTCTAGGCTTTACTATTTCTGTCTTTTGAGATCTAGATTGTATATATTCTTTCATATTTAGTAGTTGAGACTTGTATTCTAGATGTTGCTGAGATGTTATCTTAGACACTTAGACTCTCTGATTGTATTTATGTGGATTCTTTCATTTCAGTATTTATCTATCTATCTTTTTATTTTATCATTCTGCCTCAGATGTGATTGAGACTGTATATTGCTATGTCACCTCCACTCGGAGTGTATATACGGTACATGTACCTTTATATTGTTAGATGATTGACCTAGGATAGCGTTCTACCGCCGACACTACGACGTAGGCTGGGCGTTGTTACATTATCGTACCCTCACAGTGGGTGCGGGTCGTGACATATTTTTAGTGGTGGTCCATGCAGGTCGAGTTTATGTAGTGGTATTCGAAATAGAGTATCACTACAGCCTGCAGCAGGATTAGGATATTTTTGAAGGTACTCAATCACACTAGAAAAACTCCTTATCAGATTCCTTTTATCTAAATTGCTGCTTATTGTCTTCCCTTGAATATAACTATCCTCCTTTGAATTTTTGCTTCAATCTCAGAAATTGCTTCTTGTTTTGATCTGTCTTCATGATGGTTATGAAGACATGATCTCATCGCTTCGGTTCGGAGGATACTATCGAGAGGCTGGCCACCTCTCGTCCTGTTCATCAGGGCCTCGAGATCGCAGTTTTCGTTGTGCCGACTCAAGTTGGCATTTCTGCTACATAGGAGGTGCACCTCCGTCTGTACAGAGACTTTTCCTGTCATTTTCGATTTCTCTCAGCAGCAGAGGTACCTGCAGCACCATCAGCAGGCCAGAGAAAACCAGCAAGGGCGAGCTTTCGCCAGGACAGTCAAGGATGCACAAGCCATTGGAGATCTTACTGTAAGTTCCGTTCTTCTCTGTTCCTTTCCCGTAATTGTCTTTTATAACTACCTTGAAATCCGATTCCATCTGTTCTTTGTTGATTTATTAATTTTGTAATGTTGCTCTTTTGTTATGTTTGTTTTTCTTCTGAGGAAATTATATGGGCTAGGTCACCTCAGTTATGGGATCTAAAATCTTTGATAGTCGTGTTAGCTGGCATAGTGAGAACATATAGTCAGATTTTGGGACATATTTTTCGGACGTGGGAATTTAAGGTTTTCGCCGTCGTATGCTACAATGCAGAAATTTAAATACCATGAACTTAGAGGTATGTACCTTAGTCAAGGACTCTGTGATTATCGTAGCCTTGCTCACTAGCATGACGAAGACTCCGAGTAACATGATTTTGGACAGACGCATATGATTATCAGATTGTATCTTGAAGGTTTTTGAACATCATATCCTTCTGTTGTTGTAAATAACTTAGGAGTAGGGATATTTAGTTTGTAGAGCTTATTCATAGGTAGTTCCTTTATAGTATAATGATATGATGACTTGTAGAGTGTATGTACCCTAGAGGTGATAGTTAGCATTGGTGTTAGAATAGTAACCCATTGCCGATAATTCTACTGTTATCTATAATACCAACCAGTTACATATAGGATGTTAGTATGCCTTACAGCCTTAATAATTATTATTACTTTCTCTTACATTTTCCAGTGAGGCACCCATGACCAGAGCCTGTCCTTGAGTATAGCTGTAGTTTCACCTAAGACTAAGAGGTCTATATATATAGATGATATACTTAGGATATATGTGATGGGTTGTTGTTCTTGAGCATATATATACGAGGTATTTAGGATTGGTGTGCTTAGCTTGTGGGTATTTAGTTATGGGTGACTTGATAGGATTTGGAAGGTTAAGAGTTAGTCTATTATAGAGTTTCTCTTTTGCTAAATTCTAGTTGCCAACACCTAGATAGCTAGCATAGGTAAAACCCTAAAAAATTGACCAGTTGATGACCAAGTACTTGGATGTTGAGAAATTGACTAGTGATTGACCCTTGATTATGTTTGACCTAGAAGGGGGTGCGATCATCTTAATTTCGAGGACGAAATTTTTATAAGGTGGGTAGGATTGTAACACCCAGTTTTCCAGATGAGGGTAATTTTGAAATTTTGAAATTATAATTATTACTTATTGATAATTATTTCATATTATGATTTTTGGTGATTTTTAATCATTTTTAAACTATTTAAAATTATGACTTGTGATTTTGACATTTTACTATTGTTTGGTTTTAATTTCGAGGAATTTGTCACCCCCAGTTTTCAAAAACAGGAGTATTTTTGTCATTTTGTATTTTCGAAATATTTTTGAAATTTATTTTATAATTTATGATATTGTTTTGGGGTTATTTGAGTCGGGTTCGAATTTCAGCTCAATCCGACTTGAAACGGGGACCCGGGGTAGTTTTGACCCTAGTGGACCCACACACTAGTTAGCCATGGCTCACATTTTAGTTATTTTAGTTAGTGACTAGGCTAATTTATTTTGGTTAGGATTATTTGGATTAGTGTTTTAGGAATGACCAAACTAGCCCCGACTTAGAACCCTTTCCAATGTATTAATACATAGATTAGTGTAGGGGCTTTTTAGACTTTCCACTAGGTGCCAAATGACTCCCATGGCCGGCCACTATATGTGGATAGGATTAGCCACTTCATCATTATCCCCTCTTCCATTCTCTCTCTTGTTCTTCCCCAAATTGATTTGAGAGCAATCCCTAATCATTCCTCCACCAAATCCTTCCATTTTCTCACACAATCTTCTTTCTTCCTTCTCCATTCAAGCCAAGGAGGGAGCTACCCAAGTTTGAGAGGATTCGGAGCTCGTTCGTGTCCTTTTGGAATCTCTACGTGTCGGTGTCGCTTCGGGAAGGCTTTTCTTCGATTCGATCTACCGGGGGGTATAAATCCCTTCTCTTTTTTATTTCCTCATGCATATAGGTTGATTTTTGACCCATAGGAATGACTCCCATGGTTGTGTCTCCATTTATGTCCGTTTCGTGTCCATTTGGAGGTCATAGGAGTGTCCCTTGTGTTGTGCTTCGTGTCCATGTGGAAAACCCCCAATTTTGGACACTTCTATATTATATATATTGTAGAATAATTTATCTAGATATTTAATCTCAGATTTTATATAGTTTAGAGGTGTATTTTCTATGTATCATATTGTATCATAATAATTTATATGTGTATATATATATATTTGGTTATATATATATGTATTAATGTCTCTCTATATATACATGTATATATATATATATATATATATATATATATATATATATATATATATATATATATATATATATATGGTTTCTAATTTATATGTGTATAAGTGGTGTGTCATGTGTGTTTCATTGTGTTCATATTTGGGTGAATTTCGGCCAAGGGTAGAGGGCATGAGGAATGCTGTGTTTGTGTGTGTTGGTGCATGGAAGGTGTTTGAGAGATTGGGAGTGAGGGATTAGAGGGAGAATGAGAAAGTGGGATTAGGAAATTGAGAGTGTTGGTTGAGTGTTAGAGTGTGTGTATATGTGTTTGTATTGTGAGAGATTAGAGAGGGGATATGAGTGAAGTATAGAGAGTGTGAGGGGAGTGGGCTGCTCTTAATAGCAGCAGGTAACAGCAGCAGCAGCAGGGCAATCAGCCTCCATTTCACCCTGTGACACCCTCCCATAGTAGCCTCCTAACCACCCTTTGTTCTGTCCCATTGACAACCATTTAGAGCCTCAAACATGCCCCCATATATCAGCCAATTCATGCCCAAACACAGCCCCTTGCTAGTCCCAAAATCAGCCTTCAATCCAGTCCCCAAGCAGTCCCCATTTCCAGCCTAAATGACAGCCCCCATAGCACCCTTAAACCTGCCACTTTGTCCAGCCTAATGGCTGTCCCAATTAGCCCTATGGTTCACCCATCTAGCAGCCCTAGACCACTCCATACCAGCCTTAGATACCTGCCACAAACCTATCCCCTAAATCACCACATAGTGTCCCAATTCAGTCCCTATATCAGCCATAGCAGCTGTCCCAAACATAGCCTACAAATCAGTCCCTATTGGCCACCCCAACCTGTCCAATTCAGTCCCTAAACAAGCCTCACAAACCAGCCTTGAATAGCCCCTTCACCTGTCCAAAATGGACAGCCATGTAGCCCATTTCAGCCTATATTTTTCCAGTCCCCATATCAGCCATGAACCCCTACATATCAGCCACAAACCTGTCCACAAAACCAGCCTACAAACCATGCCAAATCAGTCCTAAACTTGTCCTAAAACTAGTCCCTACAGCCAGTTTGTTAACATCCATATAGCAGTCCAAACCCAGTCCTTATAGTCCCCATAACAGCCACTTAGCTAGCCCCTCAAGCCACCTCCCCAAACCTGTCATTTGAAGCCCAAAACATTCCTTATTACCTGTCCAAAACCCACTCCTTAACCAGCCTAGAGGCTGTCCCCAACAGGCCTCAAATCAGCCTTTGAGTACTCCCAAAACCAGCCTGTGTACACCCCTAAACATCAGTCCATAGCTGCCCTTAAACCACCCCCAAAAATCAGTCCTATATATGTGTCCTATATAAAGCCTATGTGTATGTGTGGGTATATATATAAGTGTCTATAGGGAGTAGATATATATAGCTAGTAGCCTATAGGTATTAGCCTATGTCTAAACATATAGGAAGGCCTATATGAGTGTGGTATATGTGAGTGTTGTGTGTGAGTGAGTGGTATGGGTGAGTGCTAGAGTGATGTGAGGATAATTCATGGTATAGAGTAAGGTAATGGTTAGAAATCAACATGTGTCATAAGATGATCTAGATGACCTTAATACTAGGATGTCTTGGTAGGTAATGTTAGTATAAGATAGTATCTAGCTATTCTAGGAAACCTAGGCTAGTATTCCTAGGTTACAGTGGTATGTGCAAGGTATTGGTATTTACCTTGGTAAGGTAATATAGGTTTTACCTAGAAATAGGGTAATTGAGTTTGGAGTCTAAGATAGAGTTAGAACTTGGTTCCCTTGGTTGGTAATGATCAAATATAGAGCTCCTAGACTAGTTTTGACTTCGATTGACCATTTTGACCAAAAGTCAACCGAGAGTCAAACTTAGCCTTTAAGCGACTAGATTTGATCGAAACCAAACTAGAGTTGACCAGTTGACTGAAAGTCAACAGTTGGTCAACATTAGACTAGTTTGACCTAGGGTTGACCTAGAGTTGACCAGAGTTAACTTTTTGACCAAAAGTCAACTGTAAGTCAACCCTTGACCCAAATTGACCTAGTTTGACTTGGATTGATTTCCTGTGACCTTGTTTGACCTTGGTTGTCCTAGTGTGTCCCAGTTTGGCTCAATACGACCTAGTATGAACCTAGTATGACTTAGGTTTGACCTAGATTGACCTAGATTCATTTAGAATGTATTGAATTGCATCTTATTATCATTTTAGACTCATAGTGACTTATACTATTCTATAGGAGACAGACACCACTCCTCGGACAGTATATTCTCTTCAAACACTCAGGATATCAGGCAAGTACATTCTCTGACCATTTTATACTTGTCTGGATTTACATTCTTGCTCTAGATTACTGTACTTGATGCTGACACGATTATTATCACGGATTGGTACTATATGGATCTTCTTTTGAGATGTTATCTCCTTTATGTTCACTAAATACATATTGTGATGTGCGTTTTACTAACATATTGTATTTATTGAATACCCTTATCATTGTACACTCATTGTGCATATTATACTCTCATTATCACATTAAGCTCTATTGTACAAGCCATTGTATAAGGTAACGTAACTGAATTGGTTCCTTGTGTATTGATTGGGGAGGAAGAATAGAAATGGTTATGTGATCAATCCTATTATATAAGAAATTGTATATGTCCATTGTACACCCACGTATAAAGGAGTCCTATTTTATTGTATAACCTAACCCATTTACATAACCATATTGTACTCTAAATCACATATTGCTTACAGCTCTTACTTATCATATATAGATATTTCCCGTTATCAAATCTCTACTATTTTTATATACATTCTTCTTTCAGCGTTTTCTGTACCTTACTCTATTGCATGCTTTATATTTTCTAACTTGATATGAACTGCGTGAGATGTTTTGTGCTCGCTCCTGTCCTGACTGGACCTATTGAAAATATTACAGAGGATGAGGATGAGGCCTGCGTAGACACCTACTATGGGACAGCTGTAGATGACTCTTGTGACCCAGATTTCCAGTCGGATCCACTAGCTATAGAGACTGAGGCTCCCTAGTCTAGGCTTTACTATTTCTGTCTTTTGAGATCTGGATTGTATATATTCTTTCATATTCAGTAGTTGAGACTTGTATTCTGGATGTTGCTGAGATGTTATTTTAGACACTTAGACTCTCTGATTGTATTTATGTGGATTCTTTCATTTCAGTATTTATCTATCTATCTTTCTATCTTATCATTCTGTCTTAGATGTGATTGAGACTGTATATTGCTATGTCACCTCCACTTGGAGTGTATATACTGTACAGGTACCTTTATATTGTTAGATGATTGACCTAGGACAGCATTTTACCGCCGACACTACGGTGTAGGATGGGCGTTGTTACGTTCTTGTACCCTCACAGTGGGTGCGGGTCATGACAACTCTATCTGAAATGGCTAGAGTAATGTTGAACCAGTTTAGTCTACCTAGATACTTTTAGGCTGAAGCTGTCAATACAGCGTGCTATATTCTCAATAGGGTTCTAATTCGACCTATATAGAAGAAGACTCCCTATGAATTATGGTTTGATAGAACACCCACTATTTCTTATTTCAAGATATTTGGTTGTAAATATTTTATTCTTAATACTAAAGACAACCTGAGTAAATTTGATGAAAAGGCCGATGAAGGTATCTTTTTAGGTTATGCGGCAAAGAGCAAAGGGTACAGAGTCTTCAACAAGAGAACCATAATCATCGAAGAATCAATTAATGTCAAGTTTGATGAACTAAATCAACATTTAGATGATGACGATAATAAAGACGTGATTACACCAAGTACAGCTACTGTAAAACCTTCACACAAAGATACAGAACCTTCACACCAAGCACCAGCTGAGTCTTCAAGCAAAGAAGCCGGAACCAGCAATCCTGAGGTTATGCCAAAAGAGATGAGATTCTTGGCAGATCATCCAAAGGACTTAGTAATTGGTGAGATTACCAAGGGTGTAAGTATTCGTTCCTCTAATAAAGATATAGTTTCTTGTGTTGCTTTTGTTTCACAGCTTGAACCCAAAAATATTGAAGAAGCATGTAGTGATAATTTTTGGTTAGATACTATGCAAGAGAAATTAAACCAATTCGAACGGAATCAAGATTGGGAACTTGTTCCCAAGCCCATTGATCATCCGGTCATTGGCACCCGTTGGGTATTCCGAAACAAACTGAATGAGAATGGTTTAGTGACTCGTAATAGGGCTCGACTCGTAGCTCAAGGATACAATCAAGAAGAAAGTATCGACTACGATGAGACTTATGCCCCAGTTGCGAGATTAGAATCCATTTGCATGTTATGTGCATTTGCATGTTTTCATAATTTTAAGTTATTTCAAATGGATGTTAAAAGCACATTTTGAATGGTTTTATAAAAGAAGAAGTTTATGTAGCTCAACCTCCAGGTTTTACTGATTTCAAAAATCTTGATTATGTTTTCAAGTTGAAGAAAGCCTTATACGATTTGAAATAAGCCCCTCGTGCTTGGTACGATCGTCTAAGCTCTTTTCTACTTGACAACGGTTTTTCAAAGGGAAAGATTGATACTATAATGTTCATAAAATCTTTGAATAACAATCTTCTTTTGATTCAATTCTATATAGATGATATTATTTTTGGATCCACTGATAAATCTCTTTGTCAAGAATTTTTAAAGTGTATACAGAATGAGTTTGAGATGAGCATGATGGGAGAGCTAAAATTCTTTCTTGGACTGCAAATCAAACAAACCAACAATAGGACGTTCATAAATCAAGCAAAGTACACAAAAGATCTATTAAAAAAGTTCGGCCTGGAAGCAGTCAAACCACTTAGCACTCCAATGGCGACTTCAACCAAGCTTGATATTGATAAACAAGGCAAACCCGTCGACATACGTGAGTATCGAGGTATGATTGGTAGCTTACTTTACTTAACTGCTAGTCGACCAAACATTATGTTTAGTGTTTGCTTGTGTGCATGTTTTCAAGCCAATCCTAAGGAATCACATATGTGCGCAGTTAAGCGTATCTTCTGATACCTTAAAGGCACTTCTTCTGTCGGCTTATGGTATCCTAAAACTACGTCATTTGACCTAATCAGTTATTCTGATGCTGATTTTGCCGAATGTAAAGTGGATAGAAAAAGTACCAGCGGCACATGTCATTTCCTAGGAAAAGCCCTAGTCTCTTGGTTTAGCAAGAAGCAAAATTTTGTCGCATTATCAACAATCGAGGCTGAGTATATCACCGCAGGGATTCCTGATTACCACGGTCAGGGATTCATAATGAATTTGACTAGGTTAAAATACTATATTGATCAAGTAGCTCATATAGAGTGATTTCCCAGTTACAAGCGATCTCGTTATCCTGGCCACACCTGTGGACTTGTAGCATGCCATCGAGTAGTGCACATTTTAGCACTCTGTCATGTGTTTCACTTATTGTCTCCTAAGTACTCAAGTATACCATGAATCTTGATAACTCTTGTAACTTGATAACTCTCGTAACTTTTGTCTGGATAGCCTGGATAATCTGCAGGACCTGTGACTGCAAAAATATCTCAATTGTATCTTGTTAGTAACTAGGCCTGTGATAACCCTAGTTAGCTAATGATAGCAAGCCGTAGGACTTGATTGGTCGTGCCTGAATGATTGTCTCATAATTAACATGGAAATTATATTCCATCTCTTATTCTTCCTGATGCAAGCAAGTATGTTTATTTTTAATTCTTGTCTTTATGTTAGTATAATTATGTTCTTATATGCATTTTATGCTGGTTTTAGTTCATAAGTTGAGCCTCTCTTGTGGTACTTGCTCTTTCTGGAGTCTGAACCAGCTGGTTTTGTATGGTCAGATTTCGGAGTGATACCCGAGGATCTAACTGATTTCCAGCCAATTGGTGAATATCAGAAATAACTGTGGCATCGAGTGGGTTTCTTATTTTGCTATTTCACTCTACTGTAACTTATTCTTTTGAGGAGTTTAGCCACCGAGTACATGTTAGCTCGTGTTGCAAACTTTATTTGTCTGTCTTGTAGTGCCTCGCTCTTATTGGGGCAAACTATCAAGTAGGCTCATGGCAAGTCAGACACGTTCGAAAACAAAGATGGCTAGTCTGACTCAACGACGAGTTTGGTATACGAAAACTATGGCATCAATAAAATTGATTTAGACGAATAATATGAGTACTGTTGGAATAAGTTCTAGATGCAGCGGACTGTGTCTTGGCGAATGAACTCTAAAGAGAGCGACGTAACAGGTCTGATATTAGTTTGTTGGTTTCTTGGCTTTCTGAATGATTTGTTGCTTGGATTCGATGAGTGTGTTTTTGCGTCAATTTCTGAATGCGTCTTTGGAAATTTCGAAGGGGAAGGATTGAAGAAGGGATTCTAACATGATGCTCGTGTCATTGCAGAAGTTTGTGTAACTGACGCTTGACTGTCGCAAAGTAATCTCCTACTCCTTTTTCAATCTCTTTAGGTGGGTGGTTTGGCCCCTTCTATTCTACTCCTTCCCACCAACAAAGTCTTAAAGTTCAACGTTCAAATCGATGATGCTAACTGAATGTATGTTATACCAATAAGATCAAGAACTCAGGATAACTGTATCGATTTAGAGTGATTTACTTCAAATATATAAGTTTCACACCAAAAAAAGAAAAGAAAAGGTTTTAGAAAAGAGATAGAATTATTTCATGATATACAAAATAAAATAAAATAAAACGTCGGTTGCAGCATATTATATTTCAGGGAATGTGGTGCCTACGGGACGCTAAATCAGAACGTACGACTTTGAGGAAATAAACTATCGCACGAGTCAAAATGATTATGCTGCTTAATACTGTCCGTGCTATGCAATATATTTCATACATATTAAACTGTTCACGCATTTGCATGATCATGGACAACTTGTGCACATGGTTAGCTTTCCTCAAAATGGTACTCGGGGCGCTGGGACCGAATCGGCCTAGGAGAAAATTATGGAATCGTGCTTCGGTGTGAGGCATTGCAAGACCTCCAGTTAGGCTCACAACCTGGACTGGTAGGGTGCGTTGCAATGCTACGTAATCGTCCTTCATGGTGTCGATATCACTAATGACTGCATATAAGATAGATTGCATGCTTACCTATTGTCTTGTGCAAGTAGTAAGTATTATATCTATTTTATGCAAGAAAGGAGCACGGCGCCATTGTAAGATAAGTTAAAATTGGTTATGTTGTTACTACTTAAAATGTGCCTTCGATACGAACTGTAAATCATATAGTTCTAAATAGCAAGATCACTTCGTATGCTAAATCCTTAATAAGCAGTATCGGTTTAGACGAGTGGGTTCGTCCTGTCAACTAGCAAGTGTGCTAACCTCCAACTCCCTAGGTGTCGAGCATGCTGCGGGAGCTCAAGACTAGACTGAAGCTGAAGAACGGGAGGCGGCTCGAAACTCTCATATTTTGAAGCCTAATTCAGATCCAAGGCTTTTTGTTCAAATGTATAAAGGGGCATGAATGTATGGAACAACAAGGATTATTTCATGGCAGCTTGTCGAGAGTTTTTCTTTTGTGTTTCAAAGATGTAGCCACAACGACATATGAAATGTAAAAATGATCTTGCACATATTTTGCAAGTTTTATGAATGAAAAGCTAAATTTCTTCCTATTCTGCATTTTCAATTCTTTGTACTGTTAAATTTTAACTCGTTGTCTCAAAATAATAATCAAACTCATGTTCTTGCCTTGTACAAGTCCAATATAGACTTATACAGCATCACGCCCCGGCTTATCAGATCGATTTACTTGAGTAAAGGCGAGGACGACCAATTTGGTAAGCCGGATCTTTCAAAAACATTTTCTTTTGGATGTTGTTGCAATTTTTCAAAAAATTGTGACTTTCGACATATGCGACATAAAATAATCGTTCCATACAGATAAGCCCGTAGATATTTTCGAAAATACTAATGGGTTTGCTCAATTTTGTAGGAATGACGAAGAAATCGGATGTCCCCGCTATCAATGCCACGTTGATTAGCCCGGAGAGGCAGCGTCTAGCGAATCTACCATGGAGCGATTGATGCACTCATGGAAGCCAAACAGCGCCAGGCGCATATGTAGCAACAACAGCTGCAGGCGCACGCCCAGGCCCAAATCAGTGCCCAACAGAAATAGATAGATGTACTGGCCTAGATCGTGAGCAACATGGCAATCCAACAGAATTCGACGACTATCGCATCAGAAGGAGAAGAAGAAGTGCAACCAGTAACGATGAAGCCTCTGTCTTTCTCTTCTTTGTTCAAAGCAACAGAGTTCAAGAAAATGAACCCGCCCGAGTTCAATGGCCGAATGGAACCAGACGAGCTCGTGGGATGGCTATTGAAAATCGAGGGCTTGTTTAACCTTCTCAACATTAAGGGGTCCATAGGGTGCGCGGCTTTGCAGCTACACTTAAGGGCTCACGATCGGTGGGAGGGAAAGAAACAGGAACTCTACGAAGTCGACCCCGATACCAAGATCTTATGGGAGACGTTCAAGCAGGCCTTCCTCGAGTAATATATTCCCCATTTTGTTCGTCGGTAGAAAAAAGACGAATTCGTGTCCTTTAAACAAGGAAATATGTCAGTCGATGATTACGACACAAAATTTACAAAACTTGCAAAGTTTGTTGGGGCCTTCCTGCCGAACAAGAAATCGTGGTATGAGCACTTAAAATAGGGCCTGAATGACGATCGTCATTGGATGTCATGAACCAAAAATGTCAGACCTACCGAGAGCCCTACAATGTGGCACCCGACAGCGAGCGAATCTTCAGTTCTGCAAGAAGGACGGTGCCAACCGTCCGTAACAACTTCAACAAGCATCCGGACCTGGTGTGCCAAAGCGCCAGAATACGTTCGAGTACCAGGAGCCTCATTCCAAAGTACGATGCCATCGGTGCGGCAAGATGGGACATCTGGCAATCGATTGCCAAGGGGGATGCTTCAAGTGTGGCATGTCACGCCCCGGTCCTGTAGAACCGATCGTTCTCGCTAAGGCGTGATGCCGCGTGAGCCTAGATTGCGCTCACGCAAGGCGGGTTCCATAACGGCCGATTACAAGCTAGGCGACGGGGTCGTCGCACAGAAGTCCCAAAGCAGAAACATTGAATAAGCCAGCAGAAAGTTAGAACCAAAACACAAGTCAACAAAAGAGCTTTTTATTGATATTGAACAAGGATAACAAAAGTGGCACGAGGCCATGATTATAATCACTTAGTCTCACTCTTCTCTCAAGTTATAACTCACTCTGCTCTCTCTCTCTTTCTCTCTCTCTCTCTCTCTCTTTTCTCAATACAAACCTTGACGAGGCAACGGATGCTTCAGAAGGTGATTTCCATACATTATGTCCCGTATAAGTCCAGACTCCATACGGCCGTATGTCTTGAAACGCCAAGGAACTTCGTGTCTCGACGCATCCAAATGAGCTCCGGGCCAACGAGCTTCTAGTTGTGCTTGTACATGAAAACTGTGTGGATGTCAGTACTCAACTGTACTGGCGGAGTGAGCTCCTTGTTCATCCATACAAAAACAACACGTTCATTTACTTTGTGCAACATAAATCCTTTATGATTGTCTTTCTATTCTTGCCTTAGGATCGATTTTAGGACATAGACGCCTCGCCTACTTGTGTCTCAAGGCCATCGCCGTATCATCACACTAATAACTTACTTATACTTGCCTCTAGACCATTCTCGTACCAATAACGTCAACTTATCGACTCGTGCTTGCCTTTCAGCCCATACTTTAAGACTCAAATCATACGGTCGTGCCATCAACTCTATTCGTGCATCCAAAATGAGGCCGTACCTCGTAACTCAGTACCACTTGACCAATTTTGCCTTATGGCCCTTCCTGACTTAAACTCAAAATGACTTAATCCAACCGACGCCACACTTCGTGCCGTAGCATGGTGTCTTCGTTGCAGCCAAATCTTAGGCCCAAATATTGTGTTGCAAATCGTGTACACATTTTACTCGACTCATTGGTACCATGCACATAAATCATGACTCAATCTAAAGGCATGCACGTGGATCGCTGCTAATATACCGACTCATCTATATGAAATGGTCACTAGTACCACAAACTATACTTGGACTTATAGCTTTGCTATTCATCGACCCTTTCAGTGCAAGTAGCGAGTCCAGCTGAAAGTTTTCGAATAACCTGAGCGGTACTCCTAGCTCGGCTATACCGTGTTTCCTCCTAGGCCGGAACGATCCTGTGGCCCCAGGTTTTTTGTTCCGAGGAAACTTTCTATTGTCGACAAGTTATCCAATGACCATGCAAGACTCGACTCGAACTACCGTCTTACACAGTCATTCTTCTTCTAGTGTTACCATCTTTTCAGGACCATGTTAAAGACTTCTAGTATTTAAGACCGCCTCGATGACCCATGGTCGCGAGTATTCTTTCATATTGCCTTATCATTTTACTCAACTCAGGAACGACTATTTGATAGCCTTTTTTCCAAACTCAATTGGAATTAATCATGGCTCATTCCTTAAACCAATTGTGCTCTGTGTGACACTACCGCCTAAGTCATACTCTATATGACGAGCTTTAAGACCGTAGGACTGTGTGGCTACAACCAGCCGTAGAAATTGTGAGACTGTGCTTGCTACTACTTCGATAGCCCTTGACATAACTTTTGCCTAACTCCATCGTGCGATACAACTTAACCCGTAGGACGAGCAAGGCTATGCCAAGCCCTTGCACCATGGAAACGTGCATTAAGATATGTGGAACACTTTTGCTATGCTAAGTATTGGACTGTGGGACCGTGCCTGTTTTTTCAAGCATTTATACGTGCGACGCCTATGACTATGCTATGTCCATAGTCTTACGATAATATAAACCAACTTTTCCTTCTCCCAAGACACGGGACGAAGGACCGAGTGTCATTTTGAAAGCACGTCGTATAACTCTTCTAAGCCGACCGTCGGACCTTTCCATATTCTAACTCCTTTTGACCCAACTTGGGAATATTATTCCTTAGATATGTGGATTCACCTTTTTATTATCAAGCCTACTTGTGCATTTAAAAACTTTTACTTTATTAGTATGAAGGCCAAGCTGCGGCAAGTTCACCGAAGCCACCCACCTAAGCGAGGAGTCGCCTCGACCGAGCGGGACTTCGAGCAAGCCGTGTCATGGCTAAGTCAGAACGTCGTTGGTGTTTTGATTCCTCCGGTTAAACTGAGCGGGACAGGGCACTACATGGCCAGCTAGGCCACAAGGCGGCAGATTGTCGAATGGGGAGGGCGAACCAAAATCCACCAAGAAATGTACAAAATCAAAATAGGGCGCCTCCCGCCCATGGAGCAAATACAGTGCCCGTGAACCCACAAAATTGCCAGGAAACGGAAGGCTATGTGTATGCACTGACTCGGGATGAAGTATTTGCGTCCGATACTATTGTGATAGGTATATTACTCTATAAAAATATGTCTGCTAGAGTACTGTTCAATTCGGGTGCTATGCATAGTTTCATATCTGCCAACTTCGTAGAAAAAATAAATTACCCATGCAATTATTAGATATGAATCTTAGCGTTAGTGTCACTCCCCGTTCCCGGAATGCGTATTTTTATATATGTACAACTCATGTGTATTTATTTAGTATTTATCATGTATTATTCTGTATTTAAATTCCTTTAGTTTCATGTTAATTAATTATCTGCTCTTTAAATTCCATGTTAATTTATTTCCTGCAATTTTATTTCTGCAATTATATTTCTGCAATTTTATTACCTGTATTTTATTTGTTGCTTTAGTCTTAGTGGGTTTCGGCTTGGATGGATCTGTGCAACCCGGCCCACTAACTCCCACCTACCACCACCCTTCCTATTTAAAGCATCCTTCTCCTTCTCTCTCCTCATTACTTCATTCTCACCATTACTTCTTCTTCTTCCTCTCATTTACTCTCCACCACCTACCAGCAGCAGTAGGCAAGTGCAAACTTGCTCCTTCTCAATCATCCATTTTTATGGTTCATTTCCCTTCCTCTCATGATCCTGAGAGAGATTAGTTCTTAGCATTTTTGATTCCTACGGCTGGTTTTCTCTAGATCTAAGTTATAGTATTTCGGCTGTTCATGGGTTCTTGATCCACCAACTTAGCGTGTATTTCTGGCACTGGAGCGAAGGCTCCATAAGACTTGGAGTTCGGGGAATGTTGTACGCACACGTTCTTACGTACTCGCGTAAAACATCAGCCCAGTCACGCACACGTCTTTACGTGTTTGCGTATATTTTTAGTCACGCTCATGTCTTTACATGCGTGCGTAACTTTTGAGTTACGTTCACACTGTGCGTGTCTGCGTGACTTTTGAGTTACGTTCACACTGTGTGTGCGTGCGTGTATTTTAGTCACGTCCACTCTGTGCGTGCGTGTATTTTTAGTCACGCTCGCATTTGAGTGCGTGTATTTTCAGTCACGCTCGTATTGTCTGCGTGTATTTGAGTCACGCTCCTGTCTTTGTACTGCGTGCGTGACTTTTTACGCTCATGTCCCTGAGCTTGTGTGCGTGACTTTTCACGATCACATTGTGCGTGACTTTGGCGTGCGTGACTTTTCACGTTGTTCGTGCGTGCGTGAATTATTTGTCACGCTCATACGCTCACATTGCCAGCACGCATCACTTGTCACGCATCACTTATCACACCTCACTGTTCATGCTCACGCTTACCAGAGTGTACTACTTTTTACGCTCGCTCCTTCATGCCAGACTTGGCGTACTTTTCACGCATACGATTCTTGCGTGACTTTTGGACTTAGCTTAGACTTGTTAGCATGACTTCCTGACTTGGAAGTTTTATTTGTTCTATGCTTTATTCATTTAATAGTAGCATGATAATTCTCCTATTATATCCTTACGCCTTTTGCATGGACTTGATAATCTTAGCATGTTAATATTTTAATACCTATGGTTGTGTATTAGTGCCAAGTGTCTAGATTGGTATATGGATATCCAGTGAGACTGGAACTTGACCTTGAGAGTTATAGACTCAACCCTATTTAATGCTAATGACTTCCATGCCTTGTCACCATTAATGACGATGGTTATCTTGACTAATTTGATCATGCGTTCCTAGTTGGAACTAAGAGACTGGCTAGTCGTCTTATTGAAATAAATGAATGAGACACGTTCATGTTATGAACTATTGCAATCGACTGGCTGATCTCGAAATATTGACATACATGCACATGCAGGCTTCAATCTATTTATTTATTTATTTATCTATTTATTTATTTTCTACAAAAGAAGCATGTGTATCTTATGGTCAAGGCATGATTACCGTGGTTAGATTTGATTGTTGCATTACGCTATGTAAAACCTGCAACCTAACCGCACTGGTATCGTTGTAGGGATGCGTATTGTTAGCCCAATGATTATATCATGTTTTTGAATATGGCTAATCAATTAAGTTTAACATATCGACGTCACTAATATTCATGTAATCACTATTATGTTGCTAATTAAACTTAGCATTGTCCTAAATATTCTATATCATATTGTTATGATTATATCATACTGCATCATACTGTTTTGTTCGTCTAACATGTACTTGCAGACAAGCAGGGCATATGCAACAAAGAATTATTAATGGGCCAAAGACGGCATTATACAAGGAGTTTTCTCTCAACTGCCCAACGACCTATCCGGGGCCTCGCATCTGTTTATCTTTGGACGATTGCCGTCAAGGAAAAATACATCTTCTATGTCAGGAAAAAGACGTCATCAAAAGGGCTATTAGTTTTTATAATTATTCTGTATTTTTTCTTTTATTTGAGTCTAGGAAAAATGTGAGATTGATCGGATCGGTACTGGCTTAGGTTTTTCTCAGTCCACAAACAAAAATAAGCCTACCTACGTATCCCAAAAATCCACAATTCCAAAAGGCCCAAAACCTATGCAAATTTGGTTTATTCCTTACTGTTCTGAACCAGCAGAACTCTGACAGAACTCTGACCGAGTTCGGTCCGAGTTCGGCCCGAGTTCGGTCTGGGTTATTTGAAATATAGTTCCCACCAAATCTGCGTCCAACGTTCGTATACGAAATTCTAGCATCCGAACTCTGTCCGAACTCTGCCCGAGTTCGGTTCCCCAAAAACACTATAAATAGAGTTGAGATTATCATTCATTTCAACAATCCAATTTCATCTCTTCTCTTCTCTATCTAAAGTGTTCTGAGCTTTTACTTTCATATCTAAGCCTTTACGACTCTTAGCCAAGCCAGTACAGTTTCTGTTTAATCTAGAGTTTGGTATTGAAGAGTTGTATCGGAGGTTGTATTCAGAAAACGTTCCAGTTTTCCAATTGCCTTCTGGAGCCGGTCGTGCGCTCATCACCAAGCACGGTGTTGTGAAGTCGGTCGTGCACTTGTCGCCAAGCACGGTGTTGTAAGAGTTGCAAGCGCTCAGTTAAAGCTTGTGTCATAGTGGATTAACATCGAGCAAGAGTACTCGAGACTGGATTAGTCCTCTCAGAGGGATACCAGTATACATCGCTGTGTCACTGAGTTTGAATTCTTGACTCTTACTTTACTGTATTTATTTACTGTCTCCTATTTACTGCCATAGTTATTACTTAAGTTTTTAATTGGTGATTATTTTCCGCTGCACACACACACACTCTATTCACCCCCCCCCCCCCTCTAGAGGTGCTCAACGGTCCTACACGTATATCGTACCCCGTACGAAAGTACTCATTTGAATGACCATGACCCACGGCATAGAATTTCGCTCAACGTAGGGACTATTAAGTTAAATAAAATAATGATTGCATGGAGAGAATAGATTCCCGAGTTCTTATATGGCAGCCCTCTTGGGACGAGTAGTACCCGACGGGCCGGCTGGTTCCCACAGATACTGTAAATCTGCCACACGGGCAGGGAACAGTATCTGCTTTTATTATTATTGTATATTGTATATTGACGGGCGTCCTGCTAGGACTCGTCTAATTCATGCATGGCGCACATGATTGACTGGATAGACTAGCCTTGCTCGCACATAGTAAGAACTGAGGAATCTTTATTGCATTATTCCAGGATAACTTGGAACTCACAATAGCAAGCCGTAGGATTGATTGGCCGTTCAAGATGATTTGTTTGTGTACTGTACTACTCTGTTACCTAACTGGGATAATCAGAATGTCAGGACATGACGGGCCAACTTCTGTCCTTATTTGGTTGGGAGGTTGGTTCGAAGTGTCGTGATGTGATGTGAATCCTAGTAGCAAGCAGAGATCTATTATTATATTCTTTTACTTACTGGTTTATGTCCTTCATATCGTCCTTCCTTGTGGTACTTGCTATTAGAGGTCTAACCTCTCTGGTTTTGCATGGCCAGATTTAGAGCCGGTTTCCGAGGACTCAGCTTACTTCTACCCCCAGGATGGTCAACACTAGGAGAATGATTGCAGGAGGACTCGAGTGGGTTCCTTACTTCACCGCTCGTTTTGTTATTTACTTTTATACTTAGCCGTTTGGCACCGACATGTTAGTCGAATTGTCTTGTACTCACTTTTGCATAATTGTAACTAAAGTCAGACTGCAGCTGATAACAATTGTGTATATCTTGCTATACCATCTGGCTATATTTTGTAAAGCCAGATCTCAAGAACATTTTGACTGAGAGTTTGGGATGCCTTACTGCTTTATCTTATATGTTCTCTATTTTATGCTTCTTGATTGAATGATCGAGACAATAGATGTGAAATGACCATAGTAAGACTTTTATGTAATATGCACCCCCTCGTCTGGTTAGACAGCATTGATCGTATTATACGGTATTCATCTACCCGTAATACGTAGCTGGCTGAGTCATTCCTCCGCTCTCCAGTATTCTGGTTCTAGGGCGTGACAAGGTTTTAGTGGTGGCCCATGCAGGTCTGATTTCAGACTTGTGGGGTGTTTTGATTTATAGAATGTCTCAATCACACATGTTTCCCCTTGATCTCTTGATTCGTTATTCTCAACTCTTGCTTGATATTCTGATATCCTTTGATTTCATTGATCCTTCATGTCCGGTCGTTTGATTGTTCTCTTGTCCCTTTTTTAGAGGCACTTCGTCCGCATCGGTCAGAGCTGGGCAGCAACAACAAGAGCAACATGGGCAACCTGACCAGGTTGGTCAGCAACCAGGGCCAGTCTCGCCTCAGGAGGCTACCCAGGAGGAAGTGATAGTGGAACCAGCAGCTGGATCGCAGTATCCGGATATTCTACCACCACCAACAGTTCCACCTACCCAAGTAGACACACCAGCCCTTTTGGAGATCATGAGAGGAATGATGGCTGCTCAGCAACATCAGATGTTGGCCCAGTAGCGCATGCACACTCAGCTACAAGAGCAGAATGTGTTGCTCAACCAAGGATTGCATACGGCTTTTGAAAGAGGAGTGAGGGCTGATTCAGGAGCATCAGCCAGGTTTTGCAAGTATAACCCCTGCCGTTTCGAGGGCACGGAGGATGCCATCTCAGCAGATGCATGGCTTAAGGATATGGAGGCTATTCTGACAGCGGCTAAGGTACCGGCAGCAGAACGTGTGAATCTAGTGAAGTTGTTACTTCAGGATCTCGTACGTGATTGGTGGGAATCAGAGGAAGTAGGCATCAGACGTCCTGTGGCTTGGGACGATTTTACTGCAAGATTCAAGACTAAGTACTATGGAGTTGTGGCGCAGTTTGAGCTACAACAGAAATTTATCAACCTCAGGCAGGCCGGCAAGACTGTAGATGCTTATGCAGCGGAGTTCTGCATATTGAGTAGATTCGCCCCAGAGATGGTAGCAACGGAGCGCCAGAGGGCCATGAGGTTTTAGCAAGGGTTTCATCTTGAGCTCTTACAATTAATAGAGGGGCACAATTACCAAACTTTTGACAAAGTATTGACGGCAACTCGAAGGCATGAGATTACCATTCAGAGGCTTGCGGTGAGGACTGGGGGTCAGAAGAGGTCCCACAGTCAGATTGAAGGAGGGGGGGGAGCAGCGCCCCGAACAACAGCACCATCCACTGGCATTCGTATCCACGATGTGGCGATACGAGGACCAGCACCACCCAGGCAGCAGCAGCAACAGCAACAGAGGAAGAACCAGCAACCCCCGGCGGGCTGCACTTATTGTGGGAAGATGGGACACACTAGAGATGTGTGTCGGACATTGAATGGACTGTGTCTGATATGTGGAAATCTAGACCATCGGGTTACCACATGTCCCATGAATTCGAGGTCAGGAGGACCAGGGCAGCAGTTTCCTGCTCTGCCAGCACTAGGGGCAGGCCAGTATCGAGGACCAGCAGTGGCAGTAAGGCCGTTGGCACAGCGTCCGTTAGTACCGCAGGCTCAGATGTTTCGGCAGCAGGGACCGCCGATGCAGCAACACCAGCATAAACCACCCCAGCATCATCAAGGCAGGGGCCAGCAGCCGCACCAGGCTAGGCCGCAGTATGGAAACCAGCAAGGAGGTTGAGGGCAAACATTCACTCTGTCCCTGGAAGAGGCATTGGCATCGGGAGATGTTGTGGCAGTTAACATTCTCGTCGCCTCATATCCCGCAGTAGCATTGTTTGATTCGGGAGCATCCCATTCATTTATATCTGCACGATTTGCGACACGACTAGGAATGGAGTTAGAGGCATTGCCAGGGAGGTTGAATATACTCACTGGTAATGGGCTCATAGGGGTTAGTAGAGTTATTTTAGCGTGTAGCGTTGTAGTTTGCGGGCATTCTTTACCGGCTCGATTGATAGAATTTCCTGTTGGAAATTTTGACGTTATCTTAGGCATGGACTGGCTGAAAGACAGTCATGCGACAATAGATTGTCGTAGAGGGAGTGTATCTTTTGATATTCCAGGCATGAAGAGGTTTACCTTAGTCAGATCAGAGGCAACTCAGCAAGAGCAGGGAGTAGTGACGGCAATGGAGGAAGTTCAGATTCCGAAGGTAGTTAAAGAATTTCTAGATGTATTTCCTGAAGAACTTCCAGGTCTACCACTAGTTAGAGATATTGAGTTCAGTATAGAATTGGCACCAGGAACTAAACCGATATCAGATCGAGTTTACAGAATGGCGGATTCAGAGCATGCCAAGGTATATGAGCACATAGAGGAATTAAAGGAGAAGAAGTTCATCCAAGCTAGCGTATCACCATGGGCAGCACCTGGTACTTGTGGGGAAGAAGGATGGGTCATCCAGATTGTGCATTGACTACAGAAAGCTTAACACGGTAACAGTGAAGAACAAGTACCCATTATCCCGGATCGACGACTTATTTGATCAGTTGAGCAAAGCTAGAGTTTTCTCCAAGATAGATCTTCGTTCAGGGTACCATCAGGTGAGGGTTCGGAAGGAGGATATTTCCAAGACAGCATTCAGGTCGAAGTATGGGCATTATGAGTTCTTAGTAATGCCGTTTGGTTTGACCAATGCTCCAGCAATATTCATGGATTTGATGAATCGTATCTTTATGCCATACTTAGACCAGTTTGTCGTTGTATTTCTTGACGACATTCTCGTATACTCTGCTAGTGAAGAGGAGCATGAAGACTACCTCAGGAAAGTGTTGCAGGTTCTGAGAGAGAACCAGTTGTATGCCAAGCTCAGCAAGTATGAGTTTTGGTCGGACCACATTTCATTTTTGGGTCACATTATCTTAGGAGCTGGAGTAGCAGTAGATCCCAAGAAGGTAGAAGCAGTAGAGAGTTGGCCAGTACCCAAGACCGTAGCAGATGTGCGGAGTTTCTTGGGATTGGCAGGATATTACAGAAGGTTTGTGTCAGATTTTGTAAGGCTTTCAGCGCCCATGACCCACTTGACCCGGAAGGATGTGCCATTTGTTTGGTCGGCAGAATGTCAGGCATCATTTGAGACTTTGAAGCAGAAGTTAATATCAGCACCTATTCTTACATTGCCAGTTGGACCCGGAGGTTTTACAGTATATTGTGATGCGTCAGGTAAAGGACTTGGATGTGTCCTTATGCAATATGGAAAGGTGATAGCGTACGCATCTAGGCAGCTTCGGGACCACGAGAAGAATTACCCAACTCATGATTTGGAGTTAGCGGCAGTAGTATTTGCTCTGAAGCTATGGAGGCATTACTTATATGGTGACCGAGTGGAAATGTACACAGATCATAAAAGTCTGAAGTACATCTTTACTCAGAAGGAATTAAATATGAGGCAGAGAAGGTGGTTGGAGTTGATCAAGGATTATGATGTGGAGCTTCAGTACCATCCAGGCAAGGCAAATGTGGTAGCAGACGCTCTCAGCAGGAGAGGCGGCACATTTATGTTGACAACACAGAAGCATATCTTAGAAGACCTTCAGGAGATGGGCATCGAGGTTATACTTCCTAGTGATGTAGGAGTTCTAACTAGTCTACAAGTTCAATCTGACTTGGTAGATAGGATCAAGGTAGCTCAGGCACAGGACCCAAGGATTCAGAAGCTTAGGGCAGAATGTGAGTCAGGACTCAGGAAGGAGATGAGGATTCACGAAGATGGTACACTTAGGTTCGGATCGCGTCTATGTGTGCCTAGTGGAGATATCAGACAGGAGGTTATGGCAGAAGCTCACAGTTCTCAGTATTCTATTCACCCTGGAGGGACCAAGATGTACCAAGATATCAAGCAGCATTTCTGGTGGAACGGGATGAAGAGGGAGATCGCTAGATTTGTTTCCCGTTGCTTGGTATGTCAGCAAGTGAAGGCAGAACAGCAGAGGCCAGCTGGGTTATTGCAACCACTTCCTGTCCCGGAATAAAAATGGGAGCATATTACGATGGACTTTGTGACCGGTTTACCGAGATCACCAAGTGGTAAGGATGCTATTTGGGTAATAGTGGACCAACTTACGAAGGTAGCACACTTTCTTCCTTTCAGAGTAGGGTAATCTACAGAAAAGTTGACAGAGTTGTATATGCAACAGATAGTCAGGCAACATGGAGTCCCTGTCAGTATTGTGTCGGATCGAGATACCCTCTTTACATCACATTTCTGGAAGAGCTTACATCATAGTCTGGATACCAAGTTAAGATTCAGCACGGCTTACCATCCGTAGACGGATGGGCAATCAGAAAGGACGATTCAGACTTTAGAAGACATGTTGCGAGCTTGCACTCTAGATTTTGGAGGGTCTTGGGAGAGTCACCTGCACTTGGTCGAGTTCTCATACAACAATAGTTATCAAGCCAGTATCCAGATGGCGCCATTTGAAGCATTATATGGTAAGAAGTGCAGGTCACCTCTTGCATGGGATGATATCGGGGAGAGGAAGATGCTAGGCCCAGAAATGATTATTCAGATGGTTGAAGTAGTTAAAGGAATTAGAGAGCGACTTAGAGTTGCGCAGGACCGGCATCGTCATTGGGCGGACCAGCATCGTAGGCCGTTAGAATTCTCTATTGGGGACCACGTATTCTTGTGGATCTCACCTACTCGTGGGGTCATTAGATTTGGCGTTCACGGGAAATTGAGTCCGCGGTACGTAGGCCCATTTGTTATCCTTGATCGGATAGGCGATGTTGCTTATTGTTTATCCCTCCCACCTTTGTTACGAGAGGTGCATGACGTGTTTCATATATCTCAATTACGTAGGTATGTATCGGACCCAAGCCATGTCCTCGATCATTCTGAGCTGGTTGTTGGTACCAACCTGTCTTACAAGGAACAGCCTGTGTCCATTTTGGACCGAAGAGAGAAGATACTCAAGAACCGAACAATTAGTCTTGTCCGTGTTGCTTGGGGTCATCACTCCTTGGGAAAGTCAACGTGGGAACATGAGGATGATATCCGATCACGGTATCCACACCTGTTTGACTCACAAGGTATATCTTTTTCTGTGTACCTTGATTGTCTTGATTCTTCATGCTTATCACCTTATGTGTAGAACTGATTGATATCGTAGATTGATGGATTTCTATATATAGTACTTGCTTTTGATATGGTATACATGATTGCTTGCCCACTAGAATTGCTTATATTAGTTTAGCCCCGGTGTTTCTGCCCTACTTGGATTTGAAATTCCGAGGACGGAATTTTTCTAAGGTGGGTAGAGATGTCACTCCCCATTCCCGGAATGCGTATTTTTATATATGTACAACTCATGTGTATTTATTTAGTATTTATCATGTATTATTCTGTATTTAAATTCCTTTAGTTTCATGTTAATTAATTATCTGCTCTTTAAATTCCATGTTAATTTATTTCCTGCAATTTTATTTCTGTAATTATATTTCTGCAATTTTATTACCTGCATTTTATTTGTTGCTTTAGTCTTAGTGGGTTTCGGCTTGGATGGATCTGTGCAACCCGGCCCACTAACTCCCACCTACCACCACCCTTCCTATTTAAAGCATCCTTCTCCTTCTCTCTCCTCATTACTTCATTCTCACCATTACTTCTTCTTCTTCTTCTTCTCATTTACTCTCCACCACCTACCAGCAGCAGTAGGCAAGTGCAAACTTGCTCCTTCTCAATCACCCATTTTTATGGTTCATTTCCCTTCCTCTCATGATCCTGAGAGAGATTAGTTCTTAGCATTTTTGATTCCTACGGCTGGTTTTCTCTAGATCTAAGTTATAGTATTTCGGCTGTTCATGGGTTCTTGATCCACCAACTTAGCGTATATTTCTGGCACTGGAGCGAAGGCTCCATAGGACTTGGAGTTCGGGGAATGTTGTACGCACACGTTCTTACGTGCTCGCGTAAAACATCAGCCCAGTCACGCACACGTCTTTACGTGTTTGCGTATATTTTTAGTCACGCTCATGTCTTTACATGCGTGCGTAACTTTTGAGTTACGTTCACACTGTGCGTGTCTGCGTGACTTTTGAGTTACGTTCACACTGTGTGTGCGTGCGTGTATTTTAGTCACGTCCACTCTGTACGTGCGTGTATTTTTAGTCACGCTCGCATTTGAGTGCGTGTATTTTCAGTCACGCTCGCATTGTCTGCGTGTATTTGAGTCACGCTCCTGTCTTTGTACTGCGTGCGTGACTTTTCACGCTCATGTCCCTGAGCTTGCGTGCGTGACTTTTCACGATCACATTGTGTGTGACTTTGGCGTGCGTGACTTTTCACGTTGTGCGTGCGTACGTGAATTATGTGTCACGCTCATACGCTCACGTTGCCAGCACGCATCACTTGTCACACCTCATTGTTCACGCTTACGCTTACCAGAGTGTACTACTTTTTACGCTCGCTCTTTCATGCCAG
Organism: Iris pallida; assembly: GCA_029216955.1. NCBI lineage: Eukaryota > Viridiplantae > Streptophyta > Magnoliopsida > Asparagales > Iridaceae > Iris > Iris pallida. Next base: position 22,305,314 of record JANAVB010020400.1, read on the forward strand.
ACTTGGCGTACTTTTCACGCATACGATTCTTGCGTGACTTTTGGACTTAGCTTAGACTTGTTAGCATGACTTCCTGACTTGGGAGTTTTATTTGTTCTATGCTTTATTCATTTAATAGTAGCATGATAATTCTTCTATTATATCCTTACGCCTTTTGCATGGACTTGATAATCTTAGCATGTTAATATTTTAATACCTATGGTTGTGTATTAGTGCCAAGTGTCTAGATTGGTATATGGATATCCAGTGAGACTGGAACTTGACCTTGAGAGTTATAGACTCAACCCTATTTAATGCTAATGACTTCCATGCCTTGTCACCTTTAATGACGATGGTTATCTTGACTAATTTGATCATGCGTTCCTAGTTGGAACTAAGAGACTGGCTAGTCGTCTTATTGAAATAAATGAATGAGACACGTTCATGTTATGAACTATTGCAATCAACTGGCTGATCCCGAAATATTGACATACATGCATATGCAGGCTTCAATCTATTTATTTATTTATTTATCTATCTATTTATTTATTTTCTACAAAAGAAGCATGTGTATCTTATGGTCAAGGCATGATTACCGTGGTTAGATTTGATTGTTGCATTACGCTATGTAAAACCTGCAACCTATCCGTACTGGTATCGTTGTAGGGATGCGCATATTGTACCCCGTACGAAAGTACTCATTTGAATGACCATGACCCACGGCATGGAATTTCGCTCAACGTAGGGACTATTAAGTTAAATAAAATAATGATTGCATGGAGAGAATGGATTTCCGAGTTCTTACATGGCAGCCCCCTTGGGACGAGTAGTACCCGACGGGCTGGCTGGTTCCCACAGATACTGTAAATCTGCCACACGGGCAGGGAACAGTATCTGCTTTTATTATTATTGTATATTGTATATTGACGGACGACCTGCTAGGACTCGTCTAATTCATGCATGGCGCACATGATTGACTGGATAGACTAGCCTTGCTTGCACATAGTAAGAACTGAGGAATCTTTATTGCATTATTCCAGGATAACTTGGAACTCACAATAGCAAGCCGTAGGATTGATTGGCCGTTCAAGATGATTTGTTTGTGTACTGTACTACTCTGTTACCTAACTGGGATAATCAGAATGTCAGGACATGACGGGCCAACTTCTGTCCTTGTTTGGTTGGGAGGTTGGTTCGAAGTGTCGTGATGTGATGTGAATCCTAGTAGCAAGCAGAGATCTCTTATTACATTCTTTTACTTACTGGTTTATGTCCTTCATATCGTCCTTCCTTGTGGTACTTGCTATTAGAGGTCTAACCTCTCTGGTTTTGCATGGCCAGATTTAGAGCCGGTTCCTGAGGACTCAGCTTACTTCTACCCCCAGGATGGTCAACACTAGGAGAATGATTACAGGAGGACTCGAGTGGGTTCCTTACTTCACCGCTCGTTTTGTTATTTACCTTTATACTTAGCCGTTTGGCACCGACATGTTAGTCGGATTGTCTTGTACTCACTTTTGTATAATTGTAACTAAAGTCAGACTGCAGCTGATAACAATTGTGTATATATTGCTATACCATCTGGCTATATTTTGTAAAGCCAGATCTCAAGAACATTTTGACTGAGCGTTTGGGACGCCTTACTGCTTTATCTTATATGTTCTCTATTTTATGCTTCTTGATTGAATGATTGAGACAATAGATGTGAAATGACCATAGTAAGACTTTTATGTAGTATGCACCCCCTCGTCTGGTTAGACAGCATTAATCGTATTATACGGTATTCATCTACCCGTAATACGTAGATGGCTGAGTCATTCCCCCGCTCTCCAGTATTCTGGTTCTGGGGCGTGACAGTTAGCACTCCATCGGGAGTAGATATGCTTGCCACTCAAATTTGTAGAGATGGTTACATCTACATCGGTAGGAGGAATCTATCCTTGGAAGTTATTGTCCTCGACATCAAAGAGTACGATATCATCCTCAATATGAATTGGTTGGGTATATGCCATGTAACCATCGAGTGCATGGAGAAAAGAGTCATATTCTGTCTTTCTGGCAAAATCGAGTTCTCCTATTCGTACGGAGCAACGTCAAAGACGACAATGGTGATATCGACAATTTCGGCAAGGCGCATGTTGCATTCTGGTTGCAGCGAGTACCTAACATAAGTTCAAGACACGAGAAAGGAGATTGCAGGCACAGTACAGACTGAAGTCGTGGTAGAATTTCTCGATGTGTTCCTAGACGAGTTACCAGGGATGTCTTCGGATCGACAGCTAGAATTCAGTATCGATACCTTTCCGGACACTCGACCAATATCCAAATTACCCTATGAATGGCGCCGGCAAAGCTGAAGGAACTGAAAATATAGCTACAAGAGTTGCTAGATCACAGATATATTCACCCTAGCGTCTCCCCATGGGGTGCTCCAGTGTTGTTTATAAAAAAGAATGATAAATCGATGCGGCTGTGCATTGACTATCTGAAACTTAACAAAGCCACAGTACAAAACAAGCACCCGTTGCCAAGGATAGACACATGTTTGACCAGCTTCAAGGGGCCATGGTATTTTCTAAGATTGATCTTCGCTCAGGCTACCTTCAATTGAAGATCAAGCCCGATCGAGGACGTGCCGAAGTTCGCTTTTCGAACTCGATATGGCCACTACGAGTTTTTAGTCATATCGTTCAGTTTGACAAACGCTCCCGCCGCCTTCATGGATCTAATGAACCGGGTCTTCCAACCATTCATAGATAAATTCGTCGTCATATTCATCGATGAAATTCTCATATATTCGAAAAATAAGGACGAGTACGTGGAGCATTTGAAGACGGTGCTACAGACTTTACGTGAACGTCAGCTTTATACAAAATTAAGTAAATACGAATTCTGGATGAGCAGTGTGACGTTCCTTGGGCACGTTATTTTAGCTGAAGGCATCACGGTGGATCCAAAGAAAATTGAAGCGATAGTTGAATGGAAATGGCCTACCTCGACAGCCGACATCTGGAGTTTTCTCGGCTTGGCAGGCTACTACCAAATATTTGTGAAAGACTTTGCCAAAATTGCGTCGCCTCTGACTCGCCTCACCCAGAAAGGAGTCACATTCGAGTGGAACGATGACTGTTAATCTAGCTTCCAGGAGTTAAAGAAACGGCTCGTCTAAACTCCGATCCTTGCACTTCGGATGGTCCAGAATGTTACGCCCTGATTCGGGGAATCGTTCGCTTTGCTTTCATTCACGCCGAATCGTTCGTTCTCGCTAAGGCGTGATGCCGTACAAGTCTGGAGTTACACTTGTACAAGGCAAGAACATGTACATTTGTGTCATTTGAAATATTTGAAAACATAGCCACATTTGCAGAAATATTGAGTATGCAGTATAGGAAGAAATAATACTCATTTTATTAATAATTGAGCAAGATACAACTTTTTTCGATACTCTTTGAAATGCCATTCCGGCTACATTGATTCATAAAAGGAAATACAATTGATAGGCTGCCATGAAATAAGTTTTCGTTTCATACATCATGCCCCTTTAGTACTTTTGAAATCTAAGCAACAATCTTTGAAAGCTCTGCAATACTTTGTGCGTCTTTATTGAAAGTAAATTAAAAGTAGTAGCAACTCAAAAGCCTTAGTTCCGATGTGCGTCTGAGCCTTCTCCAGTACCTGTGGAGGAGGGGCCAGCATATTATAAAAATGTATTGGTGAGCCCCGTTGGCCTACTCAGCTAAACTGATATTTGTATTTAATGACAAGCATTTTAATGATCATGTGATTATTAGGGACTAGCAATTCACAGTGATTCATAGTTGAGGCAACATGATATTATGTAAAAGCAACTGTTTACTTTACCATCGGCTGAATCTAGCTTTCCTGCATAAGATATAAGATATTAATAATACTTACCGCCCCAGCACAAGACATTTGTTAGCATGCATTCGGACTTGGGTCGTTGGTGAAACTGCAACATAAAGGACTTTCCAACGGGTATTGCGGTGCACTATTCCAGAGTAGGTTGTAAGCCTAGTCGAATGTCCGGCAATACCTCGTGCCACCATAGCACGACCAAATGTTTCCCCTAGGTCGATCTAGTCCCCAGTGCCATAGGTACCGTATCGAGAAAACTACTCAAACCTTGTGTACAAAGACGTCCATGACCACGCGAATGCATAACCGACTCAACAGTAACACAATTTGCATGGTATTAAGTAAGCCAACATTCAAAAGGCAGCATTCTCATGTTCAACATCTCAGACATCAATTCATTTCATTCCAATGTTCATTTCATCGTAGCATTTCAATATTCGTAGGGACAAGCATCATTTCAATGTTCATGTGGCAATTCATTCATTAGCAGAGTGTTAGCAGTAAAAATAATTCCTTCAATGTTCATATCTCTAGCTTCTTAGTTGTAACGCTCCAATTGTAAAATACGTAGAACTAGGAACGTAGACATGCCAGCCGTATAATAAATATACGTAAGCTTTAAAATACAGTAAACCATGACAATTAATCTCATCCACAAAATGAAAGAATAAAAGATATCATAATCAATATAAATTGTCATTTGTACAAGTTTGTTGGACGGAGACAAATCCACTGCCAACTATTTTCAAAAGGGAAAAAATATAAGCAATTGAAAGGATTTGTTAAGAATGGCAAGGTCGATCCAAGAGCACGTCAACTTGATAAAAAAGAGATAATTACGACATTGGCTAGAATACTTGCGAAAAGACAAGAACACACACACACACCTGGAGAGACCACCAGGTCCTCAGAGGGACGTAACAAGATACATAATATTATGCCATAAAACTGAATATAAACTGCTCAATAAATAAGTCAATCGAATCATAACATGGTCCAACATTCCACCTTTGAATTAGCGTACCATCCTCCCAACCAAACAAGGACAGAAGATGGCACCCTAATCCACGATGAGGTATCTTTCTATGCCATGAATCCAATATAGTATCCGGACCCCAACAAGATTCAATACCTTCTCATCGAAGCAGTGAACCACACCTACAACCAAACAAGAACAAGGTGTGTCAAATTAGTTCACGACAAGTTACTGTTCCAAGTCGCGATCAGATATAAGTACCCAAACCCAAAGTACCTATACCTACGAATAAGGTCACCAAACCACTTTAGGTGTAACACAATTGAGAATAGTATATGGTCGCATAACCTCCAAGTTAAGTTAAGATAAAAAGTACCTCAGTAGCGAGTCTAAATACTATACACCATTCGTCAGTATCGAGCGAGTCTATAGCATATAGTCTACCTATCGTTCCTCAGTGGCGTGCGAGTCTACGATAGATAGGTAGGAGGTCAACGTACACTTGTATTCTCCCCACCCAATGTCCTAACTCTAATAACTACTAGTCTTCTATCATGCAATCCTAATAGTAGTTATAGCCTAACGCTCGTCCTATATGTACCGCTAGTCAGTCGATACGCAAGTCTGAGATCTATATGAGACTCGTGACTCGTGGCAACATGTGGCAAGGCCAATGAAAGCAGGTAGTCTCTCTAATCTAGGTTTAATGTGTATCAAAATAATTAAGTAGCAGGAAATAGAATTAGAAAGTAAATTTGCATCTCAATATAATTATGAAACAAAATTTATTTTGCAGAAAAGAAAATAATAAATAAATGCATAAAATATGAGCTAAAGTAAATAGACAGCAAATGTCAAAGTATCTTGCCTGAGGTGGTGTGTAGAGAATAGAAGGTCTAGTGACTCAGATCGTCAGAACCAGAAGCAATGCAAAGTCAATCTCGCAAACGCCCTCGGATGTTGAAATAAATATCACGAACATTTTTGGTATAAAATAAATGTTTAAAAATGTCTACCCAAAAGTCCAATTCTGGACACATAAGCAAAATCGTAATTTCGGATCAAAATAATGTCCACCGTTAGATCCGCTTTGTACCGAAAAGTGTGTCAATTTTTATGATCTCTAAAGTCAGCAAACTATATGTCAACGGGTCCGGTTTGACGATATGAACCCAACCGTATGTCCAAAGTTGAATTCTGGCAGGCCGTGCACAAATTTGTCCATTGGATCGGATCGCGGGTCTGCCAAAATGGCGTTCCGGTCGACCTTCTCAGAATCGAACCAAACTTGGCATACAGGACCAGAAAAATGATACGGTCCTGTTGGCACAAGTTTTGTCTCGACCGATACAGGATATCTCGATTGATATGCCTCGATTTCGTCGTACACACACAACAAAATCGAGTTCCGTCGAATCCTACACGTCGACAACATCCATACGCATCTTTCGATGCTCATGGGTTATCAGCGAGGTGACAATCTAAGTCAAATTGTCTACTTGTTTCTGTTAAGCATCCAATTTCTCCTAAAACTGATACTGAAGCTACTCCTGAAGCTGGCGATGTTAAGCTTCGCTTTGCATTCTCTGAGCTTCCATTAGCTTCATCAGTTTCTCCATCGGGTCAGACGATGAATTCGTCTTCGAGCTATCACCCTTAGTCATCATACAACAAAATAATTCCATTAGCACTCATAAAATATTTATGGGCTTATTGTATGGAACATTATTTCATGCCAGCGCTATCGACACCATCAACCGAGAAAATTTGCATCAAGACTTCTATTTGAAAACATTTTCAAAATCCGAGGAATTGAAACCATGCTTTGATACCAACTTGTCACGCCCCGATTCGGGGAATCATTCGCTTCGCTTTGATTCACGTCGAATCGTTCGTCATCGCTAAGGCGTGATGTCGTACAAGTCTAGAGTTGCACTTGTACAAGACAAGAACGTGCACATTTGTGTCGTTTGAAACATTTGAAAACATAGCTATATTTGCAGAAACATTGAGTACGCAGTATAGGAATAAATAATACTCATCTTATTGATAATTGTTGCAAGAAACAACTTTTCTCGGTACTCTTTGAAATGTCATTCCGGCTATATTGATTCATAAAAAGAAATACAACTCATAGGCTTCCATGAAATAACTTCTCGTTCCATACATCGTGCCCCTTTAGTACTTTGAAATCTGAGCAACAATCTTTGAAAGCTCCGCAATATTTTGTGCGTCTTTATTGAAAGTAACTTGAAAGTAGTAGCAACTCAAAAGTCTTAGTTTCGACGTGCGTCTAAGCCTTCCCCAGTACCTGTGGAGGAGGGGTCAGCACATTATAAAAATACACTGGTGAGCCCCGTTGGCCCACTCAGCTAAACTGACATTTGTATTTAATGACAAGCATTTTAAAGATCATGAGATTATTAGGGTCTAGCAATTCACAGTGATTCATAATTGAGGCAAAATGATATTATGTAAAAGCAACTTTTTACTTTACCATTGGCCGAATCCAGCTTTCCTGCATAAGATACAGGATATTAATAATACTTATCGCCCGTGCACAAGACAATCGTTAGCATGCATTCGGACTTGGATCGTTGGTGAAATTGCACCAAAAAGGACTTTCCATCAGGTATTATGGTGCACCATTCCAGAGTAGGTTGCAAGCCTAGTCGAATGTCTCGTAATACCTCGTGCCACCATAGCACGACAAAATGTTTCCCCCTAGGTCGATCATGTCCCCAGTGCCCTAGGTAATGTATCGAGAAAACTACTCAAACCTTGTGCACGAAGACGTCCATGACCATGCGAATGCATAACCGACTCAACAGCAACACAAAGTAAGCCAACATTCAAAATGCTGCATTCTCATGTTCAACATCTCATGCATCAATTCATTTTATTCCAATGTTCATTTCATCGTAGCATTTCAATATTTATAGGGACAAGCATCATTTCAATGTTCATGTGGCAATTCATTCATTAGTAGAGTATTAGCAGTAAAAATGATTCCTTCAATGTTCATATCTCTAGCTTCTTAGTAGTATTGACTTGTGGCATTAGCATATTATTATCGATCAACGGATGTGACAAGGCAATACGAGAATTCATTTAGTTGGCATGAAGGAGTAGCGAGAGGGACAAGCCACCATAGAGAATCCACACTCACCAGTTAGAGAATTGCCGAGAGGGAGAGGAACACTTGTGCGTTTAGTCTTCTGTCACGCGTCCGTCTGCAATGACACCAAAAGTTTGGTTAATACTCCGCCTCATTATGTTCCTTTCTCTCAGAATTCTAAAAAATAAATGTTATGAATATCGATGTAAAACGGACAAGAATCTAATCATCGGAAACCATTCAAAAAAGCATCTATCAAAACCAAGAAGCAAAACCAACAGCAAAATTTCCAGAGAAAACTCTTAGACTCATTTCAAGAGAAATCGATCCATTAGTTGGAAAGGTTCTTATGCATTTGTCTGTGATCGATTCGATGTCGACGGTAAGTTTCCTCCATACTCAGTTTTGACCGAATTAATCAACCTACAAGCCTTACATAGTAACCGCTAGGAGCGGGACACTACACATAAGGGTTTCAGATATTCAGCGATGCATCGAGAACTGGCTTAGGGTGCGTGCTCATGCAAAGGGATAAGGTGATTTTATTTGCTTCGAGACAATTGAAACAACCCGAAAAGAATTACCCTACGCATGATCTTGAGACGATTGTATTCACGTTGAAGCTATGTCGGCATTATCTTTATGGTGTGGCTTGCAGCATCTATACGGATCACAAAAGTCTCAAATACATTTTCACCCAATGGGACTTAAACTTACGACAATGGCGTTGGCTCGAACTCATCAAAGACTATGATCTGACTATAGAGTACACGTCGGGTAAGGGAAATATTATAGCTGATGCTCTGAGCAGAATGTTCGCAGGGTGGCTGGCAATCAACCGTGACATACAACGGGACTTGGCAAAAATGGGCTTCGAACTCCGAATTCGATATAGGGGAGCACAGTTGGCTTAGTTGCACATAGAGTCGATCTTGCATAACAAGATAAAAACCACACAGGAGAGCGACCCATTCCTGAGGAAGATGCGCGAGCTAATTTCGACAAAAAGGTGACCGTTTTTTCCGACGGACGAGGGCAAAATGATGCGGATGAAGGAAAGAATATGTGTGTGGACCATGATGAACTTAGAAAAAAAATTTGATGGAAGCTCACTATACGAAGTACTCGTTGCATTCTGGAAGCACAAGATGTACAAGGACTTGCGCACGACCTTTTGGTGGTACGGCATAAAGAAAGACATGGCAACTTTTGTGTCACAGTGCATGGCATGTCAACAGGTAAAGGCCGAGCACCAAAGACTAGGCGGAAAGCTACAGAACCTCGATATTCTGGTATAGAAGTGGAACGACATCTCTATGGATTTTATTATGGGCTTTCCTAAGACATCGCGGAAAAATGATGCAATTTGGGCCATTGTTGATCGATTTACCAAATCCGCTCATTTTATCGCTATCAAAGTATCCTGGAGCGTCGATCGGTTGGCTCAGATTTATATCGATGAGATTGTCCGACTCCATGGGGTATCTACCATGATCATTTTGGACAGAGATGGGTGATTCTTGTCGCATTTTTGGATGAGTCTACAAGCAGCGATGGGCACCAAGCTGAATTTTAGCTCCTCGTACCACCCGTAAATAGATGGCTAGACGGAAAGAGTGAATCAGATCCTGGAAGATATGTTGCATATGTGTGCGATAGATTTGAAGAATAGTTAGGACACGCATTTGCCGCTTGTAAAGTTTGCGTACAATAATAGTTATCGATCAAGCATCTAGATGGTTCCTAATGAGGCACTCTACGGAAGGAAGTACCGATCTCCGATATGTTGGGATAAAGTCGGGGAGTGACAAATACTCGGGCCAAAACTGGTAGAACAAGCTATCGAGAAGGTCTGTATGATTCAAAACAGACTCCGTATTACACAGAGCCGACAGAAGAGCTATGCTGTCATAACCCACACCCAGTTTAAGGGCATGATACCATGGGTACGTCCAGCCTACGCCGTAGTGTCGACAATAAAATGTTGTCCTAGGTTTCAACAATGACTAAATACAATTAAAGTATTTGTTAATATATTCTCCATATGGAGGACAATCTCAGAAGATACAACTCAATCACCAAAAGCTAAGGAAGAAATAACAATACGATATAGATTTGATAGAAAGATATCAAAGTACAATACAATCCAGAAAAGAAATAGGTTTTAGTGTTATCATTACATCCCAAAGTAGAAGTAATATTTATATACAACTCATGAAAGATAACTGAAAACAAAACCAGACAACATCCTAGCAATCTATTCCAAGCACTACAGGTGTTTCCTCTAGGCAAGCTAGATCCTCCAAGTTTTTTGTAAAATTTTGTCAACATATCCAGTCAGGATTGGAGCGAATACATAACTCTGAAAGCAGTTCCAATGCATGGTAGGAAATATAGAACTAGCAATAGAATATAATACATAACGTGATGTAAAAGAAGTACAGGAATACATAAGATATAGGTAAGTAAACTGAGTATATAAAATAGAATAGGGAATCTATGAACTGTAATAATATAAGTGCTTCAGAGCACAAGATGTTTATGTGATTGGTTTAGGTCGTACATGAGTAATCTATGGTAATTCCATTATACGTAAGGGTATAATAGACATATACATGAGAACACTAGAGGGATTTAATCACATAACCACTTCTACTCCCCCCACCCCAATCAATACATAATGATCCGATCAAGTTACGTTACGTACATGATTGTTAGTTTGAACATTAAATCACATGTGAACATGATAGCACATGAGAGTACATGAGAGTATATGAGAGCACATGAGTGTACATAAATAATATGAATACAAGGAGTACTTGATGTACATGATAAAGAACATGAACATGAAATACCAGATGCACCAATTAAGGGGATAACATCTCATGACGAGATCCATATAGTACTGGTCTGTGTTAACAATGTGTCAACATTAAGTAAAGTAGTCTAAAGTAGACAATATAGATACTATCATGAATACAAACTAACAGACAATGTACTCGCCTGATATCCTGAGCAACGGATGTGTATCGGTGTCCGAACTGGAGTCACGGAGACCTATTATGAGAATTTACAGGTTACAGAGTGTTCTAGAGTAAACAGTTGATCTAAGTATGTTGTCTATATGCTGCTAGGCTATTTCTAGGTCAATAAAGACAAATTGGGTCAACACTAGTCAACTAGGTCAATTTAGTCTCATTTAGTCAAGTTTAGGATATTGTCTAATTGAGACTATAATAGTGCTATGCTAATGTGGAATCAAATCACGTTCTAATCCTAGCTTTTAAAAAAATCTATATATGTATATCATACCCTTTAGTATATTAGAGGATATTATCCCAAATCCCTTTACCACTACTAACATCACATAAATATACATGTATATATATATATATATATGAATAACAGGCATATATATCGGTTGACTTATATAATGACAAAACTCAAAAGAAAAGGACTAAGCTCAAATGGGACTAGACACTGCTACTAGCCAGAGGATATGAAATGGTCTCAACCTTTCTATGTGGTTGGTCATTTATGAACTAAACTGGATTGATGTCTAGTATCGTAAGTGTCACTCCTCGTTCCCAGAATACATATTTTAATACGTGTACTGCTTGAATGTATTTATTTCATATTTATCATACATTTGTTCTGTATTTAATTCCTTTAATTTTATGCTAATTATTTTTCTGTATTCTATTTTCTGCTTTTGCTTAGCTTTTGGTTTATTTTGACTTGGGTTCGGCTTGGGTAGGTTTATTTTGGTTTAGGGTGGTTCATCATGAACCCAACCCCCTACCTACCACCATTTCCATTTAAAGCCCAACTACTTCCTCTCTCTTCACTTATTCTCATTTACTCTCATTCTTCTTCCTCATAACTCTCTCCACCTACCAAGAGCTTAGGAAAGTGCATCTTGCTTCCATACGAGAACCCATTTTTATGGTTCATTTATTTTTCTCTCGTGATTCTAAGATAGTTTAGAACTTGACATTTTGCATTTTGAAGTTTTATTTTTTTAGATCTAGAAATTTGCCATTTTCGGATTTTGGTGGTTTTGATCTATCAAACTTCCTTATTTTCAAGTGTTGATCGTTCCAGGTTGTTGAGATTTGTGTTATACCCTATTTTGATCTATGGAAGTCCTATTTTTGACTTAGATTGAAGGTTTCATAGAATTTGGAGTTCTGGAGGAACTTTACGCCCATGTTTATACGTGCCTGCGTAGTATCAAACTTTACGCCCACGTTTATACGTGCCTGCATAGTATCAAACTCTTCGCCCACGTTTATACGTGTCAACATGAATCGGGATTACGCAAGTCAAGACTGTTTTACGTGTAAAACAAAGTCTACTCTGCCTTGGCGTAAAACAAGTTTTACGCGTAAACTTTATTCCTTTACGCGTACTCCTTTATGCGTACTTCCCTTGGCGTACTCCTTTGGCGTACTTTCCTTGGCGTACTCCTTTACGCGTACTTCCTTCATGCATACTTCCCTTGGCGTACTCCTCTGGCTTGGCGTACTCCCCTTGACGTACTCCTTGGGCGTATTCTCCTGTTCGGAGGCTTCCTAGCACTAGCGTATCTTACCCCCTTGCCCGACGAAGTATGGCCCTGGCATCCGTTGCCCTAGATTCACCTTTATTGGGCGTATGGCACCCCTTATTATATCCTTACGCCTTTTTGACATAAACTCGATATAATCATGATATGTTAATATTTTAATACATATTATTGTGTGGAGTGTCACGACCCGCACCCTGATTAGGGGCACGAGAAGTGGGTACGTCCAGCCTACGCCGCAGCATCGGCGGTAGAACGCTGTCTAGGTCATCTAGAAATACTACAACTAAACAGATAAAGGTACCTGTACAGTATATACACTCCGAATGGAGGTGACATAGCAATACAGTCTCTATCACAAATGTAAAACTAAGGTAGATAGCATGGAAAGGAAATATGATAGATGAAGCAGAAAATAAGTTCGAGATCCACACAAGTCCAAGACTAAACATAACATCACAGAATATAATATAATACTACAGTCTGAAAAGTACTAGCTGGCTCGCAGGCCAGACAAACCTAACTAAACTACACTACTCAGGGTGAGCAAAGTCTAGTGGCTCTACTAACAAGCCATGGTCCAAGTCTACTCTATCTAACCCGTTCCCATAATAGGTCGGGCAATCAGCCTCAGAATCATCTGTAAATTGTCAACGGTATCCTGTCAGGAAAATGAGCAAGTACAAGCACCAACAGCAGTTTCATATGAATTGACAAATTCTATAAGAGACAGTGTAATAAAATACAAGACAAAATCAACTGGAAATATATATCAAGATGTGAGTACTGAAAAGGACGACAATATGTATGTATATAGGGCGACTTGGGAACTATTCGGAAGCCGAGTTACAACCCTTAAACCAAACAAGGACCGAGGTTGTAACCCTTCTCCCGAACAGAACTTAGTCTCCAACGATAATAAATATAAAAGGTGCCTTGAATTATTAGTGTATTATGTGATCGACTTAGAAAAATATACTCAGGCTTTCCATCAGACCGGCTATGAACCATAAATACAATAGAGCGGTCAGGCCGGTCACCATGGAAAGCTATGAACCATATAGTGTAAGACTTTACCCGTCGTGAGGCGAGGGTATAGCTAAGAACCATATGTACCATAGAACCTTGTGGGAATTTTGATCACACAACCACTAATAACTCCCCCATCCCCGAATAGTGCAATGGATCTGGACATGACACGTTATGACACGGGATTCCCTAAGAGGATAGCTACTCCCTCTCAGGAATCGGTGTCTATACAAGTACAGGGAACAAGATAGGAAATATAGATATATACCAAGAAAATCCAGGAACAACATCTCATGTCATGATCCAACGTATATTAGTCCGTGAACTATCGTGTCGAGAATCAAGTAAGACACTACAACTGAATCGGATATAGTAGATATCAAGACAATGAAAACTATCAGTGAATGTACTCGCCTGTGGTCCTGAGCTGATAAGGTGAACAGACGCTCAGAGTAATCACAGACCTAAAGATGAGATACTACAAGTCAAAACATGGTTTAATAATGAAAGAAAAGCTAATCTAATTATGATATGCAAGTCTAAGTCAAAACTAGGTCAAACTAAGTCACACCAAGCTAAACTAGGTCACACTAGGACAACCAAGGTCAAACAAGGTCACAGGAAGTTAATCCAAGTCAAACTAGGTCTCACTGAGTCACACTAAGTCTTGTCAAGTCAATCTAAGTCAGACTAAGTCAACTCTAGGTCATACCAGTCATTGCAGGTCAAAACAAGTCGAAAAAAGTCAAACGGGGTCAAGAGTTAGCCTACAGTTGACTTTTGGTCAACTGGTCAACTCTAGTCAACTCTAGGTCAAACCTAGGTCAAACTGGTCAAACGTTGACCAACAGTTGACTTTTGGTCAACCGTTCAAGTCTAATGGAATTTGGGACTAAATTGGGTAAAGTGTTGACCCATAGTTGACTTTTGGTCAAAAAAATCAACCATGGTCAACCAAGGTCAATACTAGGTCTAGACGACTATTTCTAATTATTACCAACCCTTACAACCTATATCCGATTCATTCTCAACTCCTATTATTCTCCTTCTCATTCTTCTTCCCATTCTCCTCCTTATTCTCCTTCCCATTCTTCTCCTCATTCTCCTCCTCATTCTCCTTCCCATTCTCCTCCTCGTTCTCCTTCCCATTCGCCTCCTCATTCTCCTTCTCATTCTCCTCCTCATTCTCCTCCTCATTCTCCTTCTCATTCTCCTCCTCATTCTTCTTCCCATATACAAATACACACACATATATATTTCTATACATATCTGGACACTCACACACACACACATCTATATATATATATATATATATATATATATATATATATATATATATATATATATATATATATATATATATATATATACATATATACATAGGCACATACACTCATGAAAATACACATAGGGACACAAAATTATATATATATATATATATAAAAAAAAAATATATATATATATATATATATATATAGGGACACACAAGAACAACATCTAAATCTGAAATTAAAATAAGAATAATCAATCACACAATATTAACCACATGGTGTGTCCAAAATTGGGGGTTTCCCACATGGACACAAAAGCACAACACAAAGGACACTCCTATGACCTCCAAATGGACACAAAATGGACACAAATGGAGATACAACCATGGGGGTCATTCCTACGGGTTCAAAATATTCCTATATGCATGTAGGGGTGGATTAGAGGAGAGATTATACCTTCCGGGAGAGAGATTCAAATGAAAAAGCTTTCAGACTCGACACCGACACGTAGAGATTCCAAAAGGACACGAACGAGCTCCGAATCCTCCCAAACTTGGCTAGCTCCTTCCTTTCATGGAATAGAAGAGAAAAGAAGAATATTTGGTAAAAGAAATGGTGGATTTGGAGATGAAATCAATAGAGTTGCTCTCTAGAAATTTGGGAAAGAACAAGAGAGAGAAAGTTATAGATAGAAATGAAAGAGAGAGAGAGAGGTTGCTTTGGAGTGAAGCAAAGGAGAGGGGGTGCTCCATACATGGTCGGCCACATTTTAGAGGGTTGGGGGCATTTGGCAATTTACCAAAATGCCCTCCAAGTCAAAGAAATAAGTGGTTTGAGTTGGGGTCAAAATGGTAACTTGAAAACTCCTAATTTCAAGTTCTAATCTAATTCTAATCCCTAATCCCACTAAAATCAAATGAGATTAGTCAAATATAAATATCTGGGTTTGGTCATGACAAGTTGGTCGGTTCCAGTTGGGTCCCGATCAGAGTCTAAGCTACCCCGGGTCCCCGATACAAGTCGGAATGAGCTAAAATTCGAACCCGACTCTAATAACCCCAAAACAATATCATAAATAATAAAATAAATTTCAAAAATATTCAAAAGTACAAAATGACAAAAATACCCCTGTTCCTGAAAACTGGGGGTGACAAATCTATCCAGCTTAAAAAAATTTCGTTCTCAAAATTAATACAAAGCAATCACAGAAAAACACACGCAGAAAACAATCCTTCTCGAATACTTCCAAAGAAAAAAAAATTCAACCAAATAAAAATCTCTTAAGACACAACAACACTTGCAAATAAAAACTATTACGTGTCCGACACAGACACGAAACCTTCACAAATCTCACCTATCAAAAGCCAAATCAACAATCACCAATGCAAAATATCAAAATAAATCAAAGAGGTCCAACGACCAAAATACCCTTGGGCCAGAAATGATACTAAAAACATCATAATCACATGGTTAGGCTCTAGGTCAAACAGTCTCTAAGGTTTCACTAGCAAAACATTAAAATCATAAATCATGGCTTAAAAATTTAAAATGATTAAAATCTCCAAAATCAAAGCATGAAATTAAATGACAATAATTAAATGACTAAAACTATAAAATTTAAAATCACTCTCAATTAGAAACCTGGTGCTACAAGTCTATCCACCTTAAAAATTTCATCCTCAAAAATTAAAATAAAATAAACATAGGAAAATCATGCAGTTCGACAATCATATGCGTCTGTCCAGAATCATGATACTCAGAATCTCCGTCATGCTAGTGAGCTAGGCTACGATAATCACAGAGTCCTTGACTAAGGTACATACCTCTAGAATTATGGTATTTAAAATTTTTGCATTGCCGCATGCTTGGCAGCGAAAACCTTAAATTCCCATACCATAGAAATACATCCGTAATCCGACTATATGTCCTCACTATGCCTGCTAGCATGACCCTAGAGGATTCTAAATCTCATAATCAAGGCGACCTAGCCCATACGACTTATCTCAGAAGAAAATCACATCACAAGAACAAAATTTTATCAACCAATCAAGGTACAGATGGAATCGAATTTCAAACAGTTATAAGGAGGCAAATACAAAAATGAGATCGAAAGATTGGAACCTGCACTCTGTCCTACTGCTGCCTGACTGCGAGTAATCGCCATCCTGAGGACAAATTGAACCCAAGAGATCAATATGGCACAAGATAAGATACTATAAAAGGAGGATAATTGAATTCAAATGCAAGAAGAGTTGTCATGGTAATCAAAAGATCAAAATTTTCCTAAAATGTGATTGAGTAACTCCTATCATATTCTAGATCCTATGTCCTAGTCGCAGACTCGTAATTAGTACTCTAAGTCGAGCACCATTACGAGATCGTACTAATTGCGATACTGACCTGCATGGGCTGCCAAAAAAATGTGTCACGACCCGCACCCTGATTAGGGGCACGAGAAGTGGGTACGTCCAGCCTACGCCGCAGCATCGGCAGTAGAATGCTGTCTAGGTCATCTAGAAATACTACAACTAAACAGATAAAGGTACCTGTACAGTATATACACTCCGAATGGAGGTGACATAGCAATACAGTCTCAATCACAAATGTAAAACTAAGGTAGATAGCATGAAAGGAAATATGATAGATGAAGCAGAAAATAAGTTCGAGATCCACACAAGTCCAAGACTAAACATAACATCACAGAATATAATATAATACTACAGTCTGAAAAGTACTAGCTGGCTCGTAGGCCAGGCAAACCTAACTAAACTACACTACTCTGGGTGAGCAAAGTCTAGTGGCTCTACTAACAAGCCACGGTCCAAGTCTACTCTATCTAACCCGTCCCCATAATAGGTCGGGCAATCAGCCTCAGAATTATCTGTAAAATTGTCAACGGTATCCTGTCAGGAAAATGAGCAAGTACAAGCACCAACAGCAGTTCTATATGAATTGACAAATTCTATAAGAGACAGTGTAATGAAATACAAGACAAAATCAACTGGAAATATATATCAAGATGTGAGTACTGAAAAGGACGACAATATGTATGTATATAGGGCGACTTAGGAACTATTCGGAAGCCGAGTTACAATCCTTAAACCAAACAAGGACCGGGGTTGTAACCCTTCTCCTGAACAGAACTTAGTCTCCAACAATAATAAATATAAAAGGTGCCTTGAATTATTAGTGTGTTATGTGATCGGCTTAGGAAAATATACTCAGGCTTTCCATCCGACCGGCTATGAACCATAAATACAATAGAGCGGTCAGGCCGGTCACCATGGAAAGCTATGAACCATATAGGATAAGGCTTTACCCGTCGTGAGGCGAGGGTATAGCTAAGAACCATATGTACCATAGAACCTTGTAGGAATTTTGATCACACAACCACTAATAACTCCTCCATCCCCGAATAGTACAATGGATCTGGACATGACATATTATGATACGGGATTCCCTAAGAGGATAGCTACTCCCTCTCAGGAATCGGTGTCTATACAAGTACAGGGAACAAGACAGGAAATATATATATATATATATACCAAGAAAATCCAGGAACAACATCTCATGTCATGATCCAACGTATACTAGTCCGTGAACTATCGTGTCGAGAATCAAGTAAAACACTACAACTGAATCGGATATAGTAGATATCAAGACAATGAAAACTATCAGTGAATGTACTCGCCTGTGGTCCTGAGCTGATAAGGTGAACAGACGCTCAGAGTAATCACAGACCTAAAGATGAGATACTGCAAGTCAAAACATGGTTTAATAATGAAAAGAATGCTAATCTAATCATGATATGCAAGTCTAAGTCAAAACTAGGTCAAACTAAGTGACACCAAGCTAAACTAGGTCATACTAGGACAACCAAGGTCAAACAAGGTCACAGGAAGTCAATCTAAGTCAAACTAGGTCTCACTGAGTCACACTAAGTCTTGTCAAGTCAATCTAAGTCAGACTAAGTCAACTCTAGGTCATACCAGTCATCGCAGGTCAAAACAAGTCGAAGAAAGTCAAACGGGGTCAAGAGTTAGCCTACAGTTGACTTTTGGTCAACTGGTCAACTCTGGTCAACTCTAGGTCAAACCTGGGTCAAACTGGTCAAATGTTGACCAACAGTTGACTTTTGGTCAACCGTTCAAGTCTAATGGAATTTGGAACTAAATTGGATAAAGTGTTGACCCATAGTTGACTTTTGGTCAAAAAAATCAACCGTGGTCAACCAAGGTCAATACTAGGTCTAGACGACTATTTCTAATCATTACCAACCCTTACAACCCATATCCGATTCATTCTCAACTCCTATTATTCTCCTTCTCATTCTCCTCCTCATTCTCATCCTCATTCTCCTTCTCATTCTCCTTCCCATTCTCCTCCTCATTCACTTTTCCATTCTCCTCCTCATTCTCCTCCTCATTCTCCTTCCCATTCTCCTTCTCATTCTCCTTTCCATTCTCCTCCTCATTCTCCTTCCCATTCTCTTCCTCATTCTCCTTCTCATTCTCCTCCTCATTCTCCTTTCCATTCTCCTCCTCATTCTCCTTCTCATTCTCCTCCTCATTCTCATTGTCATTCTCCTCCTCATTCTCCTTCCCATTCTCCTCCTCATTCTCCTTCTCATTCTCCTCCTCATTCTCCTTTCCATTCTCCTCCTCATTCTCCTTCTCATTCTCCTCCTCATTCTCCTTGTCATTCTCCTCCTCATTCTCCTTCCCATTCTCCTCCTCATTCTCCTTCTCATTCTCCTCCTCATTCTCCTTCCCATTCTCCTCCTCATTCTCCTTCCCATTCTCCTCCTTATTCTCCTTCCCATATACAAATACACATATATATATATATATATATATATATATATATATATATATATATATATATATATATATATATATATATATATATATATATACATATCTGGACACTCACACACACACACACATCTATATATATATATATATATATATATATATATATATATATATATATATATATATATATATATATATATATATATATATATATATATATATACATATATACATAGGCACATACACTCATGAAAATACACATAGGGACACAAAATAATATATATATATATAGGGACACACAAGAAAAACATCTAAATCTGAAATTAAAATAAGAATAATCAATCACACAATATTAACCACATGGTGTGTCCAAAATTGGGGGTTTCCCACATGGACACAAAGGACACTCCTATGACCTCCAAATGGACACGAAATGGACACAAATGGAGATACAACCATGGGGGTCATTCCTACGGGTTCAAAATATTCCTATATGCATGTAGGGGTGGATTAGAGGAGAGATTATACCTTCCGGAAGAGAGATTCAAATGAAAAAGCTTTCCGACTCAACACCGACACGTAGAGATTCCAAAAGGACACAAACGAGCTCCGAATCCTCCCAAACTTGGCTAGCTCCTTCCTTTCATGGAGTAGAAGAGAAAAGAAGAATATTTGGTGGAAGAAATGGTAGATTTGGAGATGAAATCAATAGAGTTGCTCTCTAGAAATTTGGGGAAGAACAAGAGAGAGAAAGTTGTAGATAAAAATGAAATGGAAAGAGAGAGGCTGCTTTGGAGTGAAGCAAAGGAGAGGGGGTGCTCCATACATGGTCGGCCACATTTTAGAGATTTGGGGACATTTGGCAATTTACCAAAATGCCCTCCAAGTCAAAGAAATGAGTGGTTTGAGTTGGGGTCAAAATGGTAACTTGAAAACTCCTAATTTCAAGTTATAATCTAATTCTAATCCCTAATCCCACTAAAATCAAATGGGATTAGTCAAATGTAAATATCTGGGTTTGGTCATGACAAGTTGGTCGGTTCCAGTTGGGTCCCGATCAGAGTCTAAGCTACCCCGGGTCCCCGATACAAGTCGGAATGAGCTAAAATTCGAACCCGACTCTAATAACCCTAAAACAATATCATAAATAATAAAATAAATTTCAAAAATATTCAAAAGTACAAAATGACAAAAATACTCCTGTTCCTGAAAACTGGGGGTGACAGGAGTGTGCACTGTGTCTCGATTGGGTTATGGATACCGAGTATGATTGGAACTTAACCGTGAGAGTTATAGACTCGACCATACTAAATACTAGTTTGACTTTCATACTTTGTCACGAATTGACATTGATTGTTACCTTGACTAAATGATTGATCATGCGTTCCTAGTTGGAACTAAAAGACTGGCTAGTCGTCTTAGCGAATTGAATGAGACACGTTCATATATTAACCATGAACCATTGTAATCGACTAGCCGATCTCGAACATTGGCATAAGGATACGTGCAGACTTCAACTTATTTTCTACAAAAGCAGCATGTGTACCTTACATTCAAGGCTTGATTATTCTGTGGCTAGGTTTGATTGTTGTATTACGCTATGTAAGACCTACAACCTAACCGCACGGGCATCATTGTAGAGTTATGCATATCGCACTCTGTACAAAAGTACTCATTCTGAATGACCATAATCCACGACATGAGATTTCAATTAACATAGGGACTATTAAATTAAATAAAATAACGATTGCATGGAGAGAATGGATTTTCGAGTTCTTACATGGCAGCTATCTCGGGACAATTAGTGCCCCAACATGTCGGCTGGTTCCCACAGATACTGCAAACCTACCACACGGGCAGGGACTGGTATCTGTTTATTTTTTTATATATTGATGATGGACATCTCGCTGGGACACGTCAAATTCATGATTGGTGCAATTGATTATTGGATAGACTAGCCTTGTTTGTACATTGTAAGAACTGAGGAATCCCTTATTGCATATTTCCAGGGCAACTTGGAACTTACAGTTAGCAAGCCATAGTAGTTGTATTGCCGTTTAAAATGATTTGTTTGTGTACTATACCTACTTTGTTAACTACTGAAATGAGCAGAATATCAGGGCATGACAGGTCAACTTATGTCCTTGTTTGGTTGGGAAGTTGGTTTGAAGTGTCATGATGTTGTGTGAATCCTAGTAGCAAGCGAAGACTTATTTATCATATTCTTAACTCTTACCACTGGTTCTAATTTCTCATATCGTGCTTCCTTGTGGTACTTGCTATTTGAGGTCTAACCTCTCTGGTTTTGCATGGCCAGATTTAGAGCCAGCTCCCGAGGACTCAGCTTACTTCTACCTCCAAGATGGTCAATACTAGAGGGATGATCACAGGAGGACACGAGTGGGTTCCTTGCTTCCCTGCTCGTTTTACTACTTACTTTACTTTTTGTCGCTTGGCACCGACATGTTGGTCGGACTGTCTTGCACTTACTTTTACATAATTGTAACTAAGTCAGACTGCAGCTGATAACGATTGTGTATACCTTGTCATATCATCTGGCTATATTTTGTAAAGCCAGATCTCAAGAACATTTTGACTGAGCATTTGGGACGCCTTACTGCTTTATCTTACATGTTCTCTATTACTGCTTCTTGTTTGAATGATTGAGACAATATATGTTGAGTAACCCTAGTGAGACTTTCATGTAGTATGTACCCCCTCGTCTTTTAGACAGCATTGATCGTATTATACAGTATTCATCTATCCGTAATACGTAGCTGGCCGAGTCACTCCCCCGCTCTCCGGTATTCTGGTTCTGGGGCGTGACAAGGTTTTAGTGGTGGCCCATGCAGGTCTGATTTCAGACTTGTGGGGTGTTTTAATTTATAGGATGTCTCAATCACACATGTTTCCCTTTGATCTCATGATTCATTGTTTTCGACCCTTGCTTGACATTCCAGTATCCTTTAACTTCATTGATCTTTCTTGTCCGATCGTTTGATTGTTCTTTTGTCCCTTTTCTTAGGGGCACTACATCCGTATCTGTCAGAGCTGGACAGCAACAACAAGGGCAACACGAACAACCTGACCATGTTGGTCAGCAATAAAGGCCAGTACTACCTCAAGAGAACATCCAAGAAGAGGTGATAGTAGAACCAACAGCTGGACCGCAGTATCCGGAGGTTCCAACACCACCAACAGTTCTGCCTACCCCTATGGCAGTAGACACACCAGCCCTTCTGGAAATCATAAGAGGGATGATGGCTACTCAGCAACGTCATATATTGGTCCAGCAACACATGCACACTCAGCTGCAAGAGCAGAATGTATTCCTCAACCAAGGATTGCAAACGGCTTTGGAAAGGGGAGTGAGGACTGACTCAGGGGCGTCAACCAGGTTCTGTAAGTACAACCCCCATCGTTTTGAGGGAACGGAAGATGTAATTTCAGCAAATACATGGCTTAAGGACATCGAGGCTATTCTGACAGCGGCTAAGGTACCGACGGAAGAACGTGTGGATCAAGTAAAGCTGTTACTTCAGGACCATGCACGTGATTGGTGGGAATCAGAAGAAGTGGGCATCAGACGTCCTATATCTTGGGATAATTTTACTGCAAGGTTCAAGACGAAGTACTATAGAGTTGTGGCACAGTTCGAGCTACAGTAGAAGTTTATCAACCTCAAGCAGGCTGGCTGTTATGACCCAATCCCATTATTGGGTCGGACCGGATCATACCCAGCCTGCACCGTTGTGAGACGGCGGCAGTAAGCTGTTATATATGCAGGTATTCACAACAACATTTATACATTTGTCATAACTTGAATATACGGAAATTTTAAAAAAAAATATTCAACAATTGAAATGTACAACTGGAAATGAAAGTACTGAAATAAAGTACTGAATTTAAATCAACAAACTCCAATACAATAAAACTAGATAACTGAAAAACAACTAGCTAGACGGTCGGCTCATCAGCCTACGGTTCTGCATCCTCCAAGGGGGACTCTGGCAATACCACAGGATATATTACCGGGTCATAGTAGCTATTGAACAATAGCTCAGCATCATCAACATCACCTATGGAGGGATCCAGTCTGGAAAGGAGCAAGTACGAGTACATAATCCGACATTCTAAATAATAATGGAAAGATGCAATTTTAAACACTTAAAATTATTTGAACAATATTTTCCAGCAATTTTCAGCAATCCAATATTTGAAACAATGTTATTTGAATAGGTAACGTCTATGACCGGCTTGGGTTGTACAATAGCATCCTAGCGATGCGATACGGCCTATCCCCGTGTGTAAGAGGGGTAAGCTCGCACAATAATGCAATATGAGGGTTTGGTCATAAATGCTACACTACTCTTCCAATATCCCCACAATCAATAATCAAACTCAATGAGAGAGTTCCGTGTAGCAATGTGGTTTAAGCATGCAATCATGACAATTACTAAATAAAATGCAAAAAAATATAACCGTAACTTGCCTTTGTTTGTATGACTGGATTGGGATGTCAGTGCCGAAAAGGAAGTCAAGTACGTCCTCAGAATCCTATAGTTGAGAATCCTGACTTAGAAACATAGATGAGCCAAATCTAGGTGTGCTAGTTACAATTTCTAGAAACAGACCCTAGTCAGGTTTTAAGTTATTTAATTAATCTAACAAAATCCGTCTAACGTCGTAAACTATATTGGTTATCAATTTACGAAATAACCGATTATTGATTTATTGGGGAAAATAGCAATTACACTTTAATTGGCAAGACTTTGTATTTTTAATAATATATATAACTAAGTGGTCTTTTAAGTGAGAAAACATGAAGTTGTTTAAATTATTAGGAATCTTTATTCATTAACTTAATATGAGAAAATCTTATTAATTTTGTACAAAATAATTAATTCCCAATTATAATTTATACGTCTAGCTACGCAAATAACCAACTCAGAAAAAAAATAGAAAATCTAAGCTACACAATACAGGGCCATAGAAAAATAAAGGAAAACTGGGCTTATGCCCTTACAACAAATTAATTAATTTAATTTAAAAACTGAGGCGAGCTCTGAATGCCATGAAGCGGTCCAGTCAGGAGGCCGAAGCCCTGTACCCAAAATACTAGAGGCCAGTAACTAGTTCTAAAAATAAACATAATATAAATTAAATATAATATAGCGAAAATGGCGTCTCAGACTTGGTCATGCAATCTCACGTTGCTGGCTTATGTCTCAACGTACAGGAAATCCTGTAGCGTTTACGTTTCGCCGAGGCTCATCCGACCGATACGGTCGTTGCCTAATATGGGATACAAAACTCACAAAATCTGCATTTAAAACCAACAAAACCAATTTTGTAAATCGTTTGCAAAGACCGGATTTGAAAATAGATTTTAATTTAATGAACTTAATTAAATAATATTATTTTGAAATTCTTTACTGAAAATTTGGGCAGCATCTCCTCTGTAACTAGGACAACCTAGCCACGAGGCAGTACAAAACCCACAACTCAAAATCAACGTCGCAAACCAGCGAACACACCAATATCGCAACACAAAGATAATATCCAAACCCCAGAATAATAAACCTGAGCCAAAAATAGTACATACCAACTAAAATAGGAAATAACCAACACAGCATACTAATGTAATGAGTTGGGAAAACATACGCGTCCAGCGTACAATACCCAAACCACAGAAATACAACGTCACGACGTAAAACGTCGTGCGTATCCCCTAAATGCAACGGACTCAATTTTTGATCCCCAAAACGGGGTCGGGACTGCGTCATCATCGACTAAATATGGGACGAACACAGGGACACGGGATTATACCTCGGGTGCTCGGCTAGAGCTCTCAGATGCAAGAGTAGGGAAAAGAAATAATTCGCACGGACAGCAGAAAAGGTGTCAAAAAGCGCACAGGGGATGCGGACAGGGATCGACTCGGGACAGTCCAGAAGCACGCAAAGGAAGACAGGGGCTTCCAGCAAGCCCGGCTCGCGGGTCAGCGCTGGAAGGCGCTGCGGATGGGAAGTCGGCCGGCATGGGGGCGGCCAAAAACTCGGGGCATGCCGGAGAGGCGCTGGCAGAACGGCACGGGGCTCGCGGGGGGTCATCGGGGAGGCGCTGGCCGAACGGGCACGGGGGGCGCCGGGGGTCGTCGGGATCCGTCGCACGGGAGCCGCGCGGGGTCGGACAAGGCAGGGCGCGGCCTCGGGAGACGGGCGCACGGGCGGTCAGTCGGAGAGGCGCTGGCTAGACGGTACGGGGCTCGGGGGAGGTCGGCGGGTCAGGATCTGGCCGGTGGGAGACGGACGCGGCCTCGGGAGGTGGGCTCGGACGGAGGTGGGTTCTGGCCGGAGCTTGGAGAAAGATGGGGAGGAAGTGAGATGGGGAAGGAGTTGGAAGGGAATGAGAATGAGGGAGAGATGGTGGGTTTTTAAGGAAAAGAAGAAGAAAAAGTGGAGGGAGAGAGAGTTATGTGGAGAGTTTGGTGGAACGACCTGGTCGTGGGGAAGGCCAGGTCGTGAGGGAAAAAGGTTTTTGGTTTTATTTTTTTTTAATAAACTTATCAAACCAGCCATATGTATATATATATATATATATATATATATATATATAATATAATATAATTTCAGGTTTTTAATGGAAAATCCAAGGATGGGTTCGAAAAACGGGATCTGATGTCCGGACTCGGGGTCGGACCCCGGACACGGGATCGGGACAGGCCACACACAAAAATCCAATAATTAATTTTAAAAATATTGTTTTCCTGATCCGACTAATATAATAATTATAATAATAATAATATTAACTAAACTAATTATCTAACTACGGAACGCTGCTGCAACAGAAACTCAATTACTGATAAAAATCCAATAAATTCCGAAAATCAGGATTTTACAACCTTCCCTCCTTAGGAAATTTTGTCCTCGAAATTAAAGGCAGGGTTAGGGGTTACCTCAAGTTTCAAACAGATACGGATACTGCTTCTGCATCTCATCTTCTCGCTCCCAGGTAGACTCGCCTGGGGAGTTGTGCCGCCACATAACTCTGACTATCGACGTGACAGAATTCCTGGTTCTCTTCTCTCCTCTGTCTAATATTGCCACTGGCTTCTCTGGCACTGTGAGGCTGGGTCCAATTTCCAGCTCCGAATGGTCCAAGATGTGGCTCGGGTCCGGGATGTAGCGTCTCAGCTACGAAACATGGAAGACGTTGTGGACACCTTCGAGACTTGGGGGTAGAGCCACCCGATAAGCTACTTCTCCAATCCTGTTAAGTACTTTAAAAGGACCGATATACCTGGGGCTTAGCTTTCCTACTCTGCCGAAATGGATGGTTCCTCCGGTAGGGGAGATCTTTACGAACACATTGTCACCTTCTTCAAACTCCAACGGCCGTCGGCTGCTATCGGCCCAATGCTTTTGTCTGTCCTGGGCAATCCTGAGCTTGTCTCTAATCATTTTTACCTTCTCTGCTGCATCGGTCACCATCTCATGTCCAAGCAATACCCTTTCTCCTACGTCGTCCCAAGCAAGTGGAGTGCGACAACAACGTCCATAAAGTGCCTCGAACGGAGTCATACCGATACTAGCTTGGTAGCTGTTGTTGTAGGAGAACTCTACCAAGTGTAAATGGTCTTCCCAAGACCCTCCAAATTCTAAGACGCAAGATCTCAGCATGTCTTCTAGCGTCTGGATTGTTCTTTCCGATTGTCCGTCAGTCTGGGGATGGTAGGCGAAGCTGAACTTCAGTTGCGTTCCCAAACTGTCGTACAAGCTCTTCCAGAAGTGAGAGATGAATCTGGTATCCCTGTCAGATACGATACTTACCGGAACTCCATGAATCTGGTAGATGTGCCGCATGTACAATACCGCCAACTTCTCGGTGGATAGGCCCACCTTGAAAGGAATAAAGTGGGCTGACTTCGTCAGTCGGTCCACGATAACCCAAATGACATCCTTTCCTCCTTAGGATCGAGGCAGTCCTGACACAAAGTCCATCATCAAGTATTTCTATTTCCACTCTGGGATGTCTAGCGGCTGCAACAGTCCTGTTGGTCTCTGTCTGCTAGCTTTCACTTGTTGACAAATTAAGCATCTAGCTACATACCTGGATACGTCCTTCTTCATTCCGTACCACCACACTATAGTATGCATATCCCGATACATTTTGTTAGCTCC
Organism: Iris pallida; assembly: GCA_029216955.1. NCBI lineage: Eukaryota > Viridiplantae > Streptophyta > Magnoliopsida > Asparagales > Iridaceae > Iris > Iris pallida. The sequence continues at coordinate 22,333,127 of JANAVB010020400.1, forward strand.
TAGATGGATGAAATACTGCGATTGGTGCGCTTCTTGCATCAGTTCGTTCTTCAGTTCGCCAGTTGGTACGCAAAGTCTCGTACCGTGCCTCAGTGCTCCGTTGCTGACGATTGAGAATCCTTCAAGTGTTCCTGCCAGCACTTGATCTCTGAGCTTGCAAAGCGCCTCGTCTTGGAATTGTGTCTCCTTAACTCTGTCCATCAAACTTGAATGCACTTACAACTACATCATTGATGAATCAGCTCATGGTACAATGGCTTCTCTTTCCAGTTTCTTCATTTCTTCTTCGGGCAGTACAATCTCCAGTCCAAGCTTTTCCATGTCTTCTAGCAAATGTCGCTCATTGGTCAAGAATATTGCCATCGGGTATCGACTAAGTGTATCTGCAACAACATTAGCCTTACCCGGATGATACTGCAGGTTGATGTCGAAATCTTTCATCAGCTCTAGCCATCGTCTTTGTCGCATGTTCAGCTCCTTCTGAGTGAAAACATATTTAAGACTTTTGCAGTTTGTAAATATTTCCACTCTCTCTCCATAGAGGCAGTGCTTCCACATCTTCAATGCAAATATAACCACTGCAAGCTCCAAATCATGCGTGGGATAGTTCTTCTCATGAGTCCGTAATTGCCTAGATGCGTAAGTAATTACTTTTTCGTGTTGTTGAAGAACACAGCCCAAACCCTTACCGGAAGCATCACTATAAATTATGAAACCGCCGGTACCTAAGGGTAGTGCAAGTATCGGCGCCGTTGTAAGTCTCTTCTTTAGTTCCTCAAATGCTGACTGGCAAGCTTCAGACCGAACAAATTTTTCGTTCTTCCTGGTGAGCTTCGTCATCGGTTCAGCAATCCTGGAGAAATTCTTTACAAATTTCTGGTAGTAGCCAGCTAAGCCCAAGAAACTTCTGATTTCTGCAACTGAACTTGGTGCAGTCCACTTCTCAATAGCAGCTATCTTCATTGGATCTACCAAAATTCCTTCTCCTGTGACAACATGGCCTAGAAAATCTACTTTGTCTAAGAAGAATTCGTATTTAGATAGCTTACCATAGAGCTTCTCCTTCCTTAAAGTTCCCAGAACTTTCCTCAGGTGCTCTTCATCCTCTTCTTCGGTCTTCGAGTAGATCAGAATGTCATCGATGAAGACAACAACAAACTGATCTAGGTATTCATGTAAGACCTTGTTCATAAGGTTCATGAATACTGTAGGGTCATTCGTCAGTCCAAACGGTATGACCAAAAATTTATATTGTCCATATTTGGTGTTGAACGCCGTCTTTGGATTATCCTCCATCCTGACCTTGATTTGATGGTAGCCAGACCTGAGATATATCTTTGAGAATACCTTAGCTCCACTCAGTTGATCAAACATGTCATCGATCCGGGACAGAGGGTACTTGTTCTTGATGGTGATGTTGTTCAGCGCCCGGTAATCAATACACATCCGTACGGTTCCATCCTTCTTGGGCACGAACAAAACTGGCGCTCCCCAGGATGAAGCTCCATCTCTGATAAATCCCTGGGCCTTCAGTTCATCAATTCGGTCCTTCATCTCCTTTGTCTCCTTGGGGTTGACCCTGTAGCATCTCCAAGAAATAGGGAAAGAGCCGGGAACTAGGTCGATGGTGAATTCCATACCTCGGTCTGGCGGCAATCCCGGATGACTATTTAGAAAGACGTCTATGAATTCTGCTATAATAAGGTGAGGAGGCACGGGTTCTTCGGTGATAGAGGAGTAGGTAACACTCTTCATGTCTTCCGGAGCTCGAGAGATTTCAAACTCCGGTTCTCCTGGTGGGCTGAAGATTACACATCCTCTGTGATAATCTATCAGCGTATGCTGCTCACTTAACCACTCCATCCCTAGGACTATATCATAGTTGGGTAAGGGCATCACAAGTAAGGGCGCTAAGAATTCGTGGCCTGAAATAGTTATAGGGCAGATACATGTCTCGGTGATGGGTATGGGTCCACCACCAGTCATAACTCTACATATCATCTTGCTAAATCCCATAACTAAGTGGTGTGCAGAAATAAACTTTGATGATATAAAATTGTGTGATACACCCGAATTAAATAATGCTAGAGCAGATGTGAAAATACATGAATAGAACCTGTGATGACATCAGCGGTGGGTTCCTGCTCTGGTTCTTGCTCGTCTGCTGCTAGGGCAAAAGCTCGCCCGGTCTTCTGCTGATGTTGTCTGAACCGTTGTTGCTGAGTGGGTAGCGGAGCTCTTTGCTGAGTTGCTCCGGTCCGGGTGAATGTTGTGGGGCAGTCCCTCACTTGGTGGGTGGCAGACCCACAAACTAGGCAGTGTCCCAGTTTCTTCCTGCAGATGTTCGCCTGATGTCCTAGCCTCTTGCAGAAGTCACAGACAGGGATCTGCTTCTGAGGCGCTCTGTCACTAGTCCTTGCTTGATGATGCTGCTACTGGTGGTGAGAAGGCATGTTGTTGTTTTGGTTGGGCCTCTTCTGGTTACCCTAGAAGTTGCTAGTTCCAGGATACTCCCTTTTTGAACGAGAAGGCTGGCTCTTCTCCACATCCTGGGCTCATATCAGAATCTTCTCGTACGTCTTGGCGCCGCCTGCTATCATAAGGGTACGAATATCTTCCCTTAGTCCATACCTGAATCTTTCAGCACGATCCGCAGGGTCAGCAACCAAGTTCTTAGAAAAGCGGCTACGTCGGCCGAACTCTGCCGCATACTCTCCAACCATCATGTTCCCTTGCTTCAGATCCTGGAACTGTCTTTCCATCTTCCGCAACTCTGATGTTGGGAAGAACTTCCTGCGGAACAACCTCTTGAAGGTATCCTAGTCAAGCTGCTTGTCCTGGAGTCAGGGTTCATTTCGATACCAGGTGCTTGCTACATCTCGCAGCTGGAGTCCTACTGCTTCGACATGGAGATCGTCGGGTAGTCGAGCGACGCTGAGGAGACGCTCCATGCTGTCGAGCCATTCGTCGGTATAGATGATTCTCTCGGTTTCCTTGAAGGGTCGAGGGTCCTGCTTCTTAAAGTTCTCGATAGTGCCGACCTTCACATAATAATATGTCTCCTATCAAATTGAATGGCCTTAATGATACATAAATTAACTCTTAGATTTATGTTTACCTTAGCAGGCCTTGGGTCCGATTGAGCTGTTCCTCCTCTCTCGAGGGCAGCCATAGCCATGTTGTGGGCATTCTCTATGCATTCTCTCATGATCGTGGTCTGTTCGCGATGGGCTTCAGCTTGGGCTCTCTGGGCCTCCAGTACTCCTCGTAGCAGGCCTACGAGCTCGGTAGGGTCCACCGGTACTGGTGGGACAGCTGGTGTGGGCACTACCGTAGGGGACTGCGGCTCAGTTCGGGGATGTGCTGGTTCTGTCATTTGTGCTGTAGTAGCGTAAATGGGGAGGGGTGCTGGTGCAGCGTGGGGACGGTCAGTCAGCTGCAAATGAGGAGGGTCCGGGCGTGCTTGAGGAGGTGGGGTGTGATTGGTAGATGACACCTCATCTTCAGCAGGGCCGGAGCAGGTGGTCTTTCCTTTGGCCATACTCTGGAAGGTTTAGGATGCAATACATAAGCAAAGTATCCTACCAGTCTATAATCAAACAAAAATACTTACTTATAGTATATTCCGGTCCTATATTATGACAAATTAATGTTCTAGTATTCTAATTGTTTCTAGATATATTTACCTAAGTTGTTGTTTTGAGACCTGCATGGGCCACCACTAAAAATATGTCACGACCCGATCCCAAATTATTGGTCGAACCGGATCATGCCCAGCCTGCATCGTTGTGAGACGGCGGCAGTAAGTTGTTCTATATACAGGTATTCACAACAACATTTATACATTTGTCACAACTTGAATATACGAAAATTTTTAAAACTTTTTATTCAACAATTGAAAGGTACAACTGGAAATGAAAATACTGAAATAAAGTACTGAATTCAAATCAACAAACTCCAAAACAATAAACCAGATAACTGAAAAGCAACTAGCTAGACGGTCGGCTCATCAGCCTCCGGTTTTGCGTCCTCCAAGGGGGACTCTGGCAACACCACAGGATATAATACCGGGTCATAGTAGCTATTGAACAATAGCTCAGCATCATCAACATCACCTATGGGGGGGATCCAGTCAGGAAATGAGCAAGTACGAGTACATAATCCGACATTCTAAATAATAATGGAAAGATGCAATTTTAAATAGTTGAAATTCTTTGAACAATATTTTCCAGCAATTTTCAGCAATTCAATATTTGAAACAATGTGATTTGAATAGGTAACGTCTATGACCGGCTTGGGTTGTACAATAGCATCCTAACGATGCGATACGGCCTATCCCCGTGTGTAAGAGGGGTAAGCTCGCACAATAATGCAATATGAGGGTTTGTTCATAAATGCTACACTACTCCCCCAATATCCCCATAATCAATAATCGAACTCAAAGAGAGAGTTCCGTGTAGCAATGTGGTTTAAGCATGCAATCATGATAATTACTAAATAAAATGCAAGAAAACATAACCGTAACTTGCCTTTGTTTGTATGACTGGATTGGGATGTTAGTGCCGGGAAGGAAGTCAAGTACGTCCTCGAAATCCTACAGTTGAGAATCCTGACTTAGAAACATAGATGAGCCAAATCTAGGTGTGCTAGTTGCAATTTCTAGAAACAGACCCTAGTCAGGTTTTAAGTTATTTAATTAATCTAACAAAATCCGTCTAACGTCGTAAACTATATTGGTTATCAATTTACGAAATAACCGATTATTGATTTATTGGGGAAAATAGCAATTACACTTTAGTTGGCAAGACTTTGTATTTTTAATAATATATATAAAACTAAGTGGTCTTTTAAGTGAGAAAACATGAAGTTGTTTAAATTATTAGGAATCTTTATTCATTAACTTAATATAAGAAAATCTTATTAATTTTGTACAAAATAATTAATACCCAATTATAATTTATACGTCTAGCTACGCAAATAACCAACTCAGAAAAGAAATAGAAAATCTAAGCTACACAATACAGGACCACAAAAAAATAAAGAAAAACTAGACTTATGCCCTTACAACAAATTAATTAATTTAATTTAAAAACTGAGGCAATCTCTGAATGTCGTGAAGCGGTCCAGTCAGAAGGCCGAAGCCCTGCACCCAAAATACTAGAGGCCAGTAACAAGTTCTAAAAATAAACATAATATAAATGAAATATAATATAGCGAAAATGGTGTCTCAGACTTGGTCATGCAATCTCACGTTGCTGGCTTACGCCTCAACGTACAGGAAATCCTGTAGAGTTTGCGTTTCGTCGAGGCTCATCCGACCGATACGATCGTTGCCTAACAGGGGATACAAAACTCACAAAATCCGCATTTAAAACCAATAAAACCAATTTTGTAAATCGTTTACAAAGACCGATTTTGAAAATAGATTTTAATTTAATGAACTTAATTAAATAATATTATTTTGAAATTCTTTACTGAAAATTCGGGCAGCTTCTCCTCTGTAATTAGGACAACCTAGCCACGAGGCGGTACAAAACCCACAACTCAAAATCAACGTCCCAAACTAGGGAACACACCAATATTGCAACACAAAGATAATATCCAAACCCCAGAATAATAAACCTCAGCCAAAAATAGTACATACCAACTAAAATAGGAAATAACCAACACAGCATACTAATGTAATGAGTTGGAAAAATATATGCGTCCAACGTACAATACCTAAACCACAGAAATACAACGCCGCGACGTAAAACGTCGTGCGTATCCCCTAAACGCAATGGACTCAATTTTCGATCCCCGAAACGGGGTCGGGACCGCGTCATCATCGACTAACTATGGGAGGGACACAGGGACACGGGATTATACCTCGGGTGCTCGGCTAGAGCTCTCAGATGCAAGAGTAGGAAAAGAAATAATCTGCGCGGACAGCAGAAAAGGTGCCAGAAAGCGCACAAGAGGTGCGGACAGGGATCGACTCGGGACAGTCCAGAAGCATGCAAAGGAAGACAGGAAATTCCAGCAAGCCCGGCTCGCGGGTCAGCGCTGAAAGGTGCCGCGGACGGGAAGTCGGTCGGCACGGGGACGACCAGAAACTCGGGGCACGCCAGAGAGGCGCTGGCTGAACGGCACGGGGCTCGGGAGGGGTCGCCGGAGAGGCGCTGGCCGGACGGGCACGGGGGTCACCAGGGGTCGCCGGGATCCGGTGTACGGGAGCCACGCGGGGTCGGACAATGCAGGACGCGGCCTCAGAAGGCGGGCGCGTGTGCGGTCAGCCGGGAAGGTGCTGGCTGGACAGGCACGGGGCTCGGGGGAGGTCGGCGGGTCGGGATCTGGCCGGCGGGAGACGGGCGCGGCCTCGGGAGGCGGGCTCGGGCGGAGGTGGGTTCTGGCTGGAGCTTGGGAAAAGATGGGGAGGAAGTGAGATGGGGAAGGAGTTGGAAGAGAATGAGGGAGAGGTGGTAGGTTTTTAAGGAAAAGAAGAAGAAGAAGTGGAGGGAGAGAGAGTTATGTGGAAAGTTTGGGGGAACGGCCTGGTCGTGGGGAAGGCCAGGTCGTGGAGGAAAAAGGTTCTTGGTTTTATTATTTTTTTAATAAACTTATCAAACCAGCCATATATATATATATATATATATATATATATATATATATATATTTATATTTATATATATATATATATATATATATATATATATATATATAAAATATATATATATATATATATATATATATATATATATATATATAAATATATATATATATATATATATATATATATATATATATATATGTATTTAATTTCAGGTTTTTAATAGAAAATCCAAGGATGGGTTCGAAAAACGGGATCTGATGTCCGGACTCGGGGTCGGACCCCGGACAGGGGATCGGGACAGGCCACACACAAAAATCCAATAATTAATTTTAAAAATAATGTTTCCCTGATCCGACTAATATAATAATAATTATAATTATAATTATAATTATAATAATAATAATAACTAAACTAATTATCTAACTACGAAACACTGCTGCAACAGAAACTCAATTACTGACGAAAATCCAATAAATTCCAAAAATCAGGATTATACACTGGCAAGACAGTGGATGCTTATGCAGCAGAGTTCTGCAGACTGAGTAGGTTCGCCCCGGAGATGGTAGCAACAGAGAGCTAGAGAGCTATGAGGTTTCAGCAAGGGTTTTATCTTGAACTCTTACAATTGATAGAGGGGCACAACTACCAGACTTTCGATGAGGTATTAACGGCAACCCGGAGGCATGAGATCACAATCCAGAGGATCACATCAAGGACTGGAGGTCAGAAGAGATCTCACAATCAGATTGAAGGAGTAGGGGAAGTAGCGCCCCGAATAACAGTACCATCTCCTGGCGTTCGCATTCACGATGTGGCGATACGAGGGCCAGCACCACCAACAAGACAGCAGCAGCACCAGGCTAGGCCACAGCATAGGAACCAACAAGGAGGCCGAGGCAGGCATTCAATCTATTCTTGGAAGAGGCATTAGATCGAAAGATGTTGTGGCAGGTAACATTCTCGTCGCCTCATATCCCGCAGTAGCATTGTTTGATTCGAGAGCATCACACTCATTTATATCTGCACAATTTAGGACACAACTAGGAATGGAATTCGAGGCATTACCAGGGAGGTTGAATATACTCACTGATAATAGGCTCGTAGAAGTTAGCAGAGTTATTGTAGCGTGTATAGTTGTAGTTTGCGGGCGTCCCTTACCCGCCAGGTTGATAGAATTTTCTATGAGAAATTTCGACGTTATCTTAGGCATGGACTGGCTGAAAGACAGTTGTGCCACAATAGATTGTCGTAGAGGGAGTGTATCTTTTAATATTTAAGGCATTGAGCAATTTACCTTAGTCAGATCAGAGGCAACTCAACAAAAAGAAGGAAAAGTAGCGGCAATGGAAGAAGTTCAAGTCCCGAAGGTAGTTGAAGAGTTCATTGACGTGTTTTCCGAAGAACTTCCAGATCTACCACCCATTAGAGATATTGAGTTCAGTATAGAATTAGCACTTGGAACTAAACCGATATCGGATCGAGTTTACAGAATGTCGAACTCAGAGCAGGCCAAGGTGTATCAGCACATAGAGGAACTGAAGGCGAAGAAGTTTATTCGAGACAGCGAGTCACCATGGGAAGCACCAGTGATACTTGTAGGGAAGAATGATAAGTCATCAAGATTATGCATTAACTACAGAAGGCTCAACACGACAACAGTAAAGAACCAGTACCCACTTGTTACGACCCGCACCCTAGAGTAAGGACACGAGAAATGGGTACGTCCAGCCTACGCCGCAGTGTCGGCAGTAGAACGCTGTCCTAGGTCACAACATCTAACAATATAATGCTAAGCAGTTTATACTTTCCGAATGGGGGTGACATAGCAGAATGTAAACTCAATCACAACTAAGGAAGAAGAAGCGCGATATGATATAGAACTCAAAATAAAATACAGATGATCAGAAGAGTCTAAGTGTCTAAGATAATAACTCAGCAAACATCCATAAATACAAAGTCTCAACTACAGAATATGAAAGAACATATACAATCCAGATCTAAAATGACAGAAATAAAGCCTAACTAAACTAGTCCCAAGACAACATAAGTAAGATAAAGCCTAACTAAACTAGTCTAGGCAGTAGGGGTAATGTCATCAGCTAGAGCTGGGTCCTCCTGAGAGTCCAGCTCACAAGTGTCGTTTAGGGCTGTCCCATAAAAAGTGTCAACACCAGCCTCATTCTCATCTTCTGTAAACATATCGACGGTGCCCAATCAGGACGGAGCGAGCACAATACATCTCAACAGATCATAGCAGGTTAGAAAATATAAACATGCAGTAAAGTAAGATACAGAAAACTGAAAAAAAAAGTACAGAATATAAACAGAGAGAGAACTGTAATAGAAATGTCTACTATAAGTAGAGAACTAACAGTGACTAGTGAGTCAGAGTACACTATAGACATGTGAATGGCATAGGATGATTCTGATGCTACACTACGGAATGATTCTGATGCTACACTACTAGAATATTATTCACATGTCCACTTCTACTCTCCCGTACCCCCAATCAATACACAAGGATCCAGCCAGGTTATGTTATGATTCATGTAACGGCCCCCGAAGGGTGGTACATGATAGTCCCATAAATAGGGATTCTAGAAAATGCCCATAAATGGGGGATTCAAGGAAGACTCTGTGATCATGAGAGTACATATCACAAGTGATTCAATGAACCATGAAGCATAGTGATACACAATGTAAGTGAAACGCATAGAACATGTAGTATCTGATGCTCCCTGAGGGAATAACATCTCAAGAAATGATCCATATAGTACTAATCCGTGTGATCAACGTGACAGCATCAAGTAAAGTAATTTAAAGCAGGAGAATAATTCTAACAGGATATGAAATGATCATAGAATGTACTTGCATGTATCCTGAGTATCTGAAGAATATCTACTGTCCGATGAGTGGTGTCTGTCTCCTATAGAACAGTACAAGTCACAACATGTCTAAAATGATAATAAGATGCAATTCAATGCATTCTATATGAATCTAGGTCAATCTAGGCCAAAGTCAACTCTTAGTCAACTCTGGTCAACCCTAGAAGTCAAACTAGGTCAACTAGGTCTAATCAAGTTTAAACTAGGTCACTCTAGTCTATACTAGTCTAACTACTATTCTAGCAAGCACACACCAATTCTAGACTATACAAGCCAACTAGGCACTCACTAGGCATACAGACACACCCATAGGCCATGAGCCCTATGCTATAGGCTATATCATGCCCTAGCTAAACCACAATCACATATACACATAACAATATATATATATATATATATATATATATATATATATATATATATATATATATATATATATATATATATATATAATATATATAGTACACTCATATATATAGGATTCATGAATATGTGAATCTCACATACATATATATATATACATGTGTATATATACATATACATAGAGAATAAGGAAAAGGGAATGTGATTGTATACATGTGTGTGTGTGTGTGTGTGAAGTGACATGAGAGTGTTACATTGATATAACTTGTGTGTGTGTGTAAGGGTAATTACGAATGTGTATGTAAACAGGAAAATGGAAAAACAGTGAGTGAACAGGGATAGGAAACAAACAGTGTACAGTAAACTGTGTAGTGTACATTGTGTTTATGTGTCAAAGAAAAAAATTAGTGTAGTGATATGAAAACAGTGAGTTAACATGGAAAAATAGTGAATGGTAAACCTGAAAACAGTGGCATAGGAAAATCAGTGAATACATTTGTGTGTGTGAGCAAAATAGGAAAATGGAAAACAGTGTAGTGTACATTATCCTGAAAACAGGAAAACAGTGAGTAGGAAATGAAATCAATTATAGTGATAGGAATCACACCTCAGGTATTGAAATCAACACTCAATTTGGTTTAAGGAAGAGAAACTAATTCTCAGATTTGGTGAGAAACAGACAATGAAATAATGAACCATTCGACAGTTAACTTCCCAAGTATTTAATCAACCCAACAAACCAACACAAGTATTTAATCAATGTGTTTAACTTCAAATCAGTTAAAAAGGAAGAACCAATAATCAAATAAGGAAAGGAAATCAATTCCTAGATTTGGGATCATGTGACAGTTAATGTATAGACTCAATTGACAGTTAAAAGGAGATGAAATCAATTCTGGTATTTGGAATGAAATCAATATCAGTCGATACACATTGAAAGCCCAACTCAATGTCATTATTTCCATTCCAAATCATAAAATCTAATTTAAATGAAGGTTCGAACTTAACAGTGGTTAATACACTTGTAGGATTCATAATGGTACTTAAAACATTAGTTAGAAATCAGATTAATAGGATTAACATAGGAAAAACTGAAACATACAATGTATCAGTCATGTATCAGTCAACCCACATATGTTCGAATCCCATTCCATATGACAAAACCTATCTACTATGTAAATCCAACTTAATAGAGATTAACAACATGTCTAGGAATTTAAATAGCAATTTAAATCATGATTTAAATATTTAAACTGGGAAATAAATACTGAATCAAATAACATAACTGTATACGGCACAGTGCACGACCAGTGCACAGCCAAATGCGTGTCCGACACGACACGAGGACTCACGAAACTTTGGGAGCCTCGTGTCAGTGTCTGCCCGCACCCATATGTCAATTTTTACGTGTCCACGAGGTGTATACAGCGCACTGTGGACCCCGAGTAGCAGAGGAATGCTACTCGCACGTGCGCGTGCTGCACCCCGCGTGTACCCGTGTCTATAGCGACCCGACACGACACCACAACCACCTCAGTCCACTGGAAAACAATAAGCAAGGCCAAACCCTAATCTTCTATTCAAACCAAATTCGAAAACAAGGATGAAATGCCCACTGTGGCATTTCATCGAACACCTAGGTGTATCCACTGATACGTGTCCGATACGGACACGTATTGGACACGAAAACTAACAAGGCCTATACCAACAGTTAGGGTAGACCTAGGGCTTCCTATTCATGCAATTAAAACACTAATTTATGGAGATGATAGGAATTTACCTAGGTGTGAGAAATGGTTCAAAAAGCCTCAAAGAGAGTTGTTCCTCAAGCTACCCAAACTCCTTCAAATTGCTCCTTCACTAAAATTTCTTACCATTGCCATCAAATGCACAGAGATTAGAACCTATTGCAAGAAATTAGAAGGAAAAAGGAGTTGAAATGGAGAAGTTAGAGATTGGAAAAAAAAGGGGTTTACCTCTATTTCCAAACTTGCAATTTCCTAAAGGAGGCTAGCCCTAAGTTTGAGGAGACATTAAATAGATGGGAGAAACCAATGTGGCCGACCAAGTGGGTGTAGGGCTAGGGTTAGGGTTTCACTAGTTGTCTATGGGCCTAAGCCATAAGTCATGACTTATGAAATCACAAGCCATTCTCTATCCTAATCAAATCCTATTTCCAAATTAATTCTAATGAGTAGAATATCACTAACTTAGGTCAAACTAGGGTTTCATAATCTAACCAAGTAGTCATGACTAGGGTTAGCTTCTAGGACAGTCTCCTAAGTCACCCTGAGTCAAAGTCAAGAATAGCACTAAATTAAAATATACCAAAAATCACTTAAATTCCAATAATTCTAATAAATACAATATAATTCCAAATAATTCCCAAAAATTCAAAAAAATGACCAAAATACCCTCATCTAGAAAACTGGGTGTTACACCACTACCAAGGATCGACGATTTGCTTGATCAATTGAGTAGAGCAAGAGTTTTCTCCAAGATAGATCTTCGGTCAGGGTATCATCAAGTTAGAGTTCGAGAAGAGGATATTTTCAAGACAGCATTCAGGTCGAAGTACGGGCATTACGAATTCTTAGTTATGCCGTTTGGCTTGACCAATGCTCCAGCAATATTTATAGATTTGATGAACCGCATCTTTATGCCATACTTAGATCAATTTGTCGTTGTGTTCCTCGACGACATTTTCGTATACTCATCTAGTGAAGAAGAGCATGAAGATCACCTCAAGAAAGTGTTACAGGTTCTGAGAGAGAACCAGTTGTACGCCAAGCTCAGCAAGTGTGAGTTTTGGACGGATCATATTTCATTCTTGGGGCACATCATATCAGGGGCTGGAGTAGCAGTGGATCCTAAGAAAGTAGAAGCAGTAGAGAGTTGGCCAATACCTAAGACCGTAGCAGACGTGCGAAGTGTCTTAGGATTAGCAGGATATTACAGAAGGTTCATATCCGACTTTGCAAGACTCTCAGCACCCATGACCCGCTTGACACGAAAGGATGTACCATTCGTCTGGTCGGCAGAATGCCAGGCATTATTTGAGAATTTGAAGCAGAAGTTGATCACAGCACCTATTCTTACATTGCCCGTTGGACCCGGAGGTTTCACTGTGTATTGTGACGCATCAGGAAAGGGACTTGGGTGTGTCCTAATGCAACATGGGAAGGTGATAGCGTATGCATCTAGGCAACTTAGAGACCACGAGAAGAATTATCCAACTCATGACTTCGAGTTGGCAGCAGTAGTATTTGCTTTGAAGCTATGGAGGTATTACTTGTACGGTAATCGAGTGGACATGTACACAGACCACAAAAGTTTAAAGTACATCTTTACTCAGAAGGAACTGAAAATGAGACAGAGAAGATGGTTAGAGTTGATCAAGGATTACGACGTAGAGCTTCAGTATCATCCAGGCAAGACTAATGTGGTAGCAGACGCTCTTAGCAGGAGAGGCGGTAAATTTATGTTGACATCACAAAAATATATTTTAGAAGATCTTCAAAAGATGGGCATCGAGGTTATACTTCCTAATGATATAGAAATTCTGGCAAGTCTACGAGTTCAATCCAACTTGGTAGACAGGATCAAGGCAGCTCAGGTGTAGGAGCGTAAAAAAAAGTGTTCTATGGACTGAGTCAAAAAAGATTGAGAATTTTACGCCTAGCCATTTTACGCAAGCTACTTTACGCCAAGACAGTTCATTAGGTTTTACGTCCGGGGACAGGCTGTCAGGTCTCATTAATGCAAGTGATAATGAATCTGACCTAATGATTTGCTGACAGCGTATAAACACAGAATTTGAAGAGATTGGATTTTCACCAAGCCCAATACTTGTCGTATGGTGTACAGAGAAGGCTATTTTACGCTCATTAAAATCACTTCTTTTTACGCACGATAGTTATGTGAGCTTTTACGCTCAAGGCTATTGTGAGTGTAAAGTCTATTTGGACTAAGTTTTACGCTTAAGGCTATTTTAGCCACTTTACGTTGAGAAGTTTATTTGGGTTGTTTTTATGCCAGTTTGCCACTTTACGCTTGGAGCATATTTTGGGTTGTTTTTACGCCCAATTCTTCCTGACTACTTTAGGACGTGGTTTATCCACGTGGCTTTCGTGCCACATTTATTGAAGAACGTGTGTACGTGCTCCCTATTTTTGTTAAAATAATAGGACACGTGTCAACATATATAGTGGGTGACTCCCATCGTGGGTGACAGTTACCAGCGTATTTTGTTGCTTTTTACGCACGATGGGTCAAGTCTATAAATGGACTTATTTTTCACATCATCATGAGCAGAGGGAGAGACAGGGGAGAATACAGAGGTCAGAGCTTAGAGACTTTGATTTTTCGAGAGCATTCTTCTTCAACTTTTCTTCCAGAACAGAGTGAAGCAAAGCAGGAAAGCATTCGACCTCGCCATCAGTGCCCAAGTGCGTCGATACCTTTCTGGTGACTTAGTTCTTCCGGTTGTTCATCTTCTAGCAGTGATCTTCATCATCATCGTATGGTCCAAGGAACAAAGTGATCGCCTTCAGATCAGACTTCTATAGCAATACTTCCCAAAACAATTTGTACTTTCTGTACTTTTTCTCGTTTTCTTTCAAAAGCCAATTTTAGGCATTTTGTTAAGTGAAACAAAATGGCGACTCTGCTGGAGACGACCTTCTCCTCTGACGAGGAGGTAATTGCTCAATACGATGATGTGTCGATCGGATCGACAAAGAAGACTCTGGTTGTACACTTCGACCAGACTGCCTACGAAAAAATGCTCCAAACTGGGGGTAGTACTCGCTACTCCAATGTTCAGAAATCGAGGAAAGCACGAAAAGTTTGGATTCCCAAATCCGAAGCATCCTCGAATCTCCCGACTGTCTCTGAAGGCAAAGGAATCCTTCCTACTCCTGTTGTAGGGGCTCCCGTTTGTAACGATGCAGTCCTTACTTCAGAGTTGCACCCTGAACGTAAAAATAAATCTCATGTCTGTGATAGTGAAGATTCCCAAGTTTTACGCCCAGCGTATAAAAACCAGGTTTTACGCCCAGCGTGTAAAAATCAGGTTTTACGCCCAGTGCGTAAAAACAAAGATTTACGCTTTGTTCTTAAGAATAAGTCTCCCGTCTGTGACGTGGTAGACCCCAATATTCTACGTTCTGTGCGTAAAAATAAGTCTCCCGTCTGTGATGCGGTAGACACACAAAATTTATGCTCTACGCGTAAAAGAAAATCTTCCGTCTATGACATGGCAGATACTCATATTTTGTGCTCTGTGCGTAAAGGTAAATCTCCTGTCTGTGGCAGTGTAGATAAAATTCATAAGGATGCTTCTGCATCTAAAGTGAATGTACCTGCACGCATGAAGCATAAAAACATAGTTGGTAAAACTTCTGTTGTTAACCAACAACCTTCTTATACTGCTGTACGCAAAGTTCTAAACCTTCAAATTACGCACAATGCTGATGGAGTCCTTTGTGCTCAAAAATCTTAGGATTTATGCACGCAACTCCAAGTACGTAAAAAAGTACAGTTTGGTTCTACGAATGCAGCCAGTAATCTTCTTTATACACAAGGGACTAAACATTTCTCTATCCTAAATGTAATAAAGAAGACTACTTCTTCTGCTCCTTCTGATTTACGTGAGTTGTTAGTACAAAAGCGTAAAGATAGACGATCTTCTGTGACACTCCCCCAAGAGAATCACCATTGTGAGTGTCATCAGATTGTAATCAAGTGTTGTTGTTCGGCTTCCAAATGGTCAGTTTTTGATCGGTTAAGTTTCAATACGCCTCAACAACAAGTTGATGACCAAGAACATGAGTTGTCATATGCGTCAGTCAATATGGCATCTCATACCAACAGAAGACGACGTCTAAGATGCAACACATCCCAAACTCCAGGACAACAACAATTCAACAGACTTCTTGATTCCTTTGAAGGAGTATATCAGAATACTCGATCAAGAAGGCAAAGACAGTTGCAGACTTCTGATTCAAAAGCTGGGGGTACTCAATCTCTTGAGTCCGAAACAGATAGTGTCGATTCATACCTCTATACCAATCCTTCTATATCTTCAAGAGAGGTTGAATCCTACGCTATTGGAGATGAACCAGAGACGTCATCTACTAATACAGAACAACGTCTCACTGCCGTTGAGCAATCATTAAAGGACATGCTTACTATGATACAAAGCATGCACCAGATAATAATGACTCAACAAACTGCTCAGCCGGCAGTAGCAACACCGGTACAAGTAGCAGCACAAACTCAAGATAGTCAAGGGGTTGATATACCTTTGAATATTCAAGAGCCTGCTGTTAACTAAAATTCTGCATTCCCAGATCCCATTATTTCAGAAGATGTGCCACCTCCGGTGGGAGTTACGGTACATCCAACAACAATTCAATCAAATGTGCTTCCTCAATCCAGTGAAGCTATTCAAGCAGTGCGAGAATTAAAAGCACAGTTTGAAGTTCTAAAGCATAAGGATTAACTCCAGAGGTTAGGAATTAAGCAACCTTACCCTCCTCATTGGAATGATATACCTTTTCCCTCAAAATTCAAGCCACAATCAATGGTATTGTTTGATGGAAAGGCTTCTCCTAGTCAGTATATCAATTACTTTGATATTATGACTGTGCATCTGCAGAAAAATGATGCTCTTCTCACTCGAGTATTCATTGGGTACTTGACGGGTTCAGCTTACGACTGGTATCGTAGTTTACCCGACAATTGCATTTCGTCATTTGACGAATTCAAAGCAATATTTCTTTCTCGTTTCTATGAAGGAGGTATGGACATGAACATATCTTCCTTAATAGAAATCGAACAAAAGGAAAAGTAAGATACTCGGACGTTCATTGAATATTTCCGACAGACAACTCTGAAGATGCCTCCAGGCATGCCAGATTCAGCACTGATTGATACGTGCAAGATGAATCTGCGACCATCTATTGCTGTCTTTACGGGTTCCCAATTTACAGATTGGGCCTCGTTTATCATAGCAGCAGTTTCAGCCGAGACTAATGGTAGATTGGCTAGAGAGCACGGGATGATCTTCGCTTCAGAAGACAAAGGAAAGAAAGGCTCTTCTGGTAATAATTTCGGCAATCGTAATGGGAAAGGAAAGGATACCCTTATGGTTAATCTTTCCAAAAACAAAACGACGCCGAATAATCAGGAGTCTTCTAAACCAAAAGAAGAATACTCTTTTGACGAAAGTGATATCCCAGGGATATTTCAATGTCTGGTAAAGAGTGGCAAACTCCAAATTTCGGAGCCGAAAAGGCCTAATGAGGTGAATCTCACTGACAATCCTAAGTATTGTATCTATCATAGATACATAAATTATCCCACTAAGGCTTGTTATGTTCTAAAGAAAAAAATCCAAGAGCTGATTAATGCCATTGCTTTAACTAACGATGAGCATACGGTCACAACCAATATGGTTTCTCTTCAATTTGGAGGTTTTCCTCCTCAACAAGTCCAAGATGGGATTGTCCCAATTCCGAAGGCGATGATGAAGATTATAAATATCCTGCCTGCCAAAGAGGAAAATGAAGGATTGTTGCCTCTCACACTAAAGAATGGTGAAATTATGTGGGTACATCCTGACTTGGTACCTGAAATGAAAGATAAAGGAAAAACTTCAAAATCCAAGAAAGGTAAAAAAGTTAAAACCTGCAACATGATTTTTCATGTTATTCCAGATCCCGACGATTTGGATCATCTTTGGGATGGCATTCCTTTGGAAGATAGACTGAGAGGTTTGAACATATGTCCTCCAAGTCTGGCTCCTCCTACCAAGCTCAAGTTAACTCATCAGCAGTGGCTAGCTATGAACAGTGTTCCCTTATACAGGGCACAATAAGTTTTTGCTGCTTATAAGAAAGCTCCTACAGGGATCTTTCCTCGTATCTCGAGTATTCCCTCTTCTTCTATGGCTATAGAGATTCCTATTCCTCCTTCTTCAGAAGTCTCTATGCCTTCTTTTTCTCATGTAGTTACAGAGATCTCTTCTCCTTCCTCTGTTGAATCACCTGTTAAAAGTCCGCTGCCCATTCACTTATACAGTCAGCAGTCAGTCCTTCTCATAAAAAAGATGGGCTATGACTTTCAAAAGGCAGAGGGTTTGAACTATGATAAAGGAATACGACTTCCTTTACAGATTCAAAGTCAAAAATCCACTGTCGGATTGGGTTCAGAGATTCCTCATTAAAATACTCACAAGAAGAAGGTTAAGGGAAGGAAAACTAAATCCTGTAATATGGTACTTCTTTCTTCTGAATCTGAAGAAGAAACCTTCGCTGGTACAAGATCTAGAAAAGAGTACCATAAAGATTATGAGGGATTCTCCAAAGAAACAGAGGATGTTGAAGCACTACCAACTCAACCGTCTCTTGTTCCTACTAAACCATCTGTGGTTGAGAAGGGGAAACAGAAAGCAGTACGCTTCAACGTCCCGTTGAAGTCTGCTTCCAGTCAAGGGGTAATAATAAAACCCTACAAATTTGATATTCTAGCCCAGTTAGCTAATACTCCGGCTAGACTCTCTATCTTCGAGTTGCTTCGCCTTTCTAAAGAAAGTTGCAAAACTTTGAGTGAGGCTTTGTTGTAAGCTGACTCGTGCTTAGCCCAACTCAAGACTCCCGATAATATACCAGTATCATGTCCACAATGCCATAGTGTGATGGAGGTCATTCCTAACATTACCTTCACACAAGAGGACATGTTATTGAAGCATAACAAGCACGACAGGTCTTTGTGCTATACTGGGTATATCGAATCTACTGAAGTTGACAGGATTTACATTGATCCTGGGTCTTCCATTGGCATAATCCTTCAGAGTATGCTTAGACCATTGAGGATTCCTACTAGTGACTTGACTTACACTAGTACTACAATAGTTGGCTTCAACTCTGGAAAGAGTAAACCACTGGAGAAGATTCGTCTGAAGATTCAGATTGGTGATCTTCGAACTATGGCGACATTCTATTTTATTAACTCAGACGTATCCTACAACATCCTTCTTGGAAGACCGTGGTTATATGAGCATAATATTGTGCTTTCAACTCTCCACCAATGCTTCAAGTACGTGGATTCTCAAGGGGTTGTGAAGACTGAGTTTGCTGATATCAATCCTTTCAAGGGTGTCGAAGCTTATTTTTCTGATTCAATGCTCTACAAACAAGAGCATGTAAAGGAGATATCAGACATGGCTGAAGATTGATCATCTGCCGAAGATCAGTCTATTAATGAAGATCCTCCAGAAGAGCAACCTTTGAAGATCAAAGTCAAAGGGCGAATCCAACCCCAACCTGTCAACGACCAACCTCTGAAGATCAAGGTCAAAAGGAAAACTCAAACTTCATCTGAGGAATCAGTGAATGTTCCTGCCAAGAGTCAAGACCAACCCCTTATGATCAAAGTCAAGGGACGTACTTCTCGTACGAATGATCCAGAACCACCATTGATCATCAACCTTGGCGAGTCTACGCAGAAGGCGGATGACAGACCGTTAATGATTAATCCGAAGCGTAGCGGTCAAATTGTAAATAATGTAAATATTGATCATTCTGTACTTTCCAATATCAATAAAGATTTCCTTTATGAGTATATGGCTGTCAAATTTCTTGAAATAATGACTTTATCTTCTGATGATCAAAGTCATCAATATAAAGATGACTTAGATACAGAGGAAACTTTATACATTGACCATAAAGAAAATTCTTTTCCTCCTTATGTCGATGTTGGACCTTATGCTCAGAGGTTCCTAACATCTTCTGCCTATCTTCTTCCTGTAGCCGCTTCATCGCAAGCTTGTGTAACTTATAGACGTCACGAAGAATCTTATTTCGTGATTCCGTCTGATAAGAAAAACAAGCGCCAAATTATGTTTGGCCTGGCTAGAAATACCCCTGTTGTTCAGACGGATGATCTTAGAGATAAAGATAAAAGAAGAATCCGAATTGACAAATATAGTCAACAATCTCTCATGATTATCCAGAATATGGGATATAATCTGAAGACTATGCAAGGTCTCAATCAAGGCAAGGGTAGACGATTACCATTATGTGGTGACCCATTTTACCAGAAAACTTGTCATGGGTTGGGATATGATCCGACCCACATGTTTAATGATGATATACAAGAAGAATTCTCTTCTAGTTCTTCACAATCCTCAGATTCCGGAGAAATCCATTTCATTGAATCTGAATGTATATTCTCAGTCAACATGGTTCAAACTGATGACGAATCTGAGCCATTTAAAAATGACCCTTGGGCCCAACAGATGGACACACAGTGGAAAATTCATTTTAAACAACGACAACCACCTACGGAGGATGAGATTCTTCAAATCGATGTTGGAGACGGAATTACATCCAAGCCAATATTCATCAGTAAGAACCTTTCTGAAGATGAAAAGGAAGAGTTGATAAAATTGATTAAAGAATATATTGATATCTTTGCATGGAGTTATGAGGATATGCCGGGTTTGGATCCTAAAGTTGCTATTCATAAACTCAATATTCTTCCTAATGCTAAGCCTGTAAAACAACAGCAACGACATTTTCGACCAGACATGATAGATGCAATTGAAGCGGAAGTTAAAAAGTTGATTACATGTGGCTTTGTTCGTGAAGAACAACATCCAGACTGGGTTGCCAATATTGTTCCTGTTATGAAAAAGAACGAAAAAGTTTGAGTTTGCATAGATTTTCGAGATCTTAATACAGCTTGTCCAAAGGATGAATTTCTACTTTCAATTACTGATGTCATGATAGATAATACATGTGGCTTCGAACGCATCTCTTTCATGGACGGATTCTCAGGATACAATTAGATCAAGATGCATCCCAAAGATGAGAAGCATACTGCTTTCCGAACATCCCTTGGGGTTTATTGTTATACGGTTATGTCGTTTGGTCTTAAAAATGCCGGTGCCACGTATCAAAGGGCTATGAGCAACATCTTTCAAGAACATCTACGGAAAACAGTTGAATGTTATGTAGATGACATTGCTGTCAAAAGTCGATCAAAAGATGATCACACAAGACTTAAAGACAGTATTTGAATTGATGCGTCAGCATCAATTAAAAATGAACCCTACCAAGTCCTTCTTAGGGGTTTCCAGTGGCAAGTTTTTGGGATTTGTTATCACTTCTCAGGGTATCCATGTTGATCCTGATAAAATCAAAGCAATTCTTGAAATGCGTCCTCCACGCAATTTAAAAGAACTTCGCGGCTTCCAAGGTCGCATTGCTTATATCAGGAGATTTATATCCAATTTCTCTGGAAGATGCCAACCTTTCTCCCGTCTATTAAAGAAGGGTGTATCATTTGTTTGGGATGAAGCGTGTCAGAAAGCTTTCAATGACATCAAGCAATACCTAACAAATCCACCTGTTCTAGTACCACCAGTAGTAGGAAGACCATTTTTGTTATATGTTCGAGCATTAGATCATTCACTTGGTGCTCTTCTTGCACAGAAAAGTGATATGGGTTATGAACAAGCAATTTATTATCTTAGCCGAATGATGGTCGGAGCTGAACACAGGTATACTCCTGTAGAAAAGGAATGTCTGGCTTTGGTTTTTGTTGTACAAAAGACACAACATTATGTGTCAGGACAAACTATTCATGTCATCTCCAGAATAAATCTTATTCGGGTACTGATGAGAAAACCAAGCATTCTTAACTCCAGGTTAGCTACCTGGGCGATGTTGCTCACTCCTTACGACATGATTTATGTACCTCAAAAGTCAGTGAAGGGTCAAGCATTAGCTGATTTCTTAGCAGCTCACCCTATACCTGAAACATCGAAGCTATATGAAGATATTCCAGATGAAGTTGTGGATTGCAATATGACTTTGAGAGATGATATTTGGCAATTATATTTTGATGGAGCATCACGGGTTGGACCTAAAGGCAATATCATCTCCGGAGTGGGAATCGTCTTGGTTTCTCCTGACAAAATAGTCATATACCGTGCTATTCTCTCAATGAGCCATGTTCTAACAATGTGGTAGAATACAATGCTCTGTTGATTGGTCTCCAAGTAGCAAAAGAATTGGACATTGAGTTCTTAGAAGCTTATGGAGATTCTTAACTGATTGTTAATCAGGTTAGAGGGACATATGAAGTCAGAAATCCTGACCTCATCCCTCATCAAGTGTTAATCGAATTGGTCCTTTCATTCAAAGGATTCTTCATCAAATTTGTACCACGTTCTTAGAATGTGGAAGCTGATGCTCTTGCTAGCTTAGCTGCAGACTTAGCTGTTCCAATTCGAAGACAAAATACAATTACTTTATTGGACCGAGACTTATTCTGTGTCAAAAATAATCTGTATATTGAACAGAGTTATATTACAGAGTCAAGTTCCCAGCAGAGGGATTGGAGAAGTCCATTCATTGATTATGCGGTTCATGGGATTTTACCTGAAGATCCAAAAGAAGCTGCGTCAATCAAGATACGATCATTTTAATTTTATTATGATTCGTCTTTACATATACTATATCGTCGTTCATATGATGGACTTTTGTTGTGCTGTCTCTCAGAAAGTGAGGCTAAACAAACACTTCGTGAAGCTCATGATGGTATTTGTGGTGCTCATCAACCAGGTCCGAAATTACAAGATCGCATCCGAAGAATGGGATATTATTGGCCATCCATGGTAGCAGACGCTGTGGATTATGCTAGACATGTCAGATTCATGCTGTTTTTATTCATCAACCATCTGAATTCTTGTATCCTACAGCAGCTTCTTGGCCCTTCGAAGCTTGGGGCATGGACATTATTGGTCCTATTAATCCTCCTTCTGTCAGGGGACATCGGTTTATATTGGCTATAACCGATTATTTTTCTAAGTGGGCAGAAGCAGTTCCCCTTGTTGAAGTGAAAACTTCTAATATGATTAGCTTCATCAAACATCATGTTCTTTATCGCTTCAGGATTCCCCGACGGATAATTCATGATAATGGACCACAGTTTGCCAGTTAGGCATTTTATCGATTCTGTAATACGAATCGGATCCAAAACTTGACGTCTACGGCTTATAATCCAGCTGCTAATGGTTTAGCCGAAGCTTTCAACAAGACGATCATCAAACTTTTCAAAAAGTTTGTCTCTTCTAATAAACGTGATTGGAATGAGAAACTTGGAGAATGTTTATGGACTTATCGAACGACAGTTCGAACTCCTACCGGTTTTACACCATTTTTATTAGTCTATGGATGGGAGGCTGTCCTTCCACTGGAAATCCAGATTCCATCTCTTCGAATAGCCATTGCTAATGAGCTAACTACAGAGAACAATGATCGCTTACGACTCCAAAAACTTGAAGGATTGGATGAAAAGTGTCTTCAGGCACAACAGCATATTGAGCTATATCAAGCCCGTATATCTCAAACTTTCAATCGTAAAGTTAAAGAGAGGGTATTCAAGGTCGATGAGTTAGTTTTAGCCGTTCGAAGACCGATGGTGATGACTCATAAAAGCAAAGGGAAATTTCAAGCAAAATGGGAAGGCCATTATGTTATTGAGACAGTTTTTTCGAGATCAGAGCTTAGAATCGGATCCAAAACTTGGCGTCTATGGCTTATAATCCAGCTGCTAATGGTTTAGCCGAAGCTTTCAACAAGACGATCATCAAACTTCTCAAAAAGTTTGTCTCTTTTAATAAACGTGATTGGAATGAGAAACTTGGAGAATGTTTATGGGCTTATCGAACGACAGTTCGAACTCCTACCGGTTTTACACCATTTTTATTAGTCTATGGATGCGAGGCTGTCCTTCCACTGGAAATCCAGATTCCATCTCTTCGAATAGCCATCGCTTATGAGCTAACTACAGAGAACAATGATCGCTTACGACTCCAAGAACTTGAAGGATTGGACGAGAAGCGTCTTCAGGCACAACAGCATATTGAGCTATATCAAGCCCGTATATCTCGAACTTTCAATCGTAAAGTTAAAGAGAGGGTATTCAAGGTCGGTGAGTTAGTTTTAGCCGTTCGAAGATCGATGGTGATGACTCATAAAAGCAAAGAGAAATTCCAAGCAAAATGGGAAGGCCCTTATGTTATTGAGACAGTTTTTTCCAACGGTGCTTATCGGTTATCTAAGCCCAATGGAGATTTACTCATGATTCCGATCAATAAATACATAGTCAGCCAACGCCATTTCTTGACAGTTGAGTATTGACCACACATAATAAAAATAAAATCTTTTTTATTTTTCGTTCAGAACAAAGGATTAAGGAAGAGGACCACTGCCTTCCTTATTGAATACATAGTCAGCCAATGCATCGAAGACATCATTGCCTGAGTTCACAAAAAACTTGCAGGCAGTCATCCACAGCGCCTCATCTTCAGGAGTTTTTCCTGGCTCTATTAAGAAAGCGATGATGTCTTGGGGTGGCTTGGGCGTAGAAGAGCCTTCGTCTATTCCAGTTGGGCCTGACACAATTGGTTCAGCGGGGTGCATCTCGATGACGTCCTCAACCTTCATGGTGACTTCAGTCTTTTGCAGCACGTCCTCGGAAGACATTTCCAATAGAGGAATGGAAACAAGGATGAAATGTTACAAAGAGTTCTCATCTATTTATAGGAGAGAACTATTAATGAACCGGTCTTAGAAATTGAAACAACTTTTCATTCCTGAAAAGACCTATCCATTCATTACATCAGATTCATCCATTTAATTGTGAAATTGAAATAATCTTTCTTTTCTCAAAAGAAACATTGGTTCATTCATTCTTTCATAGTTTTGGTATTTATCCTCAATGACGTCTGTCTTCTTATTTCTTCAGCTACCAATGTTTGGTTAAGCTGATTATATTACTTGTCTCCTCAGAGAGAAATATTAATCTTTTATCTTACCAGTTGGTATAAAAAGTTGGATTTATTATTTATCATGTCCATTTGACCTCTGCATAAATATTAAGTCTACTTGTCTTTTCTATCTATCATGTCCATTTGGCCTCTGAATAGATATTAATCAATTTTTTTGAGTCGTTACAATCTGTCATGTTCATATTACCTCTGATAGTATTGTATACTCTAAAACAAGAAAACAAGATTTCATTATCTATCATGTCCATATTTACTCTGGATAGATATAAGTTATTGAGTGTGGAAGACTTGTCACGTTCATATTACCTCTGACAAATATATTAAAACAAACAATACTATGAGCATCGAAAAAAGTTTCAAAGGAGTATTTCCCACAGAATTGTCATTTCCATTCTCACTTTATCATCATAAAAGTCTATTACATTTCTTAGATTTTCTTACAAATCATAATGGAAATCTATTACATTTTGGATTTTTATTCCATACGACAACGATGACCTAATAGAGATCTATTACTTCTTTGGATCTTCTTCATCGGATTCGTTGTTGGTGGCAATTCCTTGCTGTCTGAGCCTCAATGGCAACAAGAGCAGTAGGAATTAACTCTGGTCTTCTCTCTCAGACGAGAGGAGAACCCCAGAGTATGGCAGCCCGAAGATGTGTTGTTGTCAATACAATTGGTGGAGAAATGACGGCCCTTCAGGAGAGATAGGAATGTATCCAGCATTGGGATACGATTCCTAGTTCAGCCGTGAAAGGAACTCTACTACCCAACTTCTCGGGTTAGAGTTGACTCCACCATCCAACTTTTCGTATATAAAGGCTCTTCCTACCATCTGAGGAAGACCCTTCTATCCCACGAAGAGTTCTGAGTTGTCTGATTTGCGCATCAAAAGCGCATGAGCTCCCTGATGTATGTGTCAGAAGAATGCTCCCCACAGCATCCATATCGCCAATGCCTGTTCTGGAAAAGTTCTTCAGCCAAGCTTCTGCAGAAAACAGCAAAGAAAAAATTTTAACAGAAGTGTCATCAGGCGCATACTGGCCAAATCAAAGACAGACGATTGTGCACATTGTTCAGTTAAAAACAAATGCTTGTCTTCAATAGGCGCACCTTATCTATCAAGGATTTGCGCTCATTTTTCAAGCGCACTTTATCTATCAAGGATTTGTGCTCATTTTTTTAAACGCACTTTATCTATCAAGGATTTGCGCTCGTTTTCAGCAGGCGCGCCTTATCTATCAAAGATAGGCATTTGTTTTCAACAAAAGCTCAAAGGCAGCCGATGTGACGCGCATAACAATGGATAAATGATGATTATACACAGAAAAGCTACTGTTCCACGATGAGCTTACCATCGAGATCAGATGTTGTTGAATCAACGACTGATGACACGGTATGTAGGGAAATGATATCGGAAAGCATTGCCATCATCAATCCCTTGTCGGAGGAAGGAGTCTTACAAAAAGTCATCCTTGAAGAAGAAGAAGAATAAAGGAATGAGAATGCATCCTTTAACTCAGCTATTTATAAAGGTTCAAAGAAGCAGATGGTTTGAGTCTATTTCGGGAAAGATCCTAATAAGAGGCGCTCATAACCACAGAACAGTTGCCACGTGTTATTTTATTTCTCTTGGGAATGAGCAAACATGGAAACAGTCAAAAGAGGTGTAGAATGATCCTATATCAATGCACCATACGAATAAAGATGAAAACAACACCATGATTTTATTTCATAAAAAGAGAGTAGGCCCCTACAGATAAGTTGAGTGTCATAATACATAGATGATACCCCTACACAAAATATTATTTCTTCTTCTCTTCTTCATTGGGCTGACGAAGGGAGGCACCTAACTCGTGCACATTGTGGATCCCTGAACGACGCATCAGATCGAAGAATGCTTCTGCATCACCGGATCCTTTGTAGGCAGTTGGGGGACCACCATTTATACGATCGAAGATCGTTGGAGTCAGTCCAAAGCACTCCATGAAGTTGCGTGCTCGCAGCAATTGATCGACCTCCGTCTCTATGTCAAGCCTTAAGCCTTTTTTTTGTCAGCCTCTATCTCTTTCTTCGGTGCCATGACAATATGAGAATGAGAAGTGAGGGTGAAAAACTTTTCCTTATATAATCAATCAACCCTTCATATTCCCTATTGGAAACTGAATATTGTCAATGCAACTCGAGAAAACGAAGAGGCGTTTGAATGTTTCGAGAGAAAATTCATTATGACAGTTGAGTATTGACCAACGCCATTTCTTGACTTTTCATTTTCAAAGTATTTCGAAATTTTTGAAGTCTTTTCAAATTCTGAAAACTTTGAAGGGGGTCTTATAGGAGCGTAAAAAAAAGTGTTCTATGGACTGAGTCAAAGAATATTGAGAATTTTACGCCTAGCTATTTTACGCAAGCTACTTTACGCTAAGGCAGTTCATTAAGTTTTACGCCCGGGGACAGGCTGTCAGGTCTCATTAATGCAAGTGATAATGAATCTGACATAATGATTTACTGACAGCGTATAAACACAGAATTCGAAAAGATTAGATTTTCACCAAGCCCAATACTTGTCGTATGGTGTACAGAGAAGGCTATTTTACGCTCATTAAAATCACTTCTTTTTACGCACGATAGTTATGTGAGCTTTTATGCTCAAGGCTATTGTGAGTGTAAAGTCTATTTGGGCTAAGTTTTACGCTCAAGGCTATTTTAGCCACTTTACGCTGAGAAATTTATTTGGGTTGTTTTTACGCCAGTTTGCCACTTTACGCTTGGAGCATATTTTGGGTTATTTTTACGCCCAATTCTTCCTGACTACTTTGGGACGTGGTTTATCCACGTGGCTTTCGTGCCACATTTATTGAAGAACGTGTGTACGTGCTCCCTATTTTTGTTAAAATAATAGGACACGTGTCAACATACGTAGTGGATGACTCCCATCGTGGGTGACAGTTACCATCGTATTTTGTTGCTTTTTACGCACGATGGGTCAAGTCTATAAATAGACTTATTTTTCACATCATCATGAGCAGAAGGAGAGACAGGGGAGAATACAGAGATCAGAGCTTAGAGACTTTGATTTTTTGAGAGCATTCTTCTTCAACTTTTCTTCCAGAACAGAGTGAAGCAAAGCAGGAAAGCATTCGACCTCGCCATCAGTGCCCAAGTGCGTCGTTACCTTTCTGGTGACTTAGTTCTTCCGGTTGTTCATCTTCTAGCAGTGATCTTCATCATTATCGTATGGTCCAAGGAACAAAGTGATCGCCTTCAGATCAGACTTTCATAGCAATACTTCCCAGAACAATTTGTACTTTCTGTACTTTTTCTTATTTTCTTTCAAAAGAAAATTTTAGGCATTTTGTTAAGTGAAACATCAGGCACGGGACCCAAGGATTCAGAAGCTTAGGACAGAATGTGAGTCAGGACTCAGGAAGGAGATGAAAATTTATGAAGATGGTACACTTAGATTTGGATCACGACTATGTATGCCTAGTGGAGATATCAGACAGGAGGTTATGACAGAAGCCCACAGTTCTCAGTATTTTATACACCCCGGAGGGACCAAAATGTACAAAGATATCAAGCAGTACTTCTGGTGGAACGGAATGAAGAGGGATATAGCTAGATTCATTTCTCGTTGCTTAATATGTCAGCAAGTGAAGGCAGAACAATAAAGGCCAGCTGGACTATTACAACCACTTCCTATCCCGAAATGAAAGTGAAAACATATCACAATGGACTTTGTGACCGGTTTACCGAGATCACCAAGTGGTAAGGATGCTATTTGGGTGATAATGGATCGGCTTATAAAGGTGGCACATTTTCTTCCTTTTAGAGTAGGGCAATCTACAAAGAAGTTGGCAGAGTTGTATATGCAGTAGATAGTCAGGCAGCATGGGGTCCCTGTCAGTATTGTATCTGTTTGCCATTGATTGTAAAAGAACAGAACAATTATCGGAGGACTGAACTTAGACTCACAATACAAACTCGTTCGTACAAAGAAAGCCTAGGGATGAAAACCTAGGTACAGCAGACTAAGTACGATTGTTTATTTTTGATTCTGGGGGGTGACGATAGAGGCTCCGGGAAGCGACGGCCGCTCTGCCTTACTCCTTGGACGATCAGTATGTAGCCTTGGCTCGGGGAAGATCTACTCGACGTTGATGAAGAAACGCTCTTCTTGCTCTCCTCGGATTGCTCTCCTGGCTTCTCTCTCTCTGTGATTATCAAGAAGAAAAGGGGGAGCTCTCTCTGTGTAGATTTCTCTCCTTTTTTTTATTCTTTTGTTACCGACCTCTTCTCTCTCTTTTTTTTTCTCAAGGGAATGATGCTGGCTATTTATAAGAGTGGGGGGTGATCATTAGGGTTTGCTAATGATTATCTGTTTGAAATATCGGCGCTCCTTCATTCTATCTGAACCCTTGATCCTGATTACAGTGAATCTCGGCCATTAACGCGAATAGCATCGTATCTCATGAGCAATTAATGCTAGCTGCTTTAAATCCTCGTGATTGATTATGCCAATGTCTGATTGCTCGCCACGTGTCCCATTAGCTTGATGATAAATGATATGCCCTGATCTCAGTAATTATGACGATGATGTCAAATATATTTGTTGAGATTCGGTTAAATCTCTTATTGATCCCATGCCACGTGTCTTAATTGTGAGTCCTGTCAGAGCTGCATAGGATTGACGATCCTCGAACCGCAGAGAGATACTCTTTGTAAGCCGTATAGGACGATGCTTCATCGAGCCGCATATGCGTAATCTTTGTGAGCTGCATGAGCTGGTGTTGTATTGGGCCGCAAGGAATGTATTCCTAGGGAGCCGCATGAGCTAGCGTTGTATCGAACCGCATGGAACGGGTTCTCAGGGAGCCGTATATGACTGATTGCCACGTGGCAATCTGGGACTTCTGACGGATTTGGTCAGAGATTTTCTTCTTTTCCCGAGGAGTCAGTCATTATGGCAAGGCCATTATGAAACTTTATGTCAGGGCCGTCACAGTGAATCATGCTGGAACAATAAATGAGGCCACTCCTCAAACGACCAGCTGTAGAGAAAGATCACACATGGCGTCCATCGAGCCGCATATGTCTCGCTGAACCGCATACGCTCCCGAGCCGCATACGATTTGTGAGTATTCTTTGAACCGCATGGGGCCGCTCCTGGGTGGGCCGCATAAGCTTCTTACTCAGAGCCGCATGGATCATTATTCTAATATTTTCCATGCTTCTACAGGACCCCCTTCAAAGTTTTCAATTTTGTAAAAATTGGAATACTTTGAACAAGAAGCATGGCCCCGTTCATGCCGCATAGGATTTTTCTATCTGCCTGAGCTTCCTAGCCGCATAAGTGCCTTAGCCGCATAAATTCATATGGCTGCATAAACTTTTTGCCACGTGTCTTGAACAACTGTGCAAATCTTCATTAAGTGCCTTTGATTTGATTTAACGCCGCCTTTTGGGGGAGGATCCCAAGAGTCGGTTTTGCCTTGACCGAAGCGTTTTGCTTTTATTCTTTGGGGCGGCGCATAATCCGAGGCATACTCCGAGACGTCTGTTCGTTTCGTGAGTCTCTTTTGCCTATAAATAGGAGTCTTTAAGCCTCTTGGGGCTTTTCTTTACCTTCTCTCTTTGCTCTGATTCTCTCTTTGCCGTCTTTGCTCTTCGTCTTCTTCCTTTAGCAACCGACAATGGCTCCCAAGAAAGCTGCAGCATCGAAGGCCGCTAAGGGTAAGGCAGTTGCTTCTACGGCGACTGCGGCGGCGAACGTGGTCGCCCCTCCGCCGGTCATTGCGCACTCCATCCATCCCGATGTCCACCCGTCTATCGCTGGTAAAAGATCGTCTGAAAACCCTAACTGTCGCCATGGCTCTGCTGCATACTTTACGCACAAGCCACGTATACGGGACTTTATGGATGGAACTGCATGAGCCCTTCGTCTTATGGGGCCGCATGAACTTGTTTATACCCGATCTGAGTTTGCATACGTGTTTTTGATTTGGGCCGCATAAGCGTTGTTTACTTTTTTTGAACCGCAGAAATTCGTCTGCTCACGTCAGCTCGCATGAATCTGACTCTGTAGGCGTGCTTAACTTGAACCGCATGGATCTATAAGTTCATCTGGACTTGAGTTGTATGCACTCGGCTAACTCAGAGTCGTATGAGGCTATGATGCACTGAACCGCATATACGTATCTAATGCTGAGCCGTATGAAGCTGTAACGAGCCGAGCCGCATAGGCTCAGATGACCTTTCCAATGTTTCTATTTTTTGACTACCTTCTAACCTCGTTTCTTTCGTATTTTTTCAGTGAACTTGCCCGTAAATCCTGCTGGGGAGCTTATAGTGGGTTCGAATCAATTTGCCCTGGGCGTGCGTCTTGACGACTTAATTAGGCATGTATCGAATCAGTTCCCTATTGATGAGCCTTCGAAGAGGTTGAAGGCTATTGAGAATCAAACCCTTCATTACCTCCGTTCCATGATGAATACTGGGAAGCTGGATGGAAAATACCTGAAGCCTTTGTTCCTTTTTGGTGACACTTTAACCATCAAGAATCCTCGGGTCTTAGAGATTTCTGAGAACTGGGATTTTTTTTTGGATGGGGTGGCAATCCATATTCCTCTCATGGAACGTCATTATCCTTTGTCATGGTTCAATATGGTGTTGCTGGACCGGAAGATGGTGTGTAACCTAACTCCCACTCAATCAGGGATGTTGATGGGCAACATCCATTATAATCCGAATATGAAGTCAGCGTATGCAGGTAAGGATTCCGTCCTCCGGTATATGATGGGTCTGGCCCCGGGTTCTTTTATGAATATATACGGTCCCAATTTCATACTTACTCAAGCTGATACTTTCCTGAATCGGCTGGTTCGCAAGAAGTCTTATCCTGTTGGTAGGCTGGCACTGCCGAACTGGATAAACCCCACCTCTACATGGGCCCAGTTGACTGCTTGGGTTTTACAGACTTATGGAGTATTCTTGCGGGAGGTGGGGCTTTACCATGCCATTCGAGGCACTTGTCACGGGCTTCCCATTAATAAACCACTGTTCGTAGCGCTCTTGGAGATGTACAGCCAGCGAACGGGGACATTCTTTACACCAGTAGGGGAACTGGGGCTTGTTCTTCACGAGATGTATACTGTCTCTAAACTTCCATGGGGGAATGAGCCTTTCGAGGTGTATACCCCGTCGAATGAGGAGTTCGAGGCCTTGGACAGGCAACTCCCGGGTTTTGTTGCGGTGTATCGGGAGTTGTTGTGCCACCATAGTGCTTGTCATCAAATGGCTATAAAAACGACGGATAGCTCTGAGGGGACCGCTCCCCATACCACATCCTGGATTAATTATCTCTTTAGGGTTGATCCTTCTGGTGAAGTTACTTCCCGAGCCCCTCGAACGCATGCAGAGGTAAGGGATCTGATGTCCAATGTCAAAAAGTCGCGATCCAAGAGTGATATATTCGGGAGTCAAGCTGACTCTCTTAGTTATTTTCACTATGGGACCATACAACTGTCGGAGAAGGCGCTTCTGGCTGGATTTTTGATGATATGGCTACGGAACTGCGTAGTCTCAGGTGGAGCGGGCTCTATCGAGAGGATTGGTCGTCATTTCATCCTTCCTGCCGTTAAGCTAGTTTTCGGAGTTAGGCTGGCCCTCCTTCCTGCTATGGTATGCAGCATACATTATGGTCTGCGGACATTCTCGTCCAAGGTTATTGCTCGCAAGAAGACTTTGGATTTTGAGCGCGTAGAACTGCCCTTTCACTACCTGATGGGGTGGTTGGCGATGTACTATAAGTCTTTGCTGGGACCTGGGATAGCGGAAGATGCTACGGCCGAGGATACTTTCCTCTTCAAATGCCATCACCGGTCTTGGGAATGCAACACTATACCAGCTTGTCGGAGGGCGTTGGCGAAAGTGGATGGGTGTGATCTCTTTGTGTCTGTTCCTTCTTTTTCTGATGAGGAAGTGAGGAAGGTATACCTTGACGGTACTGGACCATCTCATTTTCTGTCTCCGGATATGCTTGCTTGGTTGCGCAATATCCGCCCCGCGCATCTGGTTTATCGCAACCGGGATAATGTGTACTTGGAGCCTTACCTACCCAGTAGGTTTTCCCGTCAATTTGGTTATAGCCAGTTGTTCCTTGATTGTCCCAACCCTTGTTTGGGTTTTGAAGGTAGCGTTCTTGACGGCGTCCGAGCGTGGAATTATTATGACGCTTATCATACTCGGGCCAGCTTCTCGGTTCCCGATGCCAAGGCGCCGAGGGAAATTCTGTACGCGGCCGCTTTGTATCACGTTATGGCGAACAAGCCTCCTGTTAACTTCGATCCGAGTACCAGCTTCATCGTAGGTACTGGTTTAGAGGAGAAGCCTAAGGGGGCTAAGGCTAGAAAGCAACTGGCGCTCCAGATTCCTCTCCCTGAATCAGAACCTTCCGAGTCAGCTGAGGAGGAGGATGATAGCGAAGACTTCCTTTCTGGTGGGGATGAAGAAGTGACGGATCAACCGCTTCCCCCACTTGATGAACCGGCGGAAGATCCGCCGCTTACTACACAAGAGGGAGCAGTGAGAGAAGAACACCCTTCAGCTGTATCTGGTCCATCGCGTAAATGGGTCAGATACGAATCTCCTGACAGTAGAGCGACCTTTTCCGTGAAGAGAGCTGCTGTTAGGTCTCGTGGGACACCTATTACTGATGAGGGTGAAGGTGCAGACGATGTTCCGGAGGTAAGTCCAAGTCAAAGTTATATCTTTGTTGTAGCTTTCTTTCTTCTCGGGGATATGACTTGATCATTTTTCTTTGTAGGCGTCTGACGAACCAGGCTCTCCTGAACCATCTGCTGCCTCAGTAGTTGATCCGGCCCTTGCCGCTTTGATTAGCGACATGTGTGCCGCGGTCCTCTCTGCGGGGGCTCTCTCAGCGGCGGCTAAGGACTCCCAAGCTGCTGAGGCCCCATCCCGGGGTGACGAAAGTTTCCTTGGGCCCGTCTCCGAGATTTTCGGACTTCAGCGAGATGACGACATCCGCGGTGCATCCCCTCCCGAGGATGCAAGGGCGGATAAGTCTTTTATTTCTGACTCGGAGGCTGTTGGTGAAGAGGTTGTGATGGCTGTAGACGAACCTCAGCCTCCACATTCCTCTACTGGTAAGCTGAGCCACATATTGACCACCGAGGGGGCTTATTTGCTCTATCAGCATATCCTTCGGGTCAAGTCGATTCATGGTTGCCTTGGCCGTGCAGGTCCTGACCCTTTATCTCCTGCCGCTGATGTTCTTGGGGAAGGCCCGGTCCACCGTGATCAGGGGGAAAGGAGCGTTTCCTCCCCTTCGTCATCGCATGTTGAGGGACATCCTGCCAGCTCTGGGCAGATGGGGATGGAGTTGGTGCTGGCCCCGGCCTCGTCTTCGGCTGCTTATACGGCTTCGGAGATTGACTTCTCGACCCTGCCGAGCATCCAAATTCTGCGGGCCGCTGAAGAAGAATTGACAGATGTTCAAGCGTCCTTCCGTGCGGAGTTGGTTTCTCGTGTGGAAGGAGCGGCAGATTCCGTCGCGTCTTCTTCCGTGCTACCAGCCACACTCCCGTTGACACCGATTTCCTCAGAGGCTCTGAGCGAGGTGACGCAGGATGTGGTCGACAGCTTCTATCGCCACTTAGGGAGGGGTGTAAACGCTGTCGTGGAACAAGGGGTCCCTTTTTCTCTGTCTCTACGGGGAGCTCGGGGCCAAATTGACACTCTGAAGGGTCTTCCTGGCGGGCCGGGGTTAGCAGCGCTCCTGGAGCCTAAGTTGACAGAGGCTGATCAGCTTGTGACCCAACTGCTGGCAGTGCGGCAGGTTGGCTTGCCCGCCACGACTGAACGGGAGCGGAGCTTCCTGGTCGCTGCTAGGGACAGGATTAAGCTCGCTCGGGAAACTGCCGGACCGGCTGTGCAGGAGGACCTTGACAAGTTCTCCGTCTCTTATGACCGACTAGGTCGTCGGAGTCAGGCTTGTAGAGCTCGGGAAGAATCTGCCTCTCGTGGAGTAGCTGATACGAAGGAGCGGATTCTCGCACTCCAGAAGGAGTTGGCCTTCTTAGAGTCAGAGCGGGAGGCTGCTCGTGCAGAACAAGAGTTGATTGCTCGAGAGGCCGAAAGGATTTCCCGATCCTCTGTCAACCTGGAGCGGGCCTTCAAGAAGTTTGAGGATAACTGGCGAGCCCATGCTCATCTGGAGGATGCGGCGGTGTTGAATCAGGAAGCGGAGCGCCGAGCCAGACAAAAGCTTGAACGGTCGATTGCCTTGATAAAGGACCGTCTTACGGCGTTATGTGTTCCAGAGCAGTGATCGGCTTTCTGTCTTCTTCTTCTTCTTCTCTCTTTTTCTCTTTTTTTTTTTTTTTTTTTTTGCAAGGGGGTGTGATCCCTGCTGATGTAGCCTTTTGATTTTTGAATAAACGAGCATGTTTCAACTCATCTTTTCTTTCTTGCACTTCCGGTGTTTATGGAATTTGGACTTGCTGGGGGATTTATTTGTGGACCTGTTACCCTAGGCGTACCTTGGTTTTAGGTTCGGATAACAGTTTAGATAGGATGTTTGGAGCAGCCATGGCAAAGTGGTCATGGGTGTTCTTAGTGTTGGGAAAAGGAATGCCGTAGAGCAGCTGGGCTCCCGGGGCATGGTAAGATGGTGGATTTATGCTAAGAAGCTTAGCAAGGGATATTTGTGGGCCTATTATCCTTGGCGTACCCTGGTTCAGGATACGGATAATAGGATGAAAGGAAACCAATCACATTTGCTCAGAGGTTATGATGACATGGCAAACGTGAAGGTTTTATCGTGAAATCTTCCTGCTCAGCGGTAATGAGAACATGGCAGGGGAGACTTTACGGAAGCTATTTGTGGTCAACAGAGGACATTTGTGGTCAACAGAGGACATTTGTGGTCAACAGGGGACATTTGTGGACCTATTATCCTTGTCGTACTCCGGTTGTGGGTACAGATAATAGGTTAAAAGAGGATCGACATACTTGCTCAGAGGTAATGTAGACATGGCAAATATGACGATTTCTTCGACGGAGCCTTCCCACTCAGAGGTAGTGAGGACATGGCAGGAGTGGGCTCAATGAAGATTGGGTACATAGAACGACTCAGAGGTAGGAGAACGTGGAAGTTCTATGCGAGGTGGCGGTTTGTTTTTGGTGGAAGTGAAGACGACTCAGAGGTAATGAGGACATGGTCGTTTCGGAAATTGGTGGATCGACTACCCTTTTTGTGTACTGGGAGTGCGGGTAGTGAATCCTGAGGGAGGATCTCTGCCAGGAAGAAAGTTCAGCGGTATGATTATACATGACTTACTATCTGAAAGAGTGACCGGAATATAAGTTCAGAGGCACCGGCTGGTACATAACTTGGTAATTTGGACTATTGAGGGAGTGAGAGTTCAGCGGCACCAGCGGGTGCATGGCTCGATAATCTGAAATGTGGTGGGTTCAGTGGTACTAAAGGGTACATGACTTGATGATTTGAAATAGGGTGGATGAGAGTTCAGTGGTACTAAAGGGGTACATAACTCGATAATCTGGAAAATGATGGATGAGAGTTCAGTGGTACTAAAGGAGTACATGACTTGATAATCTGGAGAATGATGGATGAGAGTTCAGTGGTACTAAAGGAGTACATGACTCGATAATCTGGAGAATGATGTTCAAACATAGTATTTCTTCAGGAACTTACCGTTGACGGGCAACATGTGCAAATCTCCGTTCTGCTTAGCGAGGCGGTAGGCGCCGTTGGAGAACATGGTCTCGATGACAAATGGATCTTCCCATTTTGGCTGGAACTTACCGGTGGTCTTGTGAGTCATGACCATCGGCCTCCGGACTGCCAGAACAAGATCACCCACTTGGAATGTTCTGATTTTAACTTTCTTGTTGAAGGCTCCGGAGATGCGTGCTTGGTATAGCTCGATCCTTTGCTGAGCTAGGAGGCGCTTTTCATCTAAAGCCTCCAACTCTTGTAGTCGTCGTCGGTAGTTATCATCCGTCGTCAATTGATAAGTGAGGGCGACGCGGAGTGAGGGGATCTGAGTCTCCAAAGGGAGGACTGCTTCGCTTCCGTACACCAGAGAGAATGGTGTATTCCCGGTGGTTGTTCGAACCGTGGTACGATAAGCCCATAAGCACTCGCCGAGCTTCTCGTTCCAGTCGCGTTTGTTGGAGGAGACAAACTTCTTGAGGAGCTTGATGATTGTTTTGTTGAATGCCTCTGCCAACCCGTTTGCTGCCGGGTTGTATGGTGTCGAAGCGACATTCTGAATGCGGTGCTTATCGCAGAATCGGTAGAATGTATGGCTTATAAACTGTGGACCATTATCATGGATAATTCTTCGTGGTAGTCCGAAGCGGTAGATAACGTGATGCTTAAGGAAGCTGATCACGTTTGAAGTTTTAATTTCTGCGAGTGGGACAGCTTCCGCCCATTTGGAGAAATAATCAGTGATCGCAAGTATGAAGCGATGTCCTCGGGAGGAAGGTGGGGTGATTGGACCAATGATATCCATTCCCCATGCTTCGAATGGCCAGGACACTACTGTCGGATGTAGAAATTCGGATGGTTGGTGAATGAAGTCTGCGTGGACTTGGCAGGCCTTGCATTTTCGGGCATAATCTATTGTATCAGCCACCATCGTGGGCCAGTAGTAGCCCATCCGGCGAAGGCGGTCTTGCAGCTTAGGGCCAGGCTGATGGGCTCCGCAGACACCGTCATGAGCCTCTCATACGGCTTCTTTGGCTTCTGCGTTCGACAAGCACCGAAGTAGTAATCCGTCGTAGGAGCGGCGATACAGTATTTTCGTCTCTGTATCGTAGAAGAACCTGAGAGAACGTCGTCTGATAGAAGTAGCCTCCTTCGGGTTCTCGGGTAGGATGTCGTAGACCACGAAGTCTATGAATGGTTGTCTCCAGTCTGGCGCTTCGTCGATCATCTGAGCAGAATAACTCGCCATGGCTTGAACGTTGTTCTTGGGGCAGACCAGCTCATGGCCGATTACATCGACCGAATGATGAGAGTGATTTGGCACTGCTAGGGAAGTAGCCAGGCCTGTTAGGGCATCAGCTTCGATATTTTGGAGTCTAGGGACGTGCTCGATGAAGAATCCCTCGAATGATGAGATAATGTTGATCGCAATTTGATGGTAGGGGATCATGTCTTCATGGCGAACCTCGTATGAGCCCCTGATCTGATTGACGATTAGTTGGGAGTCGCCGTATGCTTCAAGGTATTCTACCCCCAGCTCTTTTGCAAGTTGGAGGCCAATGACCAGAGCGTTATATTCGGCCACATTGTTGGAGCAGGGTTCCGTGAGAGAGTAGGCGCGATTGATCACCAGCCCAGTAGGAGAAATTAATACCACTCCGACCCCGACGACGATGTTTCCCTTGGATCCGGTCCTTGAGGCGCCATCGAAGAACATTTGCCATATGTTATCTGTAGAAGCATGGAATTTCACAAACAGAAAACCCATGCGCCAGACACTACATGCGCCAGAACACAGACGAAGAACTTCACAGCAAAGTCAATAAGTATAGACATTCGAAGAAGGACTTTTTATTTATATATAAAAGTCTATTACATGTCTAGAAAAGGTTGTACAAAGGAGAATTTCTACAAAGGAAAGATCCTAAGTCTACAGCCAACGACCATCATGCGCCTCCAGTTAGGCGCAGCAGTCATCATGCGCCGCCAGTCACCATGCGCTGTCATCAGGCGCAGCAGACATCATGCGCCTCCAACCAGGCGCATCCCACCATATCTTCAGCAGCTCAGTCATGTGCATCCAGCTCAGTTATGTGCATCCCTTCAGCCAAATTCTTCCAGCCAGGCTCACCTGGCCGAGCAGAGCCCAGTTATGTGCCGCTCTTCCAACCAGGCTCGCCCGATAAATGCTTCGATACACAAAGCATTTAACCCTCTGGCTGGAACCAAGGAAGAGAAGAGCACCGCAAATGCTGTGGCCAGGGGAGGCTTCGAAAGAGCCTCCAAAGCCGAAGGAAGACCGTGATCGAAACCGCGGCTAAAGAAGCAACTTTCGACACGATCAAAGTGGGGAAACCCCACTTTGCAGGAAGAGAGAGCCTTGCAGCTCTTCCGGAATAACGGAGACGAGGCTCGAGCATCCCTATCTTTGGATGCAACAGGCACCTTCCGCCTGCCTCAGAAGCCCTCGACTCCGTCTTTTGGATGTAACAGTCACCTTCAAGTGCATCAAAGACAACACAGCGTCTCATTTTCACCCTCGGGAGCACTTCGTCAACAGAATGCACCCGCATGTTCAAGTTCATGTTGGAAGTACGTGAGGGAATGAGAAGCAAACCTTCTCTCCATACCACTATTTATAGGCCGGGCAGATCAAACCTACGTGCCAAGTGGATGGCCCTCCGAATTCCGTGCAATGAATTTATATTAAATGGATGAACCGGACGCCTCGAATTCAAAACGGCTATTTATAGCACTCGAAGACCGAGACAGCCGCATCATTAAAAGACATGTCCGATGCGCCAGCCAGATAGCGCATCACACGGACGCGCCCTTCGGCATCAGGCGCATCACACAGACGCGCCCTACAGTACTCGGCGCATTACAGAAGGTGCGCCCCCATACATCTCCATACCGAGTGGAACGCCAACCGACGCGCCCACTCAGCTGTCCATCGAACGTCACCAACATTAAATGCTGAACTGACAGAGTTGGCAGCACGCCTCCCAAAGACTGAACAGTTGACAGCTTTTCAGAAAACGAAGCGTCGGCAACGTCAGCATCATCATGACTTTGTTTCGACAGCTACTGCCACGTGGCCACTTCACCATCAGTATGCGCCTCTACGGTCATGCGTCCAAATCAGCATGCGCCTCTACGGCCATGCGTCCAAATCAGCATGCGCCTCTACGGCCATGCGTCCACACCCGCATGCGCCTCTACGGCCATGCGTCCAAACCAGCATGCGCCTCAAAAGCCATACGCCTCAGACCCTTCACTGATCCCTAAAGACAGAAGAAGAGTCTCCGGTTGAAGTTTTGCATGCGTCTCAAAAGCCATGCGCCTCAGACTGCTCTCTGATCCCGAAAGATAGAAGGAAAGTCACCTGCATGCGCCTCAAAAGCCATGCACCCCAAATGGTTTGTAACTCCTAAAGGTTATGAGCCGCAGCCTCCTCCTGCGCCCAGTCCAAGGCGCAGCCCACCAGATCACTCCTCTCCACCAAATCCGAGATCTTCGAACCATGGGTCGATGACACGTGTCCTTTGACTCAACTCGTCCAAGATTTCAGCAACGAAAAGATCTTCTCTTCTGCTACGTGCCGGCTCACAACAGCAGTATGAAGAGTTCTCCCCCTCGATCAGGGCACAGCATCTATGCGCCTCCATCAGCAACCTCCACGTGGCATCCCCACACCGGCACATCCTGCATGCGCGCATGAGCAGCCAGCCTGCAAAACTATAAATAGAAGGGTCATCTCCTTCACACACAAGGCAGAGACACGGAGACTCAGAATACAAGACTCACAGAGAATCACCGGAGAGGCAGTTCTAGACACTCAACGTCTTCCTCCTCTCAGCAAGCTCCAGCACCCAGAGCAATCAACACCTTCAGAGAACCGATAACCGCCGTCAGTCGGTCAACGGAGTCAACGCATTACCACTCGCTCCATTGGCACTAAGGACCCAGCTTAAACAAAAGTGTACTCCTAGGACTACATCTAAGTCCTATATTGTATCACTGTTCTGTTTGTATTAAGATTTCAATCAAAACAATTTTAATGGCAAACAAGCTGGCGACTTTGCTGGGGACCTCTTTCTCCTCTACCGAGAAAGTCGTGTCACAGGCCGACGACGTGAAGGTGGGCTCCTCCCACAAGACGCTGGTAGTACGCCTCAATCAACAGGCGTACGAGGAGTTCATTTCTGAAGGAAGTGCGAGTCCTTCGAAGCGGCTGTCGAAGCCGAAGAAGACCCGCGCAGTCTGGGTGCGCAAAGTCGACGCCTCGGGCACCACCGTCGAAGGGGATGCGCCCGTCCAGCCTTTCCTTCCTGCTGACGTCCTCAGCAGTCAAGGTGCGCCTGCTGATGCAGCGCATCTCTCAGGAAAGCGTGCGGCTGACCACGTTCCCCAGCCATCTTCCTCTCAGGCGAGGAAGATACGTCGACGGAGCAGGGGCGCAGCCAATGCCCCGCGCATCACTTCTGATACGCCACAAAGAGCCTCTGTCTTTGACAGACTCACTCGCTGTAATGGCGAGGAGAATTTGGATGCTGAGTACTATGCGCCCCAGCGGGCTGGTACGAAGAAATCCATGGCGGCACGGGCCATGCGCCACAAACGTGCTATGCCAGCAGCCGGCCAGAGGCACGCGCTTACGATCACGCGCGCTGCCGATGGCAAGCTGTACAAGGTTGACTCAAGTGCTTCTGCACCAACAACGAGTCGACCTTCAAAGTCCTCATCTCGCTTGGGCGCATTCACTGTGTGCACAACCAAGCCGAGAGAGGCAAACTCAGTGGTCTTGAACTCCCGCGCCTCCTCTGGTTGTGCGTTTGAGGTCCGTTCAAGTCACTTCAAATGCTGTGGTTCCCCCACTACTGATCGTGATGCCTGCTTGGTATTAGATCAGGGGGCGCAGCACTCACCCGACCACCCCGGCGCTTGGCCCTGCCATGCGCCTGAGAGGGGTGTGAGGGTAGCACTCTCCTCCAACGACTTGTGCAACGTGATCACTCACAAGTGCCGGTCAGGAGAGTTGACCAACAAGCACGATGCGCCTCTCACGGGGCACACTTGTGCAGTGGTCACCATCAACTGCTGTTGCAAGACGGCAGTACCGCCAAAGCAGTCGGTCTTCCAACGGCTACAATCATCGACACCCCTCCGACATCGCCTTGGGACGAAGGTGTCAGCAGAAGAGGAACTAAAGATTGCGTCATGCAACGTGATCTCCAATTCCTCATCTGTCCGGAAGACGACTGCCAATTCCTCGTCTTCATCCAAAAGCCAGCCGAGGAAAACCAAGGCAGCTGTCACGACCTCTGGAGTGTTCGAAGGCACTCGGTCGAGGAAGAAGTCCTTGGAGGAAGCTGGGGGTAGCCAGACCCTTGTCGAGCCTCCTTCCGAAGACGAAGATGTCCAAAGCACAGCTGCGGCGGATCTTCATCAAGGCGAAGATGGCCTCCCTGAAGCCCCTCAAAAGGACGATGTCCTCAAGGACACCGCCGGGGGTAGTGCTGAAAACGAAGAGGCCCTTCAAGACAGAGCTGAGGGCAGTCAGGCCCTTGCAGATGTGCCTGTCGAAGACGAACTCCAGAATGTGGCTGGGGGTGGCCAAACACCAGGAGAAGTGA
This sequence comes from Iris pallida, assembly GCA_029216955.1. NCBI lineage: Eukaryota > Viridiplantae > Streptophyta > Magnoliopsida > Asparagales > Iridaceae > Iris > Iris pallida. The sequence continues at coordinate 22,375,228 of JANAVB010020400.1, forward strand.
CTCCCCCACATGATAGCGAGGCTGAGAGCGAAGCCTCAACTAATCCATCCACTTCCGGCCGTGTCATGACAGTATACATGACCAGGGGTGATCTTGAGACTGATGCGCCGCCACAGGACATTGTCCAGCGCATAGACTCGCTAGAGGGAGGACTCAAAACCCTCTCTGCCTCAATGCAAGCACTGACTCAAGCAGTATTTGAGATGCGGTCGGCCTTGATCAGGACACCTTCAAATGGTCCCGACCCAGGAGCCAATGGAGAGTCGAGTGTGCCCCTCCAACGGACACCCTCAGACACAGAAGCACCCCGGACGTCGGAGCCCTCAAATGCTCCACTCCAGGTGGTACCTCCTTCCCCGACTCCTAGCTCCACGGAGGACGTGGTCAAAATGATCAAAGATCTGTGGGAGTGCTTCGAGTCCAAGAACAGGCAGGAGGAGCGCCAGAAGATGGGCATTCCCCAGCCTTATCCCCTTGAGTGGAACAAGGTGGTTTATCCCCCAAAGTATAAACCACAAACACTCACGCCGTATGACGGGAAGGACTCTCCACGATGGTACCTGACGTACTTCCAGTCGCAGACAGGGCATCTTCCAAAGGAAGACGCGCTCCTCACCAGCATCTTTGTTGGGGCCCTGAAAGGGATGGCGTATGACTGGTACTACAGCCTCCCCGATCATTCCATATCGTCCTTTGACGACCTGACACGCCTCTTCCTCGTCCGCTTCTACGACGGTGGGAAGGACATGACGATGGCGTCTCTCATTGAGATACGCCAGAAGGACAAGGAAACGGTTCGGGCATTCATCGAACGCTTCCGTCAGGCCTGCTTCAGGCTACCTCCAGGCATGCCAGAACATGCGCTTCTCTCCGCTTGCAGTATGAACATGCTGCCTGCAGTAAAGCTCTGGCTTAACTCTACTCCCCCTCCCGACTGGAGCTCCCTAATCATTGAAGCTGAAGCTGCAGAGAAGAAGGCGGCCAATGCACGTCTTCTGGGTGTTAGCTTCCCCGCCTTTGACGATAAGGGGAAAAAGTCCGCAACCAACAACTCCGGACGAAAAACAAAGGGGAAACAGGCATTGACTGTTAATGCTTCGAAGGGCGCATCTGCGCCTACTCAAAAGCCTCCACTGGCACCAAGACCCAAGGAGGTTTATTCATTCAATGATGACGACACCCTGCAACTCTTTGAGATACTGAAGCAGGGTGACAAGATCAAGCTTCCGGACCCGAAGCGGCCCGATGAAGTCAGGAAAGTGGACAACCCGAGGTACTGTCACTACCATCGGTTTGTCGGACACCCGACTAAGGACTGCTACGTCCTCAAAAATTACATCCAGCGCATGATCAATGCGGATGTAATCTCCGTCGACTACAAAGAGAAGACGGTGTCAGCTAATGTGGTGTCACTTCAGTTTGGCACCTTGCCGCCGACTACCACACAAGATGGCGTCGTCCCCATCCCTAAGGCGACAATGGAGGTGGTGAATTTGCCACCCACCCGTGACAATGTGAGTGGACTTGTCCCACTCACCACATCTCGAGGAGAGGTCCTCTGGGTTCACCCTGACCTCGTCTCCGAGGTAACTCAACCGGAGGTACGCCCTACCTCCAAAGCAAAAGGCAGGAAGATCAAGTCTTGCCGCACGGTCTCTTCTTCAACGGAAGAGGCGCTTCCTGTGCAGATGCGTGCACAACAGAACTCCCAGCCCGGTGAAGCTGCCGCCGAAGTGGTGCCTCCTGGCACCATCCCTGAGGAGGGTCCATCCAAGCCCTCAGCAGCCAATAAATAAAAGCAAGTGGAGGCCCGTTTCGACAGACCTCTGCGGAAAGAAAATGCTTCGGGGCTAGCCAAGCCCCACAATTTTGACATTCTGGCACAATTGGCCAGTACTCCTGCACGCCTGTCTTTGTTCGAGCTCCTGCGTCTCTCCAAGGACTCCCGAGAAGCTCTCTGCGAAGCTCTGAAGGATGCTGAATCCTTTCTCAGTCAGGTCAAGCAGCCTGAAGACCTCCCCACTACTTGTGCACACTGTCATTGTGCGGATGAAGTTATCCCAAACATAACCTTCACCCAACAAGACATGCTGCTCAAGCATCACCGACATAACCGACCGTTGTATTACACAGGGTACATCGGTTCGGTAAAGGTGAGCAGGATTCAGATCGATCCGGGGTCTTCCCTAAGCATCATAGGCGCTGCTATCAAAGCTGGGGATCCCAATGTACCGGCTGGCGCCCTCCAATACGACCATCAGCGGCTTCAACGCCAGCAAGAGCGAGCCACTGGGCAAGATCCGGCTGAAGTGTCACATCGGCAGCCTCAAAACTGAGGTAACTTGTTATGTGGTGGATGCCGAGGTCAACTACAACATCTTACTCGGACGACCATGGTTACATGAGTACATGGTGGTGCCCTCCACGCTCCACCAATACATAAAATATGTATCCACCAACGGCGTCATCCGGACGGAGTTTGCAGATATCGATCCCTTCAAAGGGATTGAGGCCTACTTCACCGATTCTGACTTGTACAAGCCACTTGGCGAGGAGGAAGCCAACGACGTCGATGATGAAGCAGAGACGGCAACAGAGCCAGACTTGGAGCCCGAAGTGACTCCTGGCGCCCCCTTGAAAATCCGTCTGAAGGGGAGACCACCCCAGAAGGCGCCTCCAATGAGCATCAAGCTATCAGGAAAAGCGCCAGCTCGCAAAGCTCCCCTGAAGATACGCCTCAAGGGGAAGCCACCACAAACAGCGGCTCCCCTGGTGGTAAAATTACAAGGGAAGGCGCCACTCATTGAAGGCGCAACCGAGGCACCCCTCAAGGTGCGTCTTAAAGGCAAGCCGCCGCAGTCATCCAAGATGCCGGAGAGGGCTCACATAACCCTCTCAGACCCCAAAGTCAGAGCGGTGGAGGACTCTCCTGATCCGGCCCCAGTGCTTACAGACGAGGAGCTTCGCGAATATATCTCTGCTGATGTAGACGCACCCTCCTTCGACAATGTAATCCCACGGGATAAAATCTCGTACTTTATCAATAATAGAGTGTCTTTCAATTATTCTTGTCTTCCACACTGGAATGCCATGTATACATTAGACAACGCTCTACGGTCGTTGCAAACCCAAGTAACGACCGTCTACCATAATCAAATAGTCCCGTCTCAAGGAGTCTTCATAGTCCCTCCACGAAGCCGAGACGAAGGCACCATCATCTCGGGCAAAATCGAGCGTCGTCGGGACCTCCCGTCAATCGAGCCCGAACCTGATACCGGCAGAGTACAAGTCTATCGGTACACAGATGCGGCTAAGCACATCATCCAAAAGATGGGCTACGACCTGAAAAACAATAAAGGCCTAAACTACGGCAAGGGTCGGCATCTCCCTGTCCGGCTTTCGATGCCCAATGGAAAGCCACAGGATTACTATAATCGAACTCGACGGGGGTTAGGCTATGTCACGCCGCCATCAACTCCAGAGAGTTCAGACGCAGAAGACATAGAACATTCCCACTCGTCTGAAGCATCGACGTGGGATTCCGATACCAGTATCGGATCAGTCTTCAGGAAAGTGCTGTCAGCTAACATGACATCGGCGCAACCTCAGAAGGATGAAGGCGAGGACCAACCGCCGGAACCCTTCGAAGAAGAACCCTGGGCTCAACGCCTAGGAGAACAATGGGAGTCTCGTTTTGAGTTACGAGAACCTCCCACCGAAGACGAAGTCGAGCAGATCGACCTCGGGGATGGGTCTTCTTCTAAACCCATCTTTATCAGCAAAAGCTTGGAAGGAGAAGACCGAGAATCTTTAGTCCAACTGGCTAAGGAATATATCGACGTCTTCGCCTGGAGCTACGAAGACATGCCGGGTCTCGATCCACAGATCGCGATGCATAGGTTGAACATCTTACCAGATGTCAAACCTATCAAACAACAACAGCGACGCTTCCGCCCGGACATCATGAACGCCATCGACCAGGAGGTGGACAAGCTCTTGACCAGTGGCTTCATCCGTGAGGAACAACACCCGGACTGGGTAGCCAACGTCGTCCCTGTCACCAAGAAGAACGGGAAGATACGAGTCTGTATCGACTTCAGGGATCTCAACTCTGCTTGCCCGAAGGATGAATTCCCGCTCCCAATCACCGATGTAATGATCGACAACACATGTGGCTTTGAACGCATGTCCTTCATGGACGGGTATTCAGGCTACAATCAAATCAAGATGTTCCCCGATGACGCAAAACACACGTCATTCAGGACTCCGAAAGGTGTTTTCTGCTACACAGTAATGCCCTTCGGCTTGAAGAACGCCGGTGTAACGTACCAGCGAGCTATGAGCACCATCTTCCGTCAACATCTTCGTAAGACAGTTGAGTGCTATGTTGACGACATCGCAGTCAAGAGCCGCCTCAAAAGAGATCACCTACAAGACCTGAAGACGGTCTTCGATCTCATGCGGGCACATCAACTCAAAATGAACCCCGCTAAATCCTTCCTGGGGGTTTCTAGCGGCAAATTCTTGGGCTTTGTCATCACGGCAAAAGGCATTCATGTCGATCCCGAGAAGACTAAAGCCATCCTCAACATGGACCCTCCGAAGAACCTTCGAGAACTTCGGGGCTTACAGGGACGTCTGGCATACATCCGGAGGTTCATAGCAAACCTCTCCGGTAAATGTCAACCCTTTACTCAGCTCATGAAGAAGGGAGTCTCTTACGTCTGGACAGAGGAGTGCCAAAAGGCTTTCGACGACATCAAGGCTTACTTGACAAGCTCGCCAGTCCTAGTGGCACCTGTCGCCGGCAAACCCTTCCTCCTCTACGTCCGTGCCATGGATCATTCCCTCGGCGCTTTACTCGCTCAAAACAGCGATGCAGGCTACGAGCAAGCAATCTACTACTTCAGTCGAACACTCATCGGGGCCGAACACCGGTACATCCCCGTTGAAAAAGAGTGCTTGGCTTTGGTGTTTGCCATTCAGAAGACTCGTCATTACGTCTCGGGCCAGACAATTCACGTCATCTCCCGAGTCAATCCGCTCAGAGTTCTCATGACGAAGCCAGGGTCATTAAACTCCCGGCTGGCTACATGGGCGATCCTACTAACGCCATACAACATGGTGTTTGTCCCGCAGAAGGCGGTCAAGGGTCAGGCTCTGGCTGACTTTTTAGCTGCACACCCCATCCCAGAATCTTCAAAACTCTATGAAGATATCCCGGATAAAGTCCAAGAATCAAATGTCACTGAAGGAAGCCCCGTTTGGCGGATGTTCTTCGATGGCGCTTCAAGAACGGGCCCCAACGGCCAAATCATAGCAGGAGTGGGGGTAGTCTTAGTCTCCCCCGATCAGCTGGTCATCCAGCGCGCATACTCCCTTTCGAAGCCGTGCTCTAACAATGTTGCTGAGTACAATACACTCGTCATGGGACTCCAGCTAGCACAACAGCTGGGGGTGGATCATCTGGAAGCCTACGGCGACTCGAAACTCGTCGTAAACCAGATTCGGGGGCAATACGAGGTTCGCCATGAAGATTTGATCCCTTACCATGAAGTTGCATTGAACATCATTTCAACCTTCACCGGGTTCTTCATCGAACATGTACCCCGCCTACAAAACTTGGAGGCTGATGCTCTGGCTGGCCTCGCAGCCTCGTTGGCCGCGCCCCTTGGGACTCAACATTATGTTACGGTGAATGGCCGAGACCTGATTTGTCCCAGAAACAACCTATGTTTGCAAATGGCTCACGCCATGCCGACAAACACTGGGGTTAATGTCCGAGACTGGAGGTTCCCGTTCATCGACTTCGCTGTCTACGGAATCCTTCCAGAGGACCCGAAGGAAGCCGTCTCAGTCAGGAGACGCTCTCTTCGATTCTACTACGATACAGCCACTAAAATGCTGTACCGACGCTCCTTCGACGGGCTTCTCCTTCGATGCCTGTCTAACGAAGAAGCAACCGAGGCTCTTCAAGAAGCTCACGACGGAACTTGTGGAGCTCATCAACCCGGTCCTAAGTTACAAGATCGACTGCGACGTATGGGCTACTACTGGCCAACCATGGCCGCCGACGCAGTGGAATATGCTAAGAAGTGCCATGCATGCCAACTTCATGCAGACTTCATACATACACCGTCTGAACCTCTACATCCTACAGTCGCCTCCTGGCCATTCGAAGCCTGGAGCATGGACATTGTAGGACCAATCACCCCTCCTTCATCAAGAGGACATCGTTTCATCCTGGCCATCACTGATTACTTCTCCAAATAGGCGGAAGCAGTCCCACTAGCGGAAGTAAAAAGCTCCAGGGTGGTCAGCTTTATCAAACACCATGTCATTTACCGTTTCGGAGTACCCCGGCGGATCATCCATGACAATGGTCCTCAGTTTATCAGCCACATTTTCAGCAGGTTCTGTGACAAGAATCGCATTCAGAATGTGGCCTCAACCGCCTACAATCCGGCAGCAAACGGATTGGCCGAGGCGTTCAACAAAACTATCGTCAGGCTACTCAAAAAGGTCGTGTCATCCAACAAACGCGACTGGGACGAAAAGCTTGGCGAATGCCTTTGGGCCTACCGCACAACGGTACGGACCCCAACAGGCAACACTCCATTCTCCCTGGTCTACGGGAGCGAAGCAGTACTGCCTCTCGAGATACAGATACCTTCGCTCCGCGTGGCAATCACAAACGATCTCACAGAAGAAGACAATCAACGTCGTCGTCTGCGGGAACTGGAGGCACTTGACGAAAAGCGTCTCCTAGCTCAACAACGCATTGAACTTTACCAAGCCCGTATATCACAGGCTTTCAACAAGAAGGTCAAGCAAAGAACTTTCCAAGTTGGCGACCTGGTTTTAGCAGTCAGAAGGCCAATGGTGTTAACTCACAAGACACCAGGGAAGTTCGAGCCCAAATGGGAAGGACCCTTCATCATTGAGACGGTATACTCAAACGGTGCTTACCGGCTCGCCAAACCCAATGGGGACTTGTTCATGATGCCCATCAACGGCAAGTTCCTAAAGAAGTACTATTCTTGACATCCTCCAAGACATGTATTTCCCCAAACAACCTTTTTTCACAAAAATCAAACGCTTCCGGAACCCAGCTGTTCCGTGGCATCCTTCCGTAGAAAGATAACCACGTCCACATTACCTCTGAGTTGTCTCTCTGCATCCTACAAAGCGGAACCTTACATTTCGTGAGCTTACGCTATCCTTCATGTTTACCACGTCCACATTACCTCTGAGTAAATATCCCGTACAAACAACTCCTGTGTTGTCGTACATTGATCGCAGAACTTCCATGTCCACATTACCTCTGAGTTGTTCAGCGTATCCCCCGGGATTATTCCTACCATGTCCATAAATACCTCTGAGTAGGAAGATTCTATCATTTGAACCTAATGATTGCCATGTCCACATTACCTCTGAGCAAACATGTTGGTTCCTTCAAACTTATTATCTGTACCTAAAAAACCAAGGTGCGCAAAAGATAATAGGTCCACATAAATCATCAAGTTCATGAGATCAAAAATGAACACATCACAAAAAAAAAAGATAGTGTATTTCTTTATTTTTCAAAGAAGGGAGTACAGAAATACGCTATTTCTCCAGCAAGAGTTGCAAAAACACATAAAAAGAAGAGAAGCTACAGTCCCCGATCCTCTCCAGGGTGGGATGAAAGCTCTCTGACTCGACGTCTCAGGTCAGCAATGCGAGTTTCCACAGTCGCCTGGACTCGCAGCTCGGCTTCTTGACGCATTAATCCGACAGCCTCAGCGGAAGTCTTACTCTCATACTTCTCATCAAGCTGTCGTCGCCGCTGAGCCAAAGCAAGGGTCCGCTGAGTAAGAATCGCTTCCTCCTGTTTGAATGCCACGTGTTCAGCCAGGACACGATCAGCTTCTAGTTGAAGTTGGGCCCGCTGGTCTTCAAGACGGCGCATCTGAGCATCAACCTCTGCGATGTTAGCGTCCACCGCAGCCCGCTTCTCCGTCGTCTTCTCCATAGATTGAGACAACTGCTCCGCCGCAGCCTCAGTCCCAGCCACTTCACGCTCCCAACTGCTCACATCGGCCCGATGGGAAGCCTCGATTTCAGCAATCAACTTCCCTATCTCTGCATCTATCAAGACAGAGAGGTCATTTCGTTGGATGCGCTGCAGTTCCGCGAGCCGCTCGTCCAGCTCAATCACCGAAACTTCCAGAATTTCGGCCATATGGTCATGGCCTTGGTGAATGCGGATCAGCTCGATACAAGGTATTGCCAAAGCTTTTGCTGTCGCAAAGCTCTCCTTGCCATCCATCACTGCAGATACTCCTTTCTCCAGCATTTTGTACACTCTCTCGACGAGGAACTTCACATACTCATCGGCATCCGCCAGCACCTACGGCGTCATAGCAGGAGTTGGGGGAGCTACTACAGTTTACGGACCGGAGGAAGATCCGCCAACCTCGATCTGAGAGGTTTGAACCTCGGCAGCAATAGGCTCTTCATCAACAGGGGCCAGACTGCTAGCCCGAGGTGCCGGAGGAACAGAAGGAGCCGGCACATGCGTCGTGATAGTACCCCAAGTGGAAGGAGAAGCAGAAGGTTCCACACCCTTACCCTTCTCAAGCCCGGAGACATCACCGACGTCAACGGCCACCTCTTCTACCCCCGACGTTCTATCAGCATCAGCTACCTCCCCCGGCAAAACGGGGAGATCAACATTTGTCTCCTGGCCAGCCCCAGGAGACAAGACTGGCAGAAGGGTCTCACTCTTCTCAAATCCCTCTACAGGGACAAAATCTGTCGCTACCGCCTGATCGGTAGCCATCTCTATGTCCATGGTTGAAGCCAAGGAAGGATTCGGCAATGATTCGGCCGACCTCCTTTCATCACGACCAGGAGGGGAATCAACCCTCTCCTCTATCCTCACCGCTTCTGCTGCCCCCACAACGGACCCTTGCAACGCTGGAGGGACGTCACCAGAAGGCGACGAACTCCAATCCACTTCATCATCAGGATGCCTCGAGTCTGTAGGACCCTCAGCGTCCAAGGCCTCCACGGCAGATGGTACTATCCCAGAAGTTGTTGCGACTTCAAAGTCAGGAGATACTAAAACCTCCGTGGGAACATCTTCGGGACCCTCCTCTACAGGAGACATCATCATCGGTGGAATGCGCTCCTCAGAAGAGCCTGCCACCTTCTTCGGCTTACTGGTGCCCGATTTCGAAGCACGAGACTTCTTCTTCAATCCCTACAAGAAGAAGAGCATAAGTCGCCACAATGACATAAAAAACTGGAATTATGAAGCACTCCTTACCTCAGCGGGAGCTAAGCCCGTTGGCGTTACAAGTGGCATTTCCGTAATCTTCGGGGTCGACGTCCTTCTCGACCTTTTCAGTACGGAAGAACCAGCTTCTGGGTCAGCCCGCCTTTTCCCGACAGACGGATCTCTCACTGGTGCCATAGCAGCAGCTCGATACCCCGCCAATTCTGGCGGACGATATGACCGAGCCGCCACCAACATATTCGTTGTTGCCTCCAACTGGGTTCCAATGATGAAACTAGTCTCCCTGTCATAACCAGGAGACGTAGTATTCATAGTACAATACAGCTTGGCGGCCGGATATAAGATCGGCGGCCGAGGATTGCGAACTGGTGTGGTAAACTTAACGCTAGTGCATCCAGCGTTATAATACTGCCAGCCCCGGGCTCCATCCAGCAAACTCCCGATGAAGCCTAGACTGCTACTGGGATTCCGCAGCATTAGCTGAGTGTAGCCAAATTGACGAGCAAATCGGCTTGGCAAGTACGGTTCCAGATAACACCTGTTCTGATTTCGGTAGACCAGATGCGAAGGCCGGATACTCTGCAACCAACGAAAACTCCATTTCGGCAAAGTAACCGCATCCTCGCCAGAGTCAACCAAATCCTGGTCGGCCTCGAAATTCTTGAAGATCGGGCCAACCTTCACGATTTCCCACCCCTGAAGGAAGGACAAAACCCTCCTACAAACGGGGACGCCAGTGTAAGACCACTTCCTCTTGTAGAAGCGGCGAATGAAGGCATCTCCTTCAACATGGTCCTCCTCAGGACCAGGACTCATCACATTCGGATGATGTAAGATCAGCCACCCCATAAGATAATGGAAAGGCAGCTCGGCCCGGGGAAAGTTGTCATTATTACCTTTCTCGTGGATCACATCATCAGCAAAAGACCTCAAACCGCGTAGCAGGTTGCACACCATCGCGGGGAGGAGAGCCAGAGGTCGTCCAAAGGCCAACTTCACTGCAGGCAAAATGAGATTCCGATGTACCCTCTCCACAGCACCGGATCCTCCTGCAAATATGCAATCCCGGAGCCATATCATCAAGTAGGCCGTCAACACTGCCTTAGATGACATCCGGTGCCCGCAGTGCCAGAAACAACTGTACGTGTTCTTGCCGCTCTCATTTGAATGTGGGGTCCTCTCGTCCAGCCGGGTTATTTCAGAACTCACTTCCGCGGGTGTCAAGCCCTGCGGAGTCGCAAACCGGATCCTCGAAGGATCCGCCAAATCCTGTCTGAAAACATAGTCCCTCCAAGCAGTCACGTGAGGTTGGGTCTTACCCTTGTCCCTCCGGTGCATCAGATAATGATGGCTCGTCACCTCCTTGAAAACGGTCATCATCTCCGGATCCTTATCTTCCAAGACCTGGATCTCTTCATTCGATGGAAAATATTCCTCGTACGGTTCCGAGCCCCAAGGAAGCTTGGACACTTCGTATATCTCATGAAGGGCCAATCCCAACTCCCCCACTGGAGTAAAGAAGCTGCCAGTCTGGGCGTTGAAAAGCTCCAACAGCGCAAGGAACATCGGCTTATTGAGGTCCACGCCTGCCTGCGTGGCCCGAATGGCGGCAGTCAGCCCTATCTCTTTAAGCTCAACTTTGAACCTGGAAAGCACCCAGGAGGTCAACTCATCCCACTTTAGGATGTAGTGACACCAACCTTCGACTCTAAAACCAGCTGTCGGATACGTGACCTTCGATGTCAGCATCCGATTTGCAAAAGTCGGGGCACTGAAGGGAAACGTGTCATTTGGGACTTCACTATAGATGCTCCCGGGACGCAAAGCTCGGTAACTAAACGAAGAACCGGTTCGTGAGGCGGTCAAGGTATCTCGCTGGTTCGAGGTGGTGTCAATCGAAAGGGAACCCCCCAAGGCACCTCCTTGAGAAGGAGTAAGTTCCCAATCCATCCTTCTCTTCGAAGCTAGACGGTAAAAGGCTGTCAGTGGCAACTGGCGGTCAACCTGCCGCATGTATAACATCATGCCCTTAGCAGCAAAGAACCAGTCTTCTCTGATCTTCAATATCTTCGCTTCGGAAGAGACTAATCGGTCGCCGAACAGAAAGGCAGGCTTTAAGAAAGTCACACCTTCAGAATCAGCAGACTTCAGTTTACCGCTCTCCATCATACTCTGGAGGAAAAGCGGCAACTAGACCTGGATTTGTAGCATCCTCTCACGAGGTTGGTCCTGAAGGATAGCATCCTTTACAGGGTTGATCACCGCCTCATCAAAATCAACTCCCATCTGACAAAGAGAAGCGTCCAGGAGGACCTCATTCAACAAAGGGATCGTCATCGACACTGGCACGACAAAAATGGAAGTCAGACAAAAAGACAAAATATGTCAAGCAGACCGGCACATTGCCAGGGTATGAACCCATGCGCATCTGCTTCGGCGCATCATCAGGGCATAGGCCCATGCGCGTCAGCATGTCTCGGCGCATCATCAGGGCGTAAGCCCATGCGCGTTGGCATTGGAACTTCGGCGCATTATCAGAGCGTGAGCCCATGCGCGTCAGCAAAGGCTTCGGCGCATCTTCAGGGAATAAAACCCATGCACGTCAGCCATTAAAACCTCGGTGCATGATAAAGGTATAAACCTATGCACGTCGGCAGGATAGAACCTCGGCGTATCATTAAAGACCGAAGTCTATACGCGTCGACAGTTAGGGCACAGAGCCCAAAGCAGAGACGAAACCCACCTGTCACCTCAGGACGAACGTCGGCAAGAGGTGCAAGAGTGATAGGTACATCCTCATCGGCGGACTCCTTCGCTTTCTCCTTTCCCTTGCTGGCAGCACCGCGAGGAGTCTTGGGAGCCATTCTCTCGAGGAAGGAGAAGTTAGGGTTTTTGAAGAAGAAACTCTAAAGAAGCAGAGGCACAGAGAAGAAGAACCCTTTCTCTCTCCAACTCTTACCTATTTATAGGGCTTGGTCGCACGCGTGAACAGTTGACGTATGATCTCAGCCGTCGCCTCGGGTTCTGTGCAAGGATAGCAGCAAATAAAACCAAAAGATCATCATTAATCTTTTCGGTTACCGAGGCATCATCATCATCAACTGAGAAGAGCATGCGCCCGAACAGGCATGCGCCCAGAAATCATGCGCCCTGACCTCCATGCTTCTTATTTAAAGTATTCCAAAACTTATTCAAAAGTTTTGAAAACTTTGAAGGGGGTCTTGTAGAAGCATGGAATTTCACAAACAGAAAACCCATGCGCCAGACACTACATGCGCCAGAACACAGACGAAGAACTTCACAGCAAAGTCAATAAGTACAGACATTCGAAGAAGGACTTTTTATTTATATATAAAAGTCTATTACATGTCTAGAAAAGGTTGTACAAAGGAGAATTTCTACAAAGGAAAGATCCTAAGTCTACAGCCAACGACCACCATGCGCCTCCAGTTAGGCGCAGCAGTCATCATGCACCGCCAGTCACCATGCGCTGTCATCAGGCGCAGCAGACATCATGCGCCTCCAACCAGGCGCATCCCACCATATCTTCAGCAGCTCAGTTATGTGCATCCAGCTCAGTTATGTGCATCCCTTCAGCCAAATTCTTCCAGCCAGGCTCACCTGGTCGAGCAGAGCCCAGTTATGTGCCGCTCTTCCAACCAGGCTCGCCCGATAAATGCTTCGATACACAAAGCATTTAACCCTCTGGCTGGAACCAAGGAAGAGAAGAGCACCGCAAATGCTGTGGCCAGGGGAGGCTTCGAAAGAGCCTCCAAAGCCGAAGGAAGACCGTGATCGAAACCGCGGCTAAAAAAGCAGCTTTCGACACGATCAAAGTGGGGAAACCCTACTTTACAGGAAGAGAGAGCCTTGCAGCTCTTCCGAAATAACGGAGACGAGGCTCGAGCATCCCTATCTTTGGATGCAACAGGCACCTTCCGCCTGCCTCAGAAGCCCTCGACTCCGACTTTTGGATGTAACAGTCACCTTCAAGTGCATCAAAGACAACACAGCGTCTCATTTTTACCCTCGGGAGTACTTCGTCAACAGAATGCACCCGCATGTTCAAGTTTATGTTGGAAGTACGTGAGGGAATGAGAAGCAAACCTTCTCTCCATGCCACTATTTATAGGCCGGGCAGATCAAACCTACGCGCCAAGTGGATGGCCCTCCGAATTTCGTGCAATGAATTTATATTAAATGGATGAACCGGACGCCTCGAATTCAAAACGGCTATTTATACCACTCGAAGAGCGAGACAGCCGCATCATTAAAAGACATGTCCGATGCGCCAGCCAGATAGTGCATCACACGGACGCGCCCTTCGGCATCAGGCGCATCACATAGACGCGCCCTACAGTACTCGGCGCATTACAGAAGGTGCGCCCCCATACATCTCTATACCGAGTGGAATGCCAACCGACGCGCCCACTCAGCTGTCCATCGAACGTCACCAACATTAAATGCTGAACTGACAGAGTTGGCAGTACGCCTCCCAAAGACTGAACAGTTGACAGCTTTTCAGAAAATGAAGCGTCGGCAACGTCAGCATCATCATGACTTTGTTTCGACGGCTACTGCCACGTGGCCACTTCACCATCAGCATGCGCCTCTACGGCCATGCGTCCAAATCAGCATGCGCCTCTACGGCCATGCGTCCACACCCTAATGCGCCTCTACGGCCATGCGTCCAAACCAACATGTGCCTCAAAAGCCATGCACCTCAGACCCTTCACTGATCCCTAAAGACAGAAGAAGAGTCTCCGGTTGAAGTTTTGCATGCGTCTCAAAAGCCATGCGCCTCAGACTGCTCTCTGATCCCGAAAGACAGAAGGAAAGTCACCTGCATGCGCCTCAAAAGCCATGTGCCCCAAATGGTTTGTAACTCGTAAAGGTTATGAGCCGCAGCCTCCTCCTGCGCCCAGTCCAAGGCGCAGCCCACCAGATCACTCCTCTCCACCAAATCCGAGATCTTCGAACCATGGGTCGATGACACGTGTCCTTTGACTCAACTCGTCCAAGATTTCAGCAACGGAAAGATCTTTTCTTCTGCTACGTGCCGGCTCACAACAGCAGTATGAAGAGTTCTCCCCCTCGATCAGGGCGCAGCATCCGTGCGCCTCCATCAGCAACCTCCACGTGGCATCCCCACACCGGCGCATCCTGCATGCGCGCATGAGCAGCCAGCCTGCAAAACTATAAATAGAAGGGTCATCTCCTTCACACACAAGGCAGAGACACGGAGACTCAGAACACAAGACTCACAGAGAATCACCGGAGAGGCAGTTCTAGACACTCAACGTCTTCCTCCTCTCAGCAAGCTCCAGCACCCAGAGCAATCAATACCTTCAGAGAACCGATAACCGCCGTCAGCCGGTCAACGGAGTCAACGCATTACCACTCGCTCCATTAGCACTAAGGACCCAGCTTAAACAAAAGTGTACTCCTAGGACTACATCTAAGTCCTATATTGTATCACTGTTCTGTTTGTATTAAGATTTCAATCAAAACAATTTTAATGGCAAACATTATCGTGGGTGGCTGTATTCGAAACGGCAACCTCGTCTGGGATCTCTTCATAGATTCTGGATGACTCCGATCCTGGGTGGGCTGCCAAAAAGTCTGCTAGGGCTTGACCCTTAACAGCCTTTTGCGGGACGAAGATCATATGATAGGGGGACAGTAATATTGCCCATGTGGCGAGGCGAGAGCTGAGGGCCCCTGGTTTAGTCATGAGGACTCTGAGGGGGTTGACTCGCGAGATCACATGTATGGTTTGTCCTGTGACATAGTGCCGCATCTTTTGAATAGCGAATACCAGAGCGAGACACTCCTTCTCTACGACGGTGTATCGATGTTCTGGCCCGATCATCATCCGACTGAGATAATATATGGCCTGCTCGTGGCCTGCATCGTTATTCTGTGCTAGCAGGGCACCAGGGGAGTGTTCCATTGCTCGTACGTAGAGCATGAATGGTTTTTCGGGGACCGGGGCCACCAGAACTGGGGGATTCGATAAATATTCTTTGATGTCGTCGAAAGCACGTTGGCATTCCTCGTCCCACACGAATGAGACTCCCTTCTTCATGAGATGTGTGAACGGTCGGCATCGCCCGGAGAGGTTGGAAATGAACCTCCTGATGTAAGCTAGCCTCCCTTGGAGGCCTCTGAGTTCGTGAAGATTTTTCGGGGGACCCATCTCCATGATTGCCTTCGTCTTCTCAGGGTCTACATGGATGCCCCGTGCCGTGATGATGAAGCCTAAGAATTTTCTGCTGGATACGCCCAAGAATGATTTCGTAGGGTTCATCTTCAGGTTGTGGGCTCTCATCAGGTCGAATACCATTCTCAGGTCTTGCAGATGATCTTTCTTATGGCGACTCTTGACGGCGATGTCGTCGACATAGCATTCTACTGTTTTGCATAAATGTTCTCGGAAAATAATACTCATGGCCCGCTGATATGTAGCGCCAGCATTCTTCAGACTGAATGGCATGACTGTGTAGCAGTATGTACCAATCGGCGTTCGGAATGATGTGTGCTTTTCGTCGTCGGGAGACATCTTGATTTGATTATACCCCGAGAATCCATCCATGAATGACATACGTTCGAAGCCGCATGTGTTGTCGATCATGATGTCTGTGATGGGAAGGGGAAATTCATCTTTGGGGCATGCCTCGTTCAGGTTTTGGAAGTCGATGCAGATTCGAATCTTCCCATTCTTCTTGAGGACGGGTACTATATTGGCGACCCAATCAGGATGTTGCTCTTCACGAATGAAGCCACTGGCTATTAACTTGTTGACTTCAGTTTCGATCGCATCCATGACACCTGGGCGGAAGCGTCGTTGTTGCTGCTTGACTGGCTTTGCATCTGGCCGTATATTGAGTTTGTGGAGAGCGATGTCAGGATTTAATCCCGACATGTCTTCATAGCTCCAGGTGAACACATCAATGTATTCTCTGACGAGTATTAACAGCGATTCTCGTTCTTCGTCAGTTAGGCTTTTACTGATAAAGATCGGTTTTGGAGAAGATTCGCTGCCGAGATCCACTTGTATGACCTCATCTTCGGTAGGAGGTTCTCTCAGTTCGAACCGCTTTTCCTATTGCGCGTCTAATTGCTGGGCCCATGGTTCTAGCTTAAGGATTTCGGGGATGTCTTCGTCTTCCTCGTAAGCGTCGGTGAATGCCATGTTGACTGACATGACTTGTCTGAACACATCTCCGATGCTGGTATCTGAGTCGGAAGTCGGTGATCCGGTTGAATGTGACTGCCAGTCGCATTCTTCATCTGAGCTTTCAGGGGTCGTAGTAGGCGTTACATACCCTAAACCGCATCGGGTTTTGTTATAGTAGTTCCGTGGTTTGCCCGCCGAGGCTGGCGTCTTCAAAGGTAATCGTCGTCCAGTACCGTAGTTCAGTCCTGACATTGTCTCTAGATCATACCCCTATTTCTGCATGATATATTTGGATTGAGGGCTATAGAGATACAGAGGCAGTCTTCCGGCATTTGACCCGAAGTCGACTTCTTCTATAGCGGGGGGATGTGGGTTGTTTGTCCGACCGAAGATGATCGGGTGGTCCCCTCCCTTGACTATTCGGTAAGTGTCTTCTGCTGGAATAAGTCGGATGGCGGTGTACACGTTTGTCACCTGTGTATGTAGGTGAGTGCCTATACCGTGTTCCATAGCATACATTGTACATAGCTTATTGAGCTCGGTGTAGTTCAAAGATAACCCTTTATTGATGAAGTAAGGTATCTTTTCTAGAGGGATTACATCATCTGCGGAAGGGGTATCGGAGTGGGCAGCCACATACTTGGCCAATTCTGGTTCTTCTTCGGCCACCCTCTGTATAAATGAAGACTGAGAGGATGACCTAGTCAGCTTGATCTTCAGAGGCTCAACTGGCGGAGCAGATCGTGGAGTTGTTGGTAAACTAGCAATCCCCAGTTTGGTACTTGATGTGAGGCGAGGGGTGGCTGGTTCGCTAGAAGTGTCAGACCTCGCATCGGAGTGAAGAATCTTCTTGGGAAGGCGTATTGTGAGCGGTCTTTCGGAGGGATTGGGCTTCTCCGTTTGGAGCTGACCGACTCTCGGTAGTCTGATGGTAAGTGGCCCTGTTATGGGTCTCGGCGCTTGGCCGGACCTTGGTAGTCGGATTCTCATTTGTTCTTCTTGTGCGGAGAGACTGATTGCGTCCTTACGCAGAGTGGCCGTAAGAGGTGCGGAATTGCCCGGTTTGAGAGCCTGAAGGTGGATCGTTAGAGGTTCTTCTGATCCTGTAGCCGTCTCATTGTGAGCTTGCACATCTTCTTCGACCAGATGCTTCTTTGATTTTTCGTACAGACAGGAGTCTGAGTAATAAGATTCGACCCCCTTGAAGGGATCGATATTGGCAAACTCTGTCCTCACGAAGCCGTGCTTATCGACATATTTGAAGCACTGGTGTAGCGTGGAAGGCACGATCATGTAATCGTGTATCCAAGGCCGCCCCAGAAGGATATTGTAAGAAGTGTCGGCATCTATGACATAACAGGTGACTTCTGATTGGAGATTGCCGATCTGACACTTTAAACGGATCTTCCCTATTGGGTAGCTCCTGTCCGAATTGAAACCGCTAACGGCGGTGCTTGTAGGTATCAGGCGATGCATCGGAATGCGAAGATGATGTAGCAGACCCTTCGGAATGATGCTTATAGAGGACCCAGGATCAATGTGCATTCGGTCCACCTTTACGTCGCCGATGTATCCAGTGTAGTATAGCGGGCGATCATGCAGGTTAGTTTTGATGAGCATATCTTGCGGAGAGAAGACGATATTGGGCATTGCTCCCGTACACGCACTATCTTGGAGCTCTGCAGGTTGGTTATCTCCCGTGAGGTTGACCTGAGCCAAGTATGCGTCGATATTTTGGAGTGCCTCACTTAAAGCCGTGCAGACATCCTTTGAGAGCCTGAGGAGTTCATATAAAGACAACTTGGCCGGGGTATTAGCTAATTGTGCTAAGATGTCGAAGTTGTAGGGCCTCTCCAGCCCCTGAGGTGTCTCCTTCCGGAGGGACTTGTCGAAGCGAGTCTCCTTCGGCCTAGGCTTGTCGGTCGTCGAAGGCTGAGCCGGTCCCGGAGCATCAGTTGTAGTGGGCGGATGATCATCAGTCGCGCTTTCGGTCACCGGTTGGGCTTGTGTTCCGGACCGAGTAGTGACGGCCGAGACTTCCTCTTCTTCCACCGAGGCAGTGCAGCAGGATCTGACTTTTTCACTTTTCCTTTTAGAAGGTGGAGAGGGCTGAGTTACCTCGTGGACTAGGTCCGGATGGACCCACATGATTTCCCCTCGTGATGTGGTGAGGGGTATTAGACCAGCGGCTTGATCGCGAGCAGGCGACAGATTAGCAATCTCTATTGTTGCCAGAGGGATGGGTATAACCCCGTCCTGAGTCTCTGTTGGAGGAAAGCTGCCGAATTGTACGGATACCATGTTGGCTGCCACGGTTACCTCTTTGAAATCGATGGCCAGGGCATTCAAATCGATAAGGTTTTGGATATACCATTTCAGTTGGTAGCAGTCGTGTGTAGCATGGTGGACGTAGCGATGGTAATGGCAGAACTTTGGGTTCTCCAGATCAGCCGGCCGAGGCTCCCGTCTTGGTGGAGGAAGCTGAATCCTATCTCCTTGTATAAGCATGTCCAAGGTAGGCTTGACGTGGCCGTCTTCAAAGGAATAAGTGATTTGAGGCCATTGTTTGTCTGCTGGCTGTGGCTCGGGCTTCTGGGCTGTATCGGTTACCATAGCCTGCTTGCCTTTGTTGTCCCGGTTGTTGGAGGGGCTATCCCCATTGTCATTGCTGGTGATGGGATGCTTGCTCTTGTTCTCTCCCTCCGAGATATGCAACCCCAGTTGGCGAGCCTTCTTCAATCGTTCTTCAGCACTTGTAGCACTGATGATAAAAGCCTTCCAGTCCTTGAACTGACTTTCGCCCATCCAGAGACTAATTGTTGGAAGTATTCTCTTTTGGCAAATTTCAATCAAAGAAGAGTCCGGGTTGCCAGATGGTAACTTTATTACGGTTTGACGAAACCGCTCAATGTAATTTCTCGTCAGTTCTTTCTCTCCTTGAACGACGTCCATGAGGGTAGACATCGTCACGTCCTGTCCTACCTCATAGAACCTCTCCAAGAACAAGTGTTTGAAGCCAGCGAAGGAGTGGATGCAATTGTCTGGCAGATTGCGGTACCAATCGAAGGCGACTCCTTCCAATGCCCCAATGAATAACCGCATGAGGATAGCGTCATCATGGGGCAGATGGTCGGTAGTGACCTCAAAGTAAGTGATGTATCGACTTGCTGAAGTCTTGCCATCATATGGGTTGATATTGAACGGCTTATATCTTGGCGAAAAGGGAACATCCCTCCATTCAGCAGGATATGGTTGCCGTATTCTGAGGTCTTAAGAGTTTTCTCGGGCGTAGAACATTGCTCGGAGCTCCTGAACCTCTCTTCTTACTTCTCGGGCCTCATCTGTCGTGGTAGGGGCCGTTATCTCGGGAGGATTATTGCCCTGGTTTGGCGCCGCTGAATTTGAATCTACGTTGATTGCGGGACCCGTGCTTGTCTGGCCAGGTGTCACTCCCTGCAGAGTAGGAAGTGCCGCTTTGATCTCGTCTACAGACTTGACTAAGGCATGTAATATGGCCTCCAAAGTGTCGATGCGCTGGCGATCGCTGGAACCGCCTTGATTGCTGTCTGTCATGAATACCGTCTTCACGTGAGGAGTGACGGAGGGAGTGGTGGAGGATGTACCCTCCGAGTCGTACCCATGCGTCGAGAAATCATCTGGATATGTGGGGATGTTCTCTTCAGGTTCGGACTCGGAAGGAACACTACCCCCAGCTTCGGAGGTTGCTTCGTCTAGAGAATCATGGATGTCCTCGGGGACATCAGCATCTATTATACCCGATGGGAGGGTCGTTTCTCGGGGTTCGTCTCCTTGAAACATTGGATTATTGTGGACGTTCGGAGGAGTACTATCCCCAGCTCCTACGACCCTCAGGGTCGGGGACGATGAGCCTCCTGTTGCAGCAGATTTTGTCTTCGAACGGGTGTGTTGGTATACTCCGGTGGAGGGTAACCGTTTAGCCG
This sequence comes from Iris pallida, assembly GCA_029216955.1. NCBI lineage: Eukaryota > Viridiplantae > Streptophyta > Magnoliopsida > Asparagales > Iridaceae > Iris > Iris pallida. Next base: position 22,395,653 of record JANAVB010020400.1, read on the forward strand.
ACAACTTCTTAGCTGTAGTGGCTGATATCTTTGGACTGGAGATGCTTGTCTTCTTCCCTCTCCCCTCGGCGGGGACCTTCTGAGCGGAATTGCAGGAGACAACAGGAGGTGCCTCATCTTCTGAGTTCAGGTGCTGTAGTCTGTGGAAGACGGACGGACGATCTTTCGTTACTGCTGCGTTGTTGCAGCAGCAGTTGACGATGATCTGGGTGCAGTGACGTCCATGTGAGGATTCTTTGTATGCCGAGGCCCCTTCTCTTTCCTTGCGCTTGTGGAGGATCGTCTTCCGCAGGTCAAAGGGACCACTCTGTCCGTTCGCCGCCGGGGATTGGACTCGAACGGTTCTGTACAACTTCCCATCAGAGGCCCGTGTGATAATCAGCGGGATGCCCTGATAGTCAGAGGTTGGGGCAGCTGTCCGCGCTGCCCTAGACTTCTTCTTTCTAGCACTCGTGGGTGCATAATAGGAAGAGTCCATGTTGAACATCACAGAGTCTGACTTATCATCCAGAGAGTCATCAGGGTTCGGACCGTACGAGAGACGGTCGAAAACTGATCGAGAGGAGCATGGAGCAGATGCTATGCGGCTGGGAGCGGAAACCGTACAGGCTGTCTGCATGCGGTTGTCTCCTGTCGTCGGATGAGTTCTTATGCGGCTAGGGGTCACGACCGTACAGGCTGGCCGCATACTGTTGGCATCTGTGGCCGCATGGGTTTTCTGCAAACGATTGACTTTACTGGCCGCATGAGTCTCATCCATGCTGTCGGGAACTGTAGTCGCATAAGTTATGCGGCTGACAGAAGTAGCCGCATGAGTTTTCTTCATGCGGTTGGCGGATGTAGCCGTATGGGCTTTCTTATTGCGGCTAATATTCTTCTGCGGTTCGGTCCGCGTAGAGTCCCTCTTTGTCCCTGCAAGTCCAGCATCATAATGTTTTCTTCTGTCGGACTTGGGGACAGCAGAGTTGTCTACGATCTGAAGTAGGACCACAGGAGAATCCTTCTCGCCGTCTTGAGCAACAGAGGGCATCCCATCGAGGGCTTGAGGAGGAGCAAATGACTTCGGTCTCCATTCTTTGCGAGCCTTCGTGGTGTGGGTGCGCTTCTGGACCGGGCCAGCGCTGCCTTCAGAGAGCATCTCTTCGAACGCCTGTTGGTCGAAGCGGACGACCATCTTCTTTTGTGTGGAGCCAAGTTTGGCTGTATCTGATTGCGTCACCAACTCCTCAGCCGTGGAGAAGTTAGTCCCCAGCAGAGTCGCCATCGTGTTTGCCATTGATTGTAAAAGAACAGAACAATTATCGGAGGACTGAACATAGACTCACAATACAAACTCGCTCGTACAAAGAAAGCCTAGGGACGAAAACCTAGGTACAGCAGACTAAGTATGATTGTTTATTTTTGATTCTGGGGGGTGACGATAGAGGCTCAGGAAAGCGACGGCCGCTCTGCCTTACTCCTTGGACGATCAGTATATAGCCTTGGCTCGGGGAAGATCTACTCGACGTTGATGAAGAAACGCTCTTCTTGCTCTCCTCGGATTGCTTTCCTGGCTTCTCTCTCTCTGTGATTATCAAGAAGAAAAGGGGGAGCTCTCTCTGTGTAGATTTCTCTCCTTTTTTTTATTCTTTTGTTACCGACCTCTCCTCTCTCTTTTTTTTCTCAAGGGAATGATGCTGGCTATTTATAAGAGTGGGGGGTGATCATTAGGGTTTGCTAATGATTATCTGTTTGAAATGTCGGCGCTCCTTCATTCTATCTGAACCCTTGATCCTGATTACAGTGAATCTCGGCCATTAACGCGGATAGCATCGTATCTCATGAGCAATTAATGCTAGCTGCTTTAAATCCTCGTGATTGATTATGCCAATGTCTGATTGCTCGCCACGTGTCCCATTAGCTTGATGATAAATGATATGCCCTGATCTCAGTAATTATGACGATGATGTCAAATATATTTGTTGAGATTCGGTTAAATCTCTTATTGATCCCATGCCACGTGTCTTAATTGTGAGTCCTGTCAGAGCCGCATAGGATTGACGATCCTCGAACCGCAGAGAGATACTCTTTGTAAGCCGCATAGGACGATGCTTCATCGAGCCGCATATGCGTAATCTTTGTGAGCCGCATGAGCTGGTGTTGTATTGGGCCGCAGGGAATGTATTCCTAGGGAGCCGCATGAGCTAGCGTTGTATCGAACCGCATGGAACGGGTTCTCAGGGAGCCGCATATGACTGATTGCCATGTGGCAATCTGGGACTTCTGACGGATTTGGTCAGAGATTTTCTTCTTTTCCCGAGGAGTCAGTCATTATGGCAAGGCCATTATGAAACTTTATGTCAGGGCCGTCACAGTGAATCGTGCTGGAACAATGAATGAGGCCACTCCTCAAACGACCAGCTGTAGGAAAAGATCACACATGGCGTCCATCGAGCCGTATATGCCTCGCTGAACCGCATACGCTCCCGAGCCGCATGCGATTTGTGAGTCTTCTTTGAACCGCATGGGGCCGCTCCTGGGTGGGCTGCATAAGCTTCTTACTCAGAGCCGCATGGATCATTATTCTAATATTTTCCATGCTTCTACAGTATCAGATAGAGATACACGTTTTACATCATATTTTTTGAAGAGTCTACATGATAGCTTGGGTACCAAGTTAAGATTTAGTACGGCCTACCATCCACAGACAGACGGGCAATCAGAAAGAACAATTCAGACTTTAGAAGATATGTTACAGGCTTGCACCCTAGATTTTGGAGGATCTTGGGAGAGTTATCTGCACTTAGTCAAATTCTCGTACAACAACAGTTATCAAACCAGTATCCAGATAGCGCCATTCGAAGCACTATATGGTAAGAAGTGCAGGTCGCCACTGGTATGGGATGATATTGGGGAGAGGAAGATGTTAGGCCCAGAAATGATTATTCAGATGGTTGAAGTGGTTAAGGGGATTAGAGAGCGACTTCGAGTTGCGCAATATCGGCATCGTCATAGGGCAGACCAACATGTAGGCCGCTAGAATTTTCTGTTGGGTACCACATGTTCTTACGGATCTCACCTACCCGTGGGGTCATTAGATTTGGCGTTCGCCGAAAGTTGAGTCCACAATACGTGGGCCCATTTGTTATCCTCGATAGGGTAGGCAATGTTGCTTATCGTTTGTCCCTTCCACCTTCGTTATGAGAGATGTATGATTTATTTCATGTATCTCAGTTGCGAAGGTATGTATCGGACCCAAGTCATATCCTCGATCATTCTGAGCTGGTTGTGGGTACCAACCTGTCTTACGACGAACAGCCTGTGTCCATTTTGGACCGAAGGATGAAGATACTCAAGAACCGAACAATTAGTCTTATCTGAGTTGCTTGGGGTCATCACTCCATAGGAGAGTCGACGTGGGAACATTAAAATGATATCCGATCACGGTATCCGCACCTATTTGACTCACAAGGTATATTTCTTTCCGTGTACCTTGATTGTCTTGATTCCTCATGCTTATCACCCTATAAGTAGAAATTGCTTGATATCGTAGATTGATAAATATATATATTACTTGCTATTGATATTATAGAATGACTGCTTGCTAACTAGAATTGCTTGTACTTGGATTAGTCTAGCTCTGATATTTCTGGCCTGCTTGGATTTGAAATTTCGAGGACAAAATTTTTCTAAGGAGGGTAGAGATGTCACTCCCCGTTCCCAGAATACGTATTTTAATACGTGTACTGCTTGAATGTATTTATTTAATATTTATCATACATTTGTTCTGTATTTAATTCCTTTAATTTTATGTTAATTATTTTTTTGTATTTTATTTTCTGCTTTTGCTTAGCTTTTGGTTTATTTTGACTTGGGTTGGGTTGGTTTGTTTTGGTTTAGGGTGGTTTATCATGAACCCAACCCCCTACCTACCACCATTTCCATTTAAAGCCCAACTACTTTCTCTCTCTTCACTTATTCTCATTTACTCTCATTCTTCTTCTTCATAACTCTCTCCACCTACCAAGAGCTTAGGCAAGTGCATCTTGCTTCCACATAAGAACCCATTTTTATGGTTCATTTATCTTCCTCTCGTGATTCTAAGATAGTTTAGAACTTGACATTTTGCATTTTGAAGTTTTATTTTTGTAGATCTAGAAATTTGTCCTTTTCGGATTTTGGTGGTTTTGATCTATCAAACTTCCTTATTTTTAAGTGTTGATCGTTCCAGGTTGTTGAGATTTGTGTTATACCCCATTTTGATCTATGAAAGCCCTATTTTTGGCTTAGATTGAAGGTTTCATGGAATTTGGAGTTCTGGAGGAACTTTACGCCTACGTTTATACGTGCCTGCGTAGTATCAAACTTTACGCCCACATTTATACGTGCCTGCGTAGTATCAAACTCTATGCCCACGTTTATTCGTGTCAGCGTGAATCGGGATTACGCAAGTCAAGACTGTTTTATGCGTAAAACAAAGTCTACTATGCCTTGGCGTAAAACAAGTTTCACGCGTAAACTTTATTCCTTTACGCGTACTTCCCTTGGCGTACTCCTTTGGCGTACTTTCCTTGGCGTACTCCTTTACGCGTACTTCCTTCATGCATACTTCCCTTGGCGTACTCCTTTACGCGTACTCCCTTCATGCATACTTCCCTTGGCTTACTCCTTTACGCGTACTTCCTTCATGCATACTTTCCTTGGCGTACTCCTCTGGCTTGGCGTACTCTTTTGGCGTACTCCTTGGGCGTACTCCCCTGCCCGGAGGCTTCCAAGCACTAGCGTATCTTACCCCTTGCCCGGCACAGTATAGCCCTGACATCCATTGCCCTAGATTCACCTTTATTGGACGCATGGCACCCCTTATTATATCCTTACTCCTTTTTGACATGAACTCGATATAATCATGATATGTTAATATTTTAATACATATTGTTGTGTGGAGTGTGCACTGTGTCTCGATTGGGTTATGGATACCCAGTATGACTGGAATTTAACCCTGAGAGTTATAGACTCGACCATACTAAATACTAGTTTGACTTTCATGCTTTGTCATGAATTGACATTGATTGTTACCTTGACTAAATGATTGATCATGCGTTCCTAGTTGGAACTAAAAGACTGGCTAGTCGTCTTAGCTAATTGAATGAGACACGTTTATATATTAACCGTGAACCATTGCTGTAGCTCCCCTTTCCGAAAATTTAGAAATATTTTATTATTATTTATTTTATATGAATGGTTATTTTTAGGTTTTATAAATAATTATTTAGTTTATTATTATGGTAGATGATTTTAGTCATCGTTAGGAATTTGAGTACAAAGTGATTAGAAATCGTGGCACGAACAGTGCAGCGGCATGCTTTGATTAGTGTATCAGCCCAGGTAGGCATGTAGTGTGTGCAAAGACCCCATATAGGCATGTTTTAAGTAGATGCATATACTTCATATTTTATTCGTGGGATTGACGAATATTTTCTAAATATTTGTTAATTTATATTTATATGATATTTTAATGGTGGCACGATTATTGGTGGGCCAATTACGTAGGAGTGCATTATTAGTATTATTTTATTATTTTGTACTGTTATTAATATAATGTTCTTAAATTATATTATTAGTATTCGTCTATTTCGATAATTCATTATCAGATGAATTATACGTATATATATATATATATATATATATATATATATATATATATATATATATATATATAAAATATATATATATATATTTTATATATATATATATATATATATATATATATATATATATATATATATATATATATATATATATATATATATATATTTTTATATATATATATATATATATATATATATATATATATATGTGTGTGTGTGTGTGTGTGTGTGTGTGTGTGTGTGTGTGTGTGCGCATATTTATAAACTATATACAAGAAATTATTATTAATATTTTGGTTAGGAAATATTTATCCATATATATAGATATGTATTAATTGTTATAAGGATATATATACGGATATATAAATAAATATTAAATATGTGTATGCGTAGGAATATATAAACATATATTAAATATATGTGAGTATATATATGTAAATATTATATACGTGCGTATTTGTATATATATGAACGTATTAAGTAGTATATATACATATATGTGTATATACATATATATGAAAATTGCTAAATAGAATAAGAAAAAGGAAATAAGAAATAAGAAAGAGTTAAAGAAACAGCAGCAATGACACTCGGCCCTGGGCTCAAACCCGAGCCCAGGCATACCCAAACCCAGCAACCAGCCTAACCCGGCCCATTTCCTGATGTAAAAACCCCCACAAAGTTTTTCCAGCCCGAGCCAGGGACTGGCCGAACCCAACTGTGCTGTCAACGCACATATATATAGGAATAGAGATCGAGATCGAGGAGTTTTCCATTGAAAACCCTAAATCTATCCGCACCACCACCCTCACGACGCCTTTTCCAGTCAGGCAAACTCTTCGGCCACCTGTACAACGCCGGTGCACCACCGACGGTGGCCACATCGAGTGAGCAAACGCGCGCACGCCACGCGCAACGACAGCCGCAGTAGCCTTTAAAGAAGACTTCGCAGTGACTTCTCGTCGCGCACCATGGATCGTTTTATGAACCAATTACTCAGGTGTGTACACAACCTATAGGTCTTCTATTTCCTTTAAATAGATTCTTTTATCATGCGCTAGATTTCCCGCAAGATCGACACAAAGTCGAACAAATAACTGTCAAAACAGGACGCATAAAACAGTCCAATCATCCATATTGGAAGCCAGTTTTTGAACTACATATTAAGGTTTTCAAAAATCTAATTAGAGACACTTGAAGACAACATATAGGGCATGGAAACCTCATTAATAGTTTTATTTATTTTGGATTAGACAGTAGTAGAAATCGAATTGAAAATAGAGAAAAAAACTCAAAAACTGTAGAAAAACCTTCGAGATGACGTGCGTCCCGCCAAACTGGGCGACGTGGTCATGAACCGAAGGCATCGAAAGGTGCGTAACGGCTTCGTGGTCTTGGGGGCTTTGACGGAATTTAAATTCGTTGCGTGTGCGCGACGAATTTGATCCGTATCCGTCGAAATTCCCCGTATCGGCCTCTGCGCAAGTTCTCCAATTACTTTGTGCACGCTTATCAGATCGAGACAAAACTTGCGCCAACAAGACTGTATCAATTTTCTGGTCCTGTATGCCAAGTTTGGTCCAATTCTGAGACAGTGGAATCGGAACGCCGGTTTGCGGGTCCCACGGTCTGACTCAACGGGCAATTTTGTGCACGGCCCGCCGAAATCCAACTTTGGACATACGGTTGGGTTCATATCGAAAAACCGGACCTATTGACATATAGTTTGACGACTTTAGAGACCGTTAACTCTGGCACGCTTTTCGGTACAAAGTGGGTCCAACGGCGGACATCGTTTTTGCCCGAAATTACCGTTTTGCCCCTGTGTCCAGAATTGGACTTAAGGACAGGCAATCCTAGCTAATTTGACTATTCTGAGAACGTTGGTACTATTTATTTCAGCATCTGGAGACTTTTGCATGTGTTGACTGATTGTGGCTCATTGAGTGATATAGTATTATTGGTTTCACCAGCTAAGGACCTCAGGCAAGTGCACTTTCTGATTGCTTTCGATTCATAGTAGTCTTTTCATTTCAGGTCTATACAAATATCTTGCTTCTTGTTGAAACGCTCGTCACACGGAGTAGTCGAGAAGGGAAATACCTTAGTAGACATGTGGACTACCCAGAAATATCCCCAAAATGTCTATTCTTGAACGATAGCAGCTGCACACAACACGTGCAGTGAGCCGGATTTACCTCCTAGCCGTTCACATGTCGAAAAGGATATTTTACACCACATAGGTAGTTGTCTTTTATTTTTCCTTTTATTCTCCACCGTGCCGTGTCATCAGTTTTCTTCTAGTTTTATCCCTCATATGTTATTTTCATGTCTTGTTAATTCTATTGTGTTTTTGCATTGCCGTCGGTTTGTGTACTTGTTCTATTCCTGACTGGAAACCAACATTTTTTAGGTTTGGCCGCGATCACTCTTAGCACTGGAAAGACATGGGTATGCTGAGGCCGACCTAGATAGTGGAACTAGTTGTCATTTTCATTATTGTGAGAACCTTGTATTTTCTTTAAATATAAATATTATAAATGTTGTAATAAATTTAGAAATATGAATGAGCAGCAAATGTTATATTTTGAGTATTTATTTTTTGCGGACTTGACAGCGTTCTACCGCCGACTCTGCGGCTTAGGCTGGCTTGGATACGCCTCGTATCCGAAAAGTGGGTGCGGGTCGTGACAAGTTTTTGTGGTGGCCCATGCGGGCCAGTTTTTTGCAAAAGATTACGAACTCGTGATGGTACTTAAGTTAATCGTACCATTGCGAGCCTGCGTCCAGGAAATGCTCATTCACAACAAGGATTAAAATGATTTAAGATAATGACTAGGACTAGGAGTCCCTTGCTCAAATTGACTGTTGGGTAGTTAAGGTTATTAGATAGGACATGCAATTTAGATAGCTTGCTAGATCCCTATAGGTACACTATTACTTTTGATATGAAAATGTGATCCAATGTGGATCCACTATTCGCTTGGTTAGTTAGGCCTTCATCTTGATAAATCTGTTCAATTTTTTTTTGCTCTATTAGATATAAACATCATATCATAAATTCAAATTGCCTATTTTTAATTCTATTTTGCTTTAAGGAACTGGTTTATAATTTCAGATTCTGCTATTCATATACGAACCTCGAGTTAGATTTGATTCAAAGTTTGCCCTCAGCCAATTGAAATGCATGTGAAATAAAGATTTGGATTGTTCTTATTTTTCCTTGTCTTCAGTTATTTCCTCCCCGATCAATCTTTTATTTTGGGGATTGAGACTCATAGGTAGATGTTTACGCTCTCTATCATAATCAACTAGCTTGAAACTCTAGCAGCCCCTTGAAGTCCTTAGGAATATAGTTAGAGTAATTAAACGACTGCGATGACTAAATAGCAGCACACTGTCGCCAATTACCTGAGAGCGGAGAGTGTGGGTTCACTGCAGCCAGCAGCGCACTGGCAAGGCACAACCCACAGAATTGAAATTATTTCGAAGAATCATAGTCTATGGAACATTGCTAAAACTATGTCCTCTTGATGTTTAGAAGTTTGAGTGGAGCGAACTTGGGTAGAAACTCCCGTACAAATGAACAAATGATTTGACCATAGGATTTGGAACGAGCATCGTGCAACAACCTTGCACGATAAGCCACGGACTTGACTTGTAACTATGACCCTGTGAGATAACCTAGCTGATAGGCGGATGACCCTATGCCGAGTGATTGAACCTGTGCGATTGACAATACAGTATCGTCCAGACGGACGATAGACTTGGGACGACAAGACTTAGAGTAGGACGGGGAACTGGGAGTGTACGTGAACGACAACGAGATTGGCCCTAAACAAGTGAATAATATGAAATCGATATTGTGCAAGTAAAGTTGGGATAACGAATTGAATCATTGATAGGAAGACATACTCGATGACAGTACAATACTTGGTTTTGAATCGGACGTGAATTACTTAGACTTGGCCGACCCCGCTAAGAAGAAATCATACTAACTTCGTGGACAAGAGCGCTTGAGAAGCGAATCGGGTCATCTCGATGACCGAGATAAACGATAGTGAGATGCACACGAGTTCGATTTTAAATTGAAGTTAGCAAAACGATCGACAAATCAAAACTATCACAAGTAGCTTGTCCGACTTCGCTAATCGCTAAGCTTGGTTGAAATATACGTATTCGGGGGACGCCTTTGATACATGCACGATCCAAACTCAGCGATATGATGAACTCGAATGTACTGCAAGTGGGTGTTGCGATGCGCATAAACGAAAGTGAGTTTGCCTCAGCCTACGACCTTCGCATTTGATGAATTACAACGTGCCTCGTGCGACCATTACAGTCCCATGACACGTCGAAATAGCAACCAAGTCGAAGAAATACGACAATTGAATAAGCATCATCAAATCTAAAATAATTGAACAGTCATTCGATAAAATAGACCAAACGTATACGACGTGGAACTTGGAAGGTATCGAGTGTAGTTCGATGCCATCGAGCGATAAAGTTGTTCGATAGGAATTGTCTAAGATACGTACACGACATGAGTTAAGGAACGGTAGGATGACCTGCACTCAGGAAGTCTCGAGGACGAGACTTATTTTGAGTGGTGTATTATGTAATGACCCGTTCCGCCCTAGCGGAACGCCGATTCAAACGGCAAGTGCAACGACTCAAACGAGCCGTCGACCCAAAAAGTTGGCATCGACCTGATGAAGAATCGATGCAAGGCTTACATTGGCCCGTCAAGAGGAATCCAGACTTAGACTTTCAAAGGCGCGCTCGGAGTATCGCTCGGCCGATGCGAACATCGCTAAGGTGGGTGGCTCCGATGAACCCGTCTTTGCTTAGCCTTGACACATAACAATACGGACACTATTGCTAGAATCGCTAGGCGATAACACCGTGCATGCTAATAAATGACTCAACGTACCTAGCTAAGGGAATAATCCCATCTTGTATGCTTGTATAGTGTAACGCTCCAGTCCCAAAATACTTAGGACTAGGTACGTATCCATGCCAGGTGCATACATACGAAGTATACTCCGATATATGAAAACTTTGTATGAATACATAAGCTGTAAAATGCAGTAAACCAAGAGTAATCTAATCTCATCCACAAATGAAGAATAAAAGATATCATATAATCAACTGTAATAAGTCTTTGTACAATACGTTGGGCGGATACAAATCCACTACCAACAAGTAAGGAAAAATATACATAGAAACTGAAATGTTTTGGTGGGAGTAGCAAAGAAAGACCCAAGACACGTCATCTCTGAATGAATAAAGAAAATCGCGACCTCGACTAGAACACCTGCAATATCACAGAAGCACACATCTGGAGAGATAACCAGGTCCTCAGAGGGACGTAACAAGATACAAAAAAACACCATGCCATATAAACTGTGATATATAATAGAAAATAAGGGATGCATGCAATAGGGTGCCTAACCGTACTATAGTGAATATGCAATAAAGAACAATCCTCTACATATGGGCACTCGGGCTGTATAGCAGTGGCATCGTCCCTCTTAGCGGGAATCAGTACAATCCGTCCATAACGTTCGGCGAACGTCAGAGGGAATCAGTAAGAAAACGTCCATAACGTTCCCTGAACGTCAGAGGGAATCAGTACAATAGGGTGAACCTGCGTCTCCAACGGAGCTTCAGGTACAATAGCAGTATGTAAATGTGGCCCATACATCAAGAAAATGTTCTTCCCTCCCAATGCCTAATGGAGTCACATCCATGACTCTTATGACCATCTAGTAGCTGCCAAGTCCACTAGCATGCAATTCTATTGGCAGTTACTCCTAACCGTCGCACGTCCCATACGTATCGGTGGTCGGCCGACTACGCGAGTACGTGTCCTATATGTGACTCACAATACGTGGTAAAGTAAGTGTCAAGGCCGTATGAGATATACTAATACCTCATCAACAATGGGTGGTCAATAGGCTAAGTCGATGCAAGAGGGATAAATAAAAGCAAAAAAACGACCGATAGAGTCGCTTGCACCCAAGTGTGACTTGGACGCACAGTTTTATAATAACAAATAAGAAATGCTGAAAATAACAACTGAAAATAAGAATATGTAATTCACAAAGTAAGGTGGCAAGGTATCTTGCCTAATTTCGTGCTGTAATATGAATCGCCGCTCCCGCGTCCACGCCTCCGGAACCCGAGGCTCCTAGATAATTAATTAACTAGATTAAGTCACTACTTATGAAACTTACTATATGACTTAATTAGTCAAAGTAATGTGTTAAAATTATATTCAATCTCTCGTGGAACCATTTAGATCCATACAATCACACACAGGTTCCACGAGACATCGAAACACAGTTTTAGGGTTTCTAACTTTTAATTAGTCGGTTATGCCCCTACTTCAATAACATACTTAAAAATCATATAAAATAATAATAATATTTAAACTAATTTTTTACAGATTTATCTCTGAAATTCCAGAATTAATATTTTTAAAGACATTTACGACTGGTTGATTACTAAGTCAGCTAGTCTACCCGAAACTCGCCCGGAACATAGTTAATGACTCAAAATTGCTAAAATAACCAAAAATATATTTTAAACAGCAATAAAATACTTTATTTTATAGAATAATATCATAGGTACAAGGGTTGAGTTATACTACAAGTTTGGAACATTCTAGGTCAGCCGGTTACCCGAAATTAGCTAGTTTTGACCTACAATTTTTTTCGACCAGAATTGAATGGATAAATTCATGAAAAAATTCTTAAAAATCCTAATTTAAATATATTAACCTACATAAAATTCAGTTTTGAAAAATTCCTAATGAAGCTTATAGTTCCTTCACAACGTGGTAAGTTTTGGCTCTACCGAAACATGAAAATAGCTATCATAATTCATGAAATTTTTATGGGTGAAAATACTACCCAAGAGGCATCAAAATACTATTTGTACAAAATTATTACCATAATTTCTACAGATTTATGAGATGGATTTGAGAAGAAAAAGTTGGGGTTTCTTACCAAGGTCCTTGCTTTGTGATGGCTTATTCTTGTCAAAGCTCCCTCCTTTGATGATGTCCTTGCTCGTCAATCCTTTTTTGATGAGCTTTGAGGGGTAGACAATGGTTAGGATTGGTTGGATGGAAAAGATAGAGTTTTTAGGGTTGGTTTGGTGGAGTTTGGTTGGAAGAAGGATGAAAGAATGAGCCTTTATGGAGGAGGATGAGTTATGTGATGGAGGGGATGATGTAGTAGAGGGGAGGGGATGCTATTTTCGAAACTAATGGTAAAGGAGCTGCTCTTGGGTGATAAATAAGAATTTTTGGTGTTAGGGTTAGGGTTTTGATAAGGGTTGATATTATGGGCCTATGGGTTGAGTTTATATATGTAGGAGGGTGTTTCCATGCATGGCATGGCCCGCCAATGTAGGAGTTTATTTTTGGACGAAAATTATATAAAAATAATCTTTGGTTGGTCATATGTGGGTCCACATGGATTGGTTTGGTTATTTGGTGAGTTGGCTAATTGATTGGATTGATGATTTAAAAAGGTGTTTCCTAATATAGAACTAATTAATTCTATCTATAGAATTTCAATCCAAATCTGAATTTAAATACAAAAATATGTAATTATTAATATTTATTAACACCCAACATGCCTACATAGGTTTGGGTTTGGCTTGGAAAAGGTTTGGGAAGGTTTGGTGCAACCGGGTCTCCTAAAAAGTCATAAAGGCTTTCTTAACTAATTAATTAAATAAAAATATAACTTGTGACATAATTTGAATGGTTAACATGCAAGAGATTACAATATGACCATGACATTCCTAACATAGCTAGCATGCTAGTTAAAGCACCCGACTATGCTAGACATGCCATACTTTCCAGTCGTCTTGCATATTCAAACTCAACCATGGCTATAGTCCTTTTATATAATATAAATAAGATAAAAATAAATTAGAATTAAATAAAATCAAAAAAATAATTTAAATATTCCTTTAAATTATGAGGGATTTTACATCCTACCCAACTTATGACAATTTCGTCCTCGAAATTAAAAAATATCATAATATCAAGAATTACGAGATTTTGTACGGAGGGAGAGTAGGTACTTCAAATCTTAGCTCAATTTTTGAAAGGATGGAGGGGTGGTTGTCATAGGAATCCCAATTGACCCCATATTCTACAAGATGGGGTATGCGTCCTTCCAGACTCTACCCAACTTATAGAAGTTGGTTAATCGGGGAAAGCACAGTAATAGGGCTTCTAAGAAGGTCAAATTTCAAAAAGGTATATGGAAGTATGAGGTATTTCCAATCATATTCACAGACTCTACAGGAAGTCTAGGTATTATCTATTTAATATGGCCCATATGTTAACTATGTTTGGTCAAGACAGTATGAGAGGTCTTGGTCAAGTATATCCGGAAGCAAGTTGGTACCGAGAGATGCATAACATAGGCTACGAAGAGATGCAGTTATGAAATCTATGGAAGGAGAATTAGTGAGCCGAGAGGTGGGGCCTACATAATAGGGGTGAGGGCCTATTTCATCAAGTTTGGTTTTATAGTCCCAATATGGCGATGGGCTATGATAGGTTTAACTGAGTCTCAATAGGTTCCCTAATTGGACTTCAATCTTTGATTACATGAACTTTAGATTTTAATCTATAGTGGCTGGACAAAATTTCGTGGAATTTTAAACCATCCCTATTAGGTTAGGGTAATATAGAATAGGTTCAAATTCAAGTGGTTGGGCAAATTTCCCGTAGGATTGGTAGAATAGGTTCTGTAAGTCATGAGATGCGTCTTCCGTGACTTTTGTGTTTAAGTAGCACACAAGGCCTCTATTGAGTGGCACACTAGTGGCATGTGCGTAGAGGGCTTAGAGTAGATCACAACCATATATTGGGCCAAATGATTTGAGTCAAGGTTGGATCTCTAACTACTAAGTCGTGAATTTCTATTTGTGTCAAACCTGCCAGACTATAGTCACAAGGGTTCTAGAGGTATTGAATGTAGTGCTCATGCATCACTTGTTGATTACTAATACAACATAATGAAGGGGCGTCATGCTACAGATTTTGGCTAAGCTGGTGAATGTGTTGTTCTAATATTAAGTCACTTCTTTGATAATAGAATTTTGTACCTAGAGTAACATCTGCTGAATCTCTAATCTTGGAATGGGTGTCTACCACAGTCCTTGCAATGCTTGTCCTTGTTTTGGTCTATTCTTCTCTGTCTAAACTGTGGGGGCCTAGTCAAGTAGGGTTTGAGTTAAGATATATGGGTTGCTAGTTAAGCCAAGAATCAAGATGAATATTTGGAGACTCACAATAAATGATTCCTAGAGATTAGATAGTCTCCTAGGTTTGTGGCTTACCCAAGGGTAAGATCTTACTCATTTTTCAAGCTCAAATGACTAGAAGGTCACGATATTAGTATTAGGGTCGAGGGAAGGACGAGCAACTTTAGGCAAGGTTGTAGTTATATGGCTTGGTCGATGGTTGCTCTACTTGTGCATATAACTACCATGGCCATGGGGATACTCTGTATCTATCTATCAAATACGAGCGTTCGTCTTTCCAATCAGTGAAAGACAAAAGCAATAAAGAGTTCAAGAAAGATGACATTGAATACAATTACATAATTCAAAGGCGAATGTGTAATTCAAGAGGAATTGTCAATGCAGTCGCGGATGAGATCCTAGATACCTCTATATCTCAATCCACGTGGGATAATCATATGAAGAGCGAACCAAGTGCACTATGGTTGATCAGACCATAATACATTAATTCTAATTAGACAATCTACTTGTGGGCGTCCCCAGTATACATATGTCCTGAACAAGCTCGACAAAGAATAAGCTTGTAAAACTAGGCTATTAATAGCATCGTCATTTATGGTAGTTTAAAGTATAAGTACGGAAGAATACCTTGAAAGCAGTAAAAAAAATAGTTCTAGTTTCACAAGGATCTAAGTCTTATCTGGTGTGCTTGCGTATACAGTCGTCCTACTGGTTCTTGTATCAGGCCTTGGTTGACCAATGGATATGGGCTACAAAATCTCTATATTCTATGTAAACATCTCTCCTACACTAGCATATATTCATTATCACTCTGTTACACTTTTAATACTAGGTTACAAGGATACGGGTGGTAGGTTGTAGTCATACTACTCAACTTATAAAGTCAACTAATAGAGTAACTGAGGAATATAACACGTATACTCGTATGAGTTATCTTCTAACCTCCCTATTCAGCACGAAAGAAGATAAGATTTACAGTGAAAGGAATCAAGCAGAAGTAAGTCAAGATAATCGGACGAGAGTTCGAGATTTGGAATCAAGGGTGGAACTCAAGCTTGTGGATGAGATTCCTATATCCTAATCCTATATGCAGGCTCACGTCGGTACAGTAACGTAACCGAAGTGATAAACTCGACCTGCATGGACCACCACAAAAATATATAACGCCCCAGTCACAAAATACTTAGGACTAGGTACGTATCCATGCCAGCTGCATACATACGAAGTATACTCCAATATATGAAAACTTCGTATGAATACATAAGCTGTAAAATGCAGTAAACTAAGAGTAATCTAATCTCATCCACAAATGAAGAATAAAAGATATCATATAATCAACTGTAATAAGTCTTTGTACAATACGTTGGACGGAGACAAATCCACTACCAACAAGTAAGGAAAAATATACATAGAAACTGAAATGTTTTGGCGGGAGTAGCAAAGAAAGACCCAAGACACGTCATCTCTGAATGAATAGAGAAGATCGCGACCTCGACTAGAACACCTGCAATATCACAGAAGCACACACCTGGAGAGATAACCAGGTCCTCAGAGGGACGTAATAAGATACAAGAAAACACCATGCCATATAAACTATGATATATAATAAAAAATAAGGGATGCATGTAATAGGGTGCCTAACCGTACTATAGTGAATATACAATAAAGAACAATCCTCTACATATGGGCACTCGGGCTGTATAGCAGTGGCATCGTCCCTCTCAGCGGGAATCAGTACAATTCGTCTATAACGTTCGGCGAACGTCAGAGGAAATCAGTAAGAAAACATCCATGACGTTCCCTGAACGTCAGAGGGAATCAGTACAATAGGGTGAACCTGCGTCTCCAACGGAGCTTCAGGTACAATAGCAGTATATAAATGTGGCCCATACATCAAGGAAATGTTCTTCCCTCCCAATGCCTAATGGAGTCACATCCATAACTCTTATGACCATCTAGTAGCTGCCAAGTCCACTAGCATGCAATTCTATTGGCAGTTACTCCTAACCGTCGTACGCCCCATACGTATCGGTGGCCGGCCGACTACGCGAGTACGTGTCCTATATGTGACTCACAATACGTGGTAAAGTAAGTGTCAAGGCCGTATGAGATATATCAATACCTCATCAACAATGGGTGGTCAATAGGCTAAGTCGATGCAAGAGGGATAAATAAAAGCAAGAAAACAACCAATAGAGTCGCTTGCACTCAAGTGTGACTTGGACGCACAGTTTTATAATAACAAGTAAGAAATGCTGAAATAACAACTGAAAATAAGAATATGTAATTCACAAAGTAAGGTGGCAAGGTATCTTGCCTGATTTCGTGCTGTAATATGAAACGCCGCTCCCGCGTCCACGCCTCCGGAACCCGAGGCTCCTAGATAATTAATTAACTAGATTAAGTCACTACTTATGAAACTTACTATATGAATTAATTAGTCAAAGTAATGTGTTAAAATTATATTCAATCTCTCGTGGAACCATTTAGATCCATACAATCACACACAGGTTCCACGAGACATCGAAACACAGTTTTAGGGTTTCTAACTTTTAATTAGTCGGTTATGTCCTTACTTCAATAACATACTTAAAAATCATATAAAATAATAATAATATTTAAAATAATTTTCTACAGATTTATCTCTGAAATTCCAGAATTAATATTTTTAAAGACATTTACGACTGGTTGATTACTAAGTCAGCTAGTCTACCCGAAACTCGCCCGGAACATAGTTAATGACTCAAAATTGCTAAAATAACCAAAAATATATTTTAAACAGAAATAAAATATTTTATTTTATAGAATAATATCAGAGGTACAAGGGTTGAGTTATACTACAAGTTTGGGACATTCTAGGTCAGCCGGTTACCCGAAATTAGCTAGTTTTGACCTATAATTTTTTTTGACCAGAATTGAATGGATAAATTCGTGGAAAAATTCTTAAAAATCCTAATTTAAATATATTAACCTACATAAAATTCAGTTTTGAAAAATTCCTACAGAAACTTATAGTTTCTTTACAACGTGGTAAGTTTTGCCTCTACCGAAACATGAAAATAGCTATCATAATTCATAAAATTTTTATGGGTGAAAATACTACCCAAGAGGCATCAAAATACTGTTTGTACAGAATTAATACCATAATTTCTACAGATTTATGAGATGGGTTTGAGAAGGAAAAGTTGGGGTTTCTTACCAAGGTCCTTGCTTTGTGAAGGCTTATTCTTGTCAAAACTCCCTCCTTTGATGATGTCCTTGCTCATCAATCCTTTTTTATGAGCTTTGAGGGATAGACAATGCTTAGGATTGGTTGGATGGAAAAGATGGAGTTTTTAGGGTTGGTTTGGTGGAGTTTGGTTGGAAGAAGGATGAAAGAATGAGCCTTTATGGAGGAGGATGAGTTATGTGATGGAGGGGATGATGTAGTAGAGGAGAGGGGATGCTATTTTCAAAACTAATGGTAAAGGAGCTGCTCTTGGGTGATAAATAAGAATTTTTGGTGTTAGGGTTAGGGTTTTGATAAGGGTTGATATATATATGGGCCTATGGGTTGAGTTTATATATGTAGGAGGGTGTTTCCATGCATGGCATGGCCCGCCAATGTAGGGGTTTATTTTTGGACGAAAATTACATAAAAATAATCTTTGGTTGGTCATATGTGGGTCCACATGGATTGGTTTAGTTATTTGGTGAGTTGGCTAATTGATTGGATTGATGATTTAAAAAGGTGTTTCCTAATATAGAATTAATTAATTCTATCTATAGAATTTCAATCCAAATCTGAATTTAAATACAAAAATATATAATTATTAATATTTATTAACGCCCAACATGCCTACATAGGTTTGGGTTTGGCTTGAAAAAGGTTTGGGAAGGTTTGGTGCAACCGGGTCTCCTTAAAAGTCATAAAGGCTTTCTTAACTAATTAATTAAATAAAAATATAACTTGTGCCATAATTTGAATGGTTAACATGCAAGAGATTACAATATGACCATGACATTCCTAACATAGCTAGCATGCTAGTTAAAGCATCCGACTACGCTAGACATGCCATACTTTCTAGTCGTCTTGCATATTCAAACTCAACCACTGCTATAGTCCTTTTATATAATATAAATAAGATAAAAATAAATTAAAATTAAATAAAATCAAAAAAAATAATTTAAATATTCCTTTAAATTATGAGGGATTTTACATATAGAATATGGAAAAGAATATAGAAAATGTGAGAACTCTCGCACCGCACTCCGCGCTCGTGCTAAGGCACGGGCTTACATTTCGAGTTCCCTATGCATTTGTAAGCCCTGACCCGAAATTCCCAATTTATCATTATTCTTTTTACTAAATAACCAATTGCATAGTAATATTAATAACCTATGTGTGAAGTATTATGAAGTATATAAATTATTTGGTAAATAATAAAGTAGAAGGGGTTTTTCTTAAACTTTTCCTAAACTGAAAAGGTGTGGTTCACAAATAGCCAAACTGTAGGGGCTATAATGTAAAGTTCAGATTTAAATTCAAACAGCCAGTGTGATTTAAATTCCTTTACGAGCAGGATCCAAATCCTGCTCGGATGAGAAACCAGAGATTCGATTCCATCTCCTCGACCACGCAAACCCCAGTATAAATAGATGAGATCACCGTGACCTTGCCCTTTCCCAAAACCCTAGTTTTCCCTGCCGCAAGTGCTCCCTGCTCTGCATCGAGAGAAAATCGAGGAGTTGTAGCAATCCGCTTTCAACAGGTAATGTCCTGACCACCTTAATTTCAATCCATTAATTTGATCCTTCCATAGGTTGGCTATTGTTGTTTTAAAAACCAATACAAGGGGAGAAACCTAGGTGTTCGATCATATGCCCAAACCAGGGACTCGGGAGAAGTACTTGTGAACCAAGCACGAGATGTTAATAATGCATTGTACCCCATGATAGGGTGTCGATTGCCCTGAATATCAAAGCCCCATAGTTGTCCTGTTAGCCTCTTTTGTTTTAGTATTGGAGAAGTAACTTATTGATTAGAAACCAATTCAGTAACACCTGATACTATAGGCCACCATGACACTATTGCTACTGCCTTATATGTTTACCCATCCCCTGTGTACAGATGTAAACTCCCTCGATGAGGCCAGAGGTAGTGTGTTCGATGATTTAAAAGGCCAGGTTAGGGAGGTGGCAATCGAAGTTCTACAATACTCAGGAGTTTTGCAGAGTATCGGTACCCGAATGTTCGGGTAACATGAGTTGGGGGCACCTAGTAGATGAACCAAGGAGTATTAGGAGTATGTGTGATACAGTAGTATGCGTGGTATCATCTTGATACCATAACCTCGAGTTGGCCCAGAGTCACTGTAATAGAGAGACTAATACATTCTCTCTGCACAGTATCTTGATATTGAGAATTAATTTCCCTTATGTGTATATCCAGCATAGCATGAGTTCAGTTCTTACAGGGGGAAGTTATACCATAAATATACACTGGGAGCAGGGGGTGCTGGTAGTATCAGATGACACCCATTGGGTGATAATAACAGTTGAACTTAAGATAACATGCCTCCCATGTCCTGACAGCCCCAGGCAACTCGAACAAAACAGTGGTAGGTGTATCTAGTATCGACTGTTATTAATATGTTAAATCCCAAATGTAGTCCCTAATAATAATGAGTTAGACCCATCCTTGCACCAACTAAATACTGTTTTGGCCGATCCCATCTAGTATCGAAATTGATACTGACAGGTTAGTAGAAGGGGATAGCTAGGTAGCATGGAATCAGACCTACCCCCTTCATATTGCTTAGTTCCCTGCTAGTTCATGTAAGGTTCTGTCCATCATACTATTTGGTAGTGCAGAACATTCCTTGTTTCAATCCAAATCAATACCCCTGTCCACAACATTTTAGGATGCATCATTGTTTCAATTCAGGTTAGTACACATGAGTAGGGCTCTCTGCAGGTAATGGTTTCTGCCATGAGAATGAGATATCTGCCCTGCATATATGTTACATTCATTCCCTTGGCTGTATTGGTTAAGTCACTTCATATCATTACATATATATGTATTAGTCGGGCCATATCATGTTCCTGTAGTTTATTTCCAACCAAACCTCACACCCAAGCCTTCCTCCTATTCAATTGTTCTGTTCTTCACAATTTATGATCAAATCTTGCATCATAACTCCATGTCCAGTCCATGCATAGGTATTGAACTACAGGCTCAGACATTGCATAGCCAGGTATCAAATGTGATACCTGTTCTGATACCAGCGTACTAGTGACCCTTGTTTGAGTTTAGCCCATATCTTTCACTTTGGTTAGACTATTAAGACCTGTCTCATCAAGTCTACATGTATACTTTGTAT
The DNA here is from genome assembly GCA_029216955.1 of Iris pallida. Classification (NCBI taxonomy): domain Eukaryota; kingdom Viridiplantae; phylum Streptophyta; class Magnoliopsida; order Asparagales; family Iridaceae; genus Iris; species Iris pallida. The sequence goes on from JANAVB010020400.1 coordinate 22,416,939, forward strand.
CCTTATGAAGGTATATGTATATGGTCTTATCTGCATTATTGATCTGTCTATGTGGATTTCATATGCTGTCCTATAGTGAACAGTCTATAGTTAGTGTGTTCAGCCATTGCCTGCATATGTATGGGTCCTCATGACAAGGTTTGGATGTTAGTTATCTGGAATTGGACAAGGGGTTAGGCAATTCAAATACACTAGGAAGTAGTCCAATAGACAGGATCGTATCTTAGATTTGTATGGCTAGGTGTTCCTGAGAGTTCAGTAGGAGGAAGTCATAGGGAACATAGGAGCATGCCTTGACTATAGAGAACATTGGTAGAAATTGGGGCTTTAGGCAATCAATAACTGGTGTTTAACAGATTCACTCCTGAATACCATATGGCATTGAAGTATAAGGAAGTCCCAAGGGGATGCATAGACAGTTATGGGAGTCTAAACCCGAGTTTTTATAGAGAACTCAGGATCTGTATTAATCCATATGGTCTCATGTAATTACAGTGGTTCAATGTAAGCAGTGAACTGCAGAACATGGGTAGGAACCTGTATGCACAAAAATCCTATAAAGTGTAGACTAATGAGCAACTACAGAAAAGGTAATGTCGATAGCAGCAGTTGTATGGGTATACAACTAGCAGGTACCTGGGTGTGGGTATATACAGGAGTTAGGAATATCCTGTGTAGTTCCTAATGTGTGGACACATTATGGGCAGTAGGGAATGTTAAGTAGCAGAGCAGTCCTTATATTGTAACAGTGGGTGTATCCATCATGTAGCAATAAGTAGAGGGGTACTCTCCTACATCCTAAACCTGAGACAATTTTATGTATCAGAGTATCATCTAAAATCCTATAGTGTACAGAGGCTTGGCAGCAGTTTAATATACTGCCATATGCAATGTTTGGACTATACTACCAGATATATGCCATTGAAACAGTAGGCTAATATAGGACCAGTGGCTTTATGATCCATATGGTAATTAGTTTATGCTTTTATAAGACAACTTAGCAAATAAGAAAGGGTCGAGTGCAAAGGTATTCATCTTGTGTACAACTCCTGTGTGATCATACACTACCAGTCCCTTTAAGCATGGGTTAACAGATAAGGGTGCATCCAAATGGATATTAAGACATGTTTTGGCATAGGAATACAGATATGGATCAAGATAGGATATGTGAAAAGTGAGAGTATTGTGAGGTGGCAGTTTACATACATAGGTAATAAGAGTTGCAATAGCAAATTCGAAATGGTATGCATAACCAATAGGTAAGAGCAAAACAGATGACCTATCTATCTAACTAGTATACAAGAAGAAAGAGAAAATGGTCTAGAAACCTAACAAAAAGGATAAATAGGTTGAAATTTCCTTTTTTTACCTTATTGACACTGTATACTCTAAAAATAGGCTACTTGGACATTGATACGGATTTCTTGACCCGTATCCGCAGCTCAGGACTATAGGCAAGTATACCTTGCCAACTCGTACAATACAATTTATATGCATGTTCACCTTCTCGCTGCTATTCTTTTCTTTACTTTCGTAATTGCTTTATTCTATGTCTTGTACACTCATCCTGTCATGGTTTTACTTTACATGTTTCTAGTTTCTTGTTCCTTTTCTGTTATGATATTTTTCTACCTGTTATACTGTGATAGTCTCATACGTATTGCTTGATAGAGTCGTCTAGTCCTACACCACGATTCCCTCGACTTGACTATAACTTGCCTTGACTTGACTTGACATGACTTGAGTAGGACTTGACTTTGACATTCTATAGATTGTGAGTACTTACCTTGACTACGGTCTATAGGATTTTATGCTAGGATTGGCTACTATATTGGTTGTGAGTACTTGCCTTGACTGCGATTGAGACACTATAGATTGTGAGTACTTGCCTTGACTGCAGTTTATAGCCAGCCATTTCTAGTATGGCATGCCAGTGTCTTAGGATCCTTGCGTTTAGATCTTGTGTCTTAGTTCATTTTGTCTAGTTGGATATCCTTGATTGCTTCTCACTTCTTTGTATATTTGTACTGTTATATGTTGGCTTGTATATTATGTATCTTGCTAGTCCTCTGAGGACCTGATGATCTCTTCAGGTTTAGCCGAGTATTGAGCCAGGTGCACGCGAGCAGGTTTGAGCTATCATTGGAACGCGGGTACCACTGCAGACGAGGGTACTTTGATGATTAGCAGTTTTGACTCAGTTATTTCTATTACATGTATTCTTTTATTCTGTCTACTGGTAGTGGATTTGTGTCCACCGGACGTGACCTGGATTCATGATGAGCTGGATACTTCATTTTATATATTATTATTCTTTATACAGTTGATTGTGTCATATTCTGTGGATGAGATCTAGACTGCCTTGTTAGATTCTGTGACTTGTATATGTACTTGACAGCGTTCTACCGCCGACACTGCGGCGTAGGCTGGACTTGGACACGTCTCGTATCCGGAAAGCGGGTGTGGGTCGTGACAAATTTTTTGGTGGCCCATGCAGGTCTACGTTAATCACTTCGGTTACATTACTGTGCCGTCGTGAGCCTGCACATAGGATTAGAAACTTAGGATCTCACCCACGTGTCTTGAAAACAGTATTGATCTTTGCCCTTGATTTCTATTCGAATCTTTGACTTGCATCCTGCTTGAAATATTCGTGCCATCTAATGTTTCCTTTTATTGCAGTAAATGGATTCTCAAGACAGGAACAACGCTTTCCTGAACACCCTACCGGCTACAGGAGGATTCTTCTCGTACATGACTCCGCCAACGCATGGAGGCCAGCTTACTCATCAGGGCGACCCGGCTTAAACGCAATACTCGAGGTTTCGCAGAGACGACTTTCCTCCACCAGTACCCTTCCATCAGCCTGCACCCTTCCAGCCAACATATATTCCACATCCAGTACCTACCATGTACCCTACACCAGCGACGTATCCAGCGCCTGCCATGAACCCATCACATGTTCTGCCTCTGCCACCTCCGCTGGACAACGTTACCCTCCTCAGGATCTTCCAGCAGCTCATGACTTCTCAGACGCGACAGGCTGACGTCTTCCGCGATACTCTGAGAGAGGCTATCCAGACTAGAGACACTCCACGACCGCGCCCTGTAACTTCCAAGAATTTTACGGACCTTAGGCCCAGAGAATTCAAAGGAACGGAAGGGATTCTCTACGCGGATGAGTGGTTAGAGAACGTAGACCACAACCTTCGGAGGGCTCGAGTTCCAGAAGACCTGAAGGTCGAGAATACCGGCATGCAGCTCTACGACATCGCCCACACGTGGTACAGAGACGAGCCTCGGTTCACCGCGCCAGACGTGACTTGGGAGGAGTTTAAGGAGCTGTTCAAGACGAAATTCTTTCCTGAAGCAGCCCGTGAAGAGTTGGAGAACGAGTTCGAGAGCCTGGAACAGGGCAACCTTTCCGTCGACGAATACACCGCAGAGTTCTCCCGCCTCAGCCGCTTTGCAGATGCCTTGACCCCTGCAGCCAAAGCCAAGAAGTTCAGGAAGGGACTTTCATATGAAATCTGCATAGCCATTGCCACCAGTCAGGCCACAACTTACGAGAAGATCTTGAAGGTCGCACAGGCGGTAGAGACAGAATTGAAGCGCAAGAGGAAGAGAGACCGAGACACATATGAAGGAGGCAGCAGCCGAACAGGAGCGGTAAAACACCCTAACATTCCAGCACAGCAGCATCATCAACAGCCAAGAGACGCCTCGAATCGAGAACTTCCAACATGTCAGCATTGCAGAAAGAAGGGACACATTGAGAGCGACTGCCGCCGGAGACTGGGCCAATGTTTAAACTGTGGTTCGGATCAGCATCAGTTGCGAGATTGCCCAAGACGTCGACTTGTAGCACCATGAGGGCAAGCTTTTGCCATGATCACAGAGGATGAGCCAACACTACAAGAAGGAGCTGATGGAAGTTCATAATAAATCATAGTAATAATACAATTGAGAGTCCTATATTAGATTTTTGTGAGAACTTGAAAATATTTTGTAGCAGCAAGTTTTGACTATTCATTTATATATCACGACTTTATTTGAATTTTGAGGACGAAATTATTTTAAGGTGGGTAGGTTTGTAAGCCCTGACCCAAAATTCCCAATTTATCATTATTCTTTTTACTAAATAACCAATTGCATAGTAATATTAATAATCTATGTGTGAAGTATTATGAAGTATATAAATTATTTGGTAAATAATAGAGTAGAAGGGGTTTTTCCTAAACTTTCCCTAAACTGAAAAGGTGTGGTTCACAAATAGCCAAACTGTAGGGGCTATAATGTAAAGTTCAGATTTAAATTCAAACGGCCAGTGTGATTTAAATTCCTTTGCGAGCAGGATCCAAATCCTGTTCGAATGAGAAACCAGAGATTCGATTCCATCTCCTCGACCACGCAAACCCCAGTATAAATAGATGAGATCACCGTGACCTTGCCCTTTCCCAAAACCCTAGTTTTCCCTGCCGCAAGTGCTCCATGCTCGAGAGGAAATCGAGGAGTTGTAGCAATCCGCTTTCAACAGGTAATGTCCTGACCACCTTAATTTCAATCCATTAATTTGATCCTTCGATAGGTTGGCTATTGTTGTTTTAAAAACCAATACAAGGGGAGAAACCTAGGTGTTGGATCATATGCCCAAACCAGGGACTCGGGAGAAGTACTTGTGAACCAAGCACGAGATGTTAATAATGCATTGTACCCCATGATAGGGTGTCGACTGCCATGAATATCAAAGCCCCATAGTTGTCCTGTTAGCCTCTTTTGTTTTAGTATTAGAGAAGTAACTTATTGATTAGAAACCAATTCAGTAACACCGGACACTATAAGCTACCATGACACTATTGCTACTACCTTGTATGTTTACCCATCCCCTGTGTACAGATGTAAACTCCCTCGAGGAGGCCAGAGGTAGTGTGTTCGATGATTTAAAAGGCCAGGTTAGGGAGGTGGCAATCAAAGTTCTGCAATACTCAGGAGTTTTGCAGAGTATCAGTACCCGAATGTTCGGGTAACATGAGTTGGGGGCACCTAGTAGATGAACCAAGGAGTATTAGGAGTATGTGTGATACAGTAGTATGCGTGGTATCATCTTAATACCATAACCTCGAGTTGGCCCAGAGTTACTATAATAGAGAGACTAATACATTCTCTTTGCACAGTATCTTGATATTGAGAATTAATTTCCCTTATGTGTATATCCAGCATAGCATGAGTTCAGTTCTTACAGGGGGAAGTTATACCATAAATATACACTGGGAGCAGGGGGACCCGCACCCACTGTGAGGGTACGAGAACGTAACAACGCCCAGCCTACGCCGCAGTGTCGACGGTAGAACGTTGTCCTAGGTCAATCATCTAACAATATAAAGGTACATGTACAGTATATACACTCCGAATGGAGGTGACATAGCAATATACAGTCTCAATCACATCTAAGGCAGAATGATGAAAATAAAAGATAGATAGATACTGGAATAAAAAGATCCATAGGATACAATCAGAGGGAGAGTCTAAGTGTCTACTGCCATACAAAACAGAACATCCAACTCAATACAAGTCTCTAATACTGAAGATGAAAGAATATATACAATCAGATCTCAGAAGACAGAAATAGTAAAACCTAGACTATGGAGCCTCAGTCTCTAAGCTAGTGGATCAGGCTGGAAATCTGGGTCACACATGTCATATACAGCTGTCCCATAGTAAGTGTCTACGCAGGCCTCATCCTCATCCTCTGTAATATTCTCAACAGGTCCAGTCAGGACAGGAGCGAGCACAAAATATCTCACGCAGTGCATATCATGTTAGGAAATATAAAGCATACAATAGAGTAAGGTACATGAAATGCTGAAAGAAAGAAGTATATGAAAAACAGTAGAGATTTGATAGCAGGAAATATCTAAATATGATAAGTAAGAACTGTAAGCCAACTGTGATTTAGAGTACAATATGGTTATGTAAACGGTCTAGGAAAATGCAATGGTAACTCTATTGTACATGGGTGTACAATAGACATATATACAATAGTTATACAATGTTGTACAATAGGATTTGAGTACATAACCAATTCTACTCTCCCTCCCCAATCAATACACAAGGATCCACTCCTGCTACGTTATCTTGCACAATAGTGTACAATATTATACAATGGATGTACAATATTATATAATAGATGTACAATATTATACAATAGTTATACAATGTTATACAATAGAGTACAATGGTCTATCCCTGGAACTCATGTGATAATGAGAGTACAATATGCACAATGAGTATACAAAGATATGGTTATTCAATAAATACAATTTGTAAGTGAAACGCACATCACAATATGTATTTATTGAGTACAAGGGGATAACATCCCAAAAGAAGATCCGTATAGTACCAATCCGTGATAACAACGTGTCAGCATCAAGTACAGTAATCTAGAGCAAGAATGTAAATCCAGACAAGTATGAAACGGTCAAAGAATGTACTCGCCTGATCTCCCGAGTGTCTGAAGAGAATATACTGTCCGAGGAGTGGTGTCTGGCTCCTATTTGGAACAGCACAAGTCACAACAAGTCCAGAATGGTAAAATGAAGTACTACAATGTATTCTACATGAATCTAGGTCAATCTAGGCCAAAGTCAACTCTTGGTCAACTCTGGTCAACCCTAGAAGTCAAACTAGGTCAACTATGGTCAAACTAGGTCAACTATGGTCAAACTAGTCTACACTAGCCTATTCTAGGTCTAAATAAGCTATACAATACCATTCTAGACTTTCTAGGCAAACAGACTCACATATATGCCATATGATGTATCATGCCTATAAGCCACCCCTAACACCAGGCTATATGTCATTATCTCACCCAAAAAAAATACTACACATATGATATATTATCTAACACAATCATAGACATACACTAGCATTAGGTTACCTATATACCTATACATAGGTATAGGCACATTCACATAGATATCTATATTACATACCTTACTATAGGTTATAATACATATATACAATAGATATACATTACCCTATATATATTCATCTCACATATTATCATATATAAGGTACCTACAAATGTATCCACATATCTACATAATACATATGTACAAATATAACTAGGCTTTCATGATATAGTAGAGAGAGAGAGAGAGCATAAGTGTATGTGTGAGTGTAATATTTGTGTGTGTGTGAGAAATGTTTGAGAGTGAATAGTGTCATGTGAGGGTGTGTTGAGTGCTGGACTGAACAGGGATAGGAATAGGGACAAATCAGTTCACATATCAGTTTTAGGACAGTCCTAAATTCCAGTTTTAGTCCACTCCCTAAATTCTCAAATTTGTGAACCAATTCACCTCCAAACAACCCCAAATCTCAACCATAGTTAGTTCAAGTATAGGAGAACACATTTAGGGACTCAAACTAATCAGTTAATAGCATTAAATAGGTTTAATCAACTATCCAAACTCGATTTTAAAACCTGGGAAATAACAGATAATACTGGTTTCAGAAAAATGCAGGGTAAATGAGATTTGACCATCGAAATCAAGTTAAGACCCCAAACAAAAGGTTGGTAACAAACATATGCATTGTGTACGTGTCCTAGAGTGTGTCTCGTGTCCACTGAAATATGACACGACGTGTCCACACAAATTAAACTCGAAACAGTGCACTCACAGACACTGCACAGTGCACTGTCTCGTGCACAGGTGCACACGTGTCGTGCACCCGACACGACATGAACTGGGACACGTGGTTGTGCCCACACCTAGGTTAGGTCTAGGTGCATGTGTCCATATGCCTGTATCGAGTCCAAAGTGTCGCGTGTCCGAATTATGAAGCCGTGTCAGTGGCTAAAAGTCACAGTGCACAGAACAGTGTAAGGACAGTGCACGATCGATTTCTCCTTAACCAGTGCACGAGATTCGATAGAATTTTGGGGGCATGATGTCAGTGCATGCCCCCTCGACCCCACAAAATTTCGTGTCGAAACATGGTGTGTTGTGTCCTGCACAGCCCCCGAACAGCAGGGCACGCGCACAGCCCCGCGTGCGCGCGCACCCGCGTGTGCACGTGTCGAATCCGACACGATGCAACACAGGGACACCCTCAGTCATGAAGAATCGTGTAAGCGACAACAAATACTAATTTCCTATTCAAATAGATCTCGAAAATAACACGAAAAGTTCCTCTGTGGCATTTCCACAAACACAAAGAGATAGACACTGATACGTGTCCAGTTTGGACACGAAAGGACACGAATTCTTAGGATTTCCTATTCCTACTATTAGGTTAGGTCTAGGGCTCCCTAATGATGCAAAAATCTCAGGATTCTATGGTGAGAATAGGAAGTTACCTCAAAGTATCAAAACCCCCAAAAAACTCTAAAAAGAGATGCTCCTCTTGATGGTGAAACTCCTCCAAATTGATTTGAATCTGAGAATAAATTATAACAATAGCAAGAATACTCAAATTAAAACCTATTGCAATTTATTTGGATTAAAAAGGAGGAAAAATGGATTTTCTAGGGATTTTTGAAATAGGGAAAAAATACCTCTTTCTAAACTTGCTCCTTCCTAAAGAGGCTAGCCCTAAATTCTAAGAGATTATTTATAAGGGGGGGATCCCTAGGAGGGTTAAGTTGGCTGGACAAAATTGTTAGGGTTAGGGTTTGGGCCCTTGACTAATGGGCTTTGGGCTTAGTCATAAATCAATGACTTAAAAATCACAAGTCATGACTTGTGGTCAAAATCCTTCCATTCAAACTCAATATTCCTAATTGGTTTTCCTAACTAGAGTATGGTTAACTTAACTTAACCTAGGATCTCATATCTAGTCAAGTCCAACTTAACTAGGGTTAGGTCACAAAGTCAAGCTAGTCAAAGTTAACCTAGTCAACCCTTGTTCAAACAATTCCAAAATAAATTCTAAAAATCCCCAAAAATTCAAATAAATCCTAAAATGACCAAAATATCCTCTAAGCTAAAATGTACTAATCAAACATCCTAATCACATGGCTAGGCTCTAGGTCGACAGTCTCCAAGGTTACACTAGTCAAACACCAAAATCATAAGTCATGACTTAAATAGTTTAAAAATGATTAAAAATTACCAAAAATTATATTATTAATTAAATATCATAATTAAATAAATTAAAATACAAAATTTTAAAATTATTCTCATTTGGAAAAACTGGGTGTTACAATCCTATCCACCTTATAAAAATTTCGTCCTCGAAATTAAGATGGTAGCAATCCTTCTAGGTCAAACACCCCACAATCAGAGTCTCAAACATACCGTCAGATAATCATATGCGTCTGTCCAAAACCATGATACTCAGAATCTCTGTCATGCTAGTGAGCAAGGCTACGATAATCACAGAGCCCTCAACTATGGCACATACCTCTAGAATTATGGTATTTAAAATTTTCGTATTGTCGCGCGCTTGGCAGCAAAAACGATAAATTCCCACACCCGAAAAATACGTCCATAATCCGACTATATGTCCTCACTATGTCTACTAGCATGATCCTAGAGGATTCTAAAATCTCATAATCGAGGCGACCTAGCCCATACGATTTATCTCAGAAAAAATTAAATTATAATGAAACACCAGATCAAACTTATCAACAATGAGGAAACAGATAGGAATAGATGGAACTGAATTTCAAGATAGGTATAATGAGATAAGGTGGAAATAGAATCGAGAAGAACAGAACCTGCAAGCACCCCTCCTACTGCCTGAGCATCCTCGGTTGTCATGGCGAAAGCTCGTCCTGGTTGGCCTCCCCTGGCCTGCTGCTGATGCTGTACGAACATCTGCTGCTGAGTCTGCAATGGTGGTCGCCTCTGCTGCCCGACAGGAGCCCTAGCTCCTGGTGCTATCTGAGCCAATGGTGTCGGGTTCTTGGGACACTCTCTACACTGATGCTCCGCTGAACCGCAAAGCAAACACATGCCCAGCCTCTTCCTACAGTCGTCCCACCCATGGCCTTGCTTCTTGCAGAAGTTGCACACAGTGTTCTGCTGCTGCCTGGGTGCCTGCTGATACAGTACCTGTCTCTGTCCCTGATGTTGAACAGGCCTCTGCTGTTGCTGCTGGAAGTGGACCATCGGCTGCTGATACTGCTGCTGAATCTGTATGTGAGGCCTCTTGGCCTGGCCTACGCTGCTGCTGCCCCCAACAGGGTCTCGCCCCCTCTTGAGCCTCAGCTCAAGATCGTCCTCAGCCAATAAGGCTCCCGTCAAGATCTCCTCGAATGTGGCATCCCTGTTGCCCTTGGTCAGGGACTTGACCTCCTTGACCAGACCCTTCCGGAACCTCTGGGCCTTCGCCGTCTCGCTCAAGCCCTCTACGAATCTGTCGAGGCGGCCGAACTCTCCAGCGTACTCCTCCACTGAAAGACTCCCCTGGACTAGGCTCTCGAACTGCGACTCTAAGGCTCTGAGTGCTGAATCTGGAAAGAACTTCTTCTTGAAGAAGCCCTTGAACTCCTCCCAAGTCTGTCCAGCTATCCCCACCCTGGGGTCTGACTGATACCAGGTGCGAGCAAGATCTCGCATCCGGCTAGCTGCGGCCTCAATCTGGAGATCTGCTGGTATCCGGGCCAGGCGGAAGATCTCCTCTATATGCTCGATCCACTCATCGGCATATAGAATCCCCTCTGTCCCCAGAAAGTCTCTGGGGCTCATCTTCTGAAACTGTTCTATCCCCGGTGTCTTCGGCTGCTGAACCACTGGTCGAGCTGCGACTGTCGTAATGGCCAGCTCCATGCCCCTTTCCTGCCCGGTCTGCTGTATCTCCATAAACTGCTGAAAGTACACAAACATCTGTGCCGCATCCACGTGTCCTGTAGGCGGCGGCTGCTGGAAAGGCACCTCTGGGGTGACTGGGTCTTGCCTCCGAACTGGTGGAGGCATACCCCCTGCTGCTAGTGGAGGGGCTCCCCCGAACGCAGCTGAAACGCCTACCCTAGCTGGCATGACTGGGGCTGCGGTACCAGGGGCTGGCTGCCGGATATGAGAGGTGGCAGACCTCTCATCGGCGTCCCCTGGCCCTGGCGATGTGATCTCGTCTCAACCATCCTGGAGACAGATCAAGAAACAATTGCTGAGAATGAGTCGAATAGCAAGGGAGGATACTTATATTCAAGGGAAAACAATATCAGCAAGAACTGAGATGGTATGAATTAGATAAGAGTTTTTCCTAATGTGATTGAGTACCTTAAAAAAATATCCTAATCCTACTGCAGGCTGTAGTGATACTCTAGTTCGAATACCACTACATAAACTCGACCTGCATGGGCCACCACTAAAAACGTGTCACGACCCGCACCCACTGTGAGGGTACGAAAACGTAACAACACCCAGCCTACGCCGCAGTGTCGGCGGTAGAACGCTGTCCTAGGTCAATCATCTAACAATATAAAGGTACCTGTACAGTATATACACTCCGAATGGAGGTGACATAGCAATATACAGTCTCAATCACATCTAAGGCAGAATTATGAAAATAAAAGATAGATAGATACTGGAATAAAAAGATCCATAGGATACAATCAGAGAGAGAGTCTAAGTGTCTACTGCTATACAAAACAGAACATCCAACTCAATACAAGTCTATAATACTGAAGATGAAAGAATATATACAATCAGATCTCAGAAGACAGAAATAGTAAAACCTAGACTAGGGAGCCTCAGTCTCTAAGCTAGTGGATCAGGCTGGAAATCTGGGTCACACATGTCATCTACAGCTGTCCCATAGTAAGTGTCTACGCAGGCCTCATCCTCATCCTCTGTAATATTTTTAACAGGTCCAGTCAGGACAGGAGCGAGCACAAAACATCTCACACAGTTCATATCATGTTAGAAAATATAAAGCATACAATAGAGTAAGGTACATGAAACGCTGAAAGAAAAAAGTATATAAAAAACAGTAGAGATTTGATAGCAGAAAATATCTAAATATGATAAGTAAGAACTGTAAGCCAACTGTGATTTAGAGTACAATATGGTTATATAAACGGTCTAGGAAAATGCAATGGTAACTCTATTGTACGTGGGTGTACAATAGACATATACAATAGTTATACAATGTTGTACAATAGGATTTGAGTACATAACCAATTCTACTCTCCCTCCCCAATCAATACACAAGGATCCACTCCTGCTACGTTATCTTGCACAATAGTGTACAATGTTATACAATGGATGTACAATATTATACAATAGATGTATAATATTATACAATAGTTGTACAATGTTATACAATAGAGTACAATGGTCTATCCCTGGAACTTATGTGATAATGAGAGTACAATATGCATAATGAGTATACAAGGATATGGGTATTCAATAAATATAATTTGTAAGTGAAACGCACATCACAATATGTATTTATTGAGTACAAGGGGATAACATCCCAAAAGAAGATCCGTATAGTACCAATCCGTGATAACAACGTGTCAACATCAAGTACAGTAATCTAGAGCAAGAATGTAAATCCAGACAAGTATGAAACGGTCAGAGAATGTACTCGCCTGATCTCCCGAGTGTCTGAAGAGAATATACTGTCCGATGAGTGGTGTCTGGCTCCTATTTGGAACAGCACAAGTCACAACAAGTCCACAATAGTAAAATGAAGTACTACAATGCATTCTACATGAATCTAGGTCAATCTAGGCCAAAGTCAACTCTTGGTCAACTCTGGTCAACCCTAGAAGTCAAACTAGGTCAACTATGGTCAAACTAGGTCAACTATAGTCAAACTAGTCTACACTAGTCTATTCTAGGTCTAAATAAGCTATACAAGACCATTCTAGACTTTCTAGGCAAACAGACTCACATATATGCCATAGGCTGTATCATGCCTATAAGCCACCCCTAACACCAGGCTATATGTCATTATCTCACCCAAAAAAAATACTACACATGATATATTATCTAACACAATCATAGACATACACTAGCATTAGGTTACCTATATACCTATACATAGGTATAGGCACATTCACATAGATATCTATATTACATACCTTACTATAGGTTATAATATATATACAATAGATATACATTACCCTATATATATTCATCTCACATATTATCATATATAAGGTACCTACAAATGTATCCACATATCTACATAATACATATGTACAAATATAACTAGGCTTTCATGATATAGTAGAGAGAGAGAGAGAGAGCATAAGTGTATGTGTGAGTGTAATGTTTGTGTGTGTGTGAGAAATATTTGAGAGTGAATAGTGTCATGTGAGGGTGTGTTGAGTGCTGGACTGAACAGGGATAGGAATAGGGACAAATCAGTTCACATATCAGTTTTAGGACAGTCCTAAATTCCAGTTTTAGTCCACTTCCTAAATTCTCAGATTTGTGAACCAATTCACCTCCAAACAACCCCAAATCTCAACCATAGTTAGTTCAAGTATAGGAGAACACATTTAGGGACTCAAACTAATCAGTTAATAGCATTAAATAGGTTTAATCAACTGTCCAAACTCGATTTTAAAACCTGGGAAATAACAGATAATACTAGTTTCAAAAAAATACGGGGTAAATGAGATTTGACCATCGAAATCAAGTTAAGACCCCAAACAAAAGGTTGGTAACAAATATATGCATTGTGTACGTGTCCTAGAGTGTGTCTCGTGTCCACTGAAACGTGACACGACGTGTCCACACAAATTAAACTCGAAATAGTGCACTCACAGACACTGCACAGTGCACTGTCTCGTGCACAGGTGCACGCGTGTCGTGCACCCGACACGACACGAACTGGGACACATGGTTGTGCCCACACCTAGGTTAGGTCTAGGTGCACGTGTCCATACGACTGTATCGAGTCCAAAGTGTCGCGTGTCCGAATTATGAAGCCGTGTTAGTGGCTAAAAGTCACAGTGCACAGAACAGTATAAGGACAGTGCACGATCGATTTCTCCTTAACCAGTGCACGAGATTTGATGGAATTTTGGGGGCATGATTTCAGTGCATGCCCCCTCGACCCCACAAAATTCTGTGTCGAAACATGGCGTGTCGTGTCCTGCACAGCCCCCGAACTGCAGGGCACGCGCACAGACCCGCGTGCGCGCGCGCCCGCGTGTGCACGTGTCGAATCCGACACGATGCGACACAGGGACACCCTCAGTCGTAAAGAATCGTGTAAGCGACAACAAATACTAATTTCTTATTCAAATAGATCTCGAAAATAATACGAAAAGTTCCTCTGTGGCATTTCCACAAACACAAAGAGATAGGCACTGATACGTGTCCAATTTGGACACGAAAGGACACGAATTCGTAGGGTTTCCTATTCCTACTGTTAGGTTAGGTCTAGGGCTCCCTAATGATGCAAAAATCTCAGGATTCTATGGTGAGAATAGGAAGTTACCTCAAAGTATCAAAACCCCCAAAAACTCTAAAGAGAGATGCTCCTCTTGATGGTGAAACTCCTCCAAATTGATTTAAATCTGAGAATAAATTATAACAACAGCAAGAATACTCAAATTAAAACCTATTGCAATTTGTTTGGATTAAAAAGGAGGAAAAATGGATTTTCTAGGGATTTTTGAAAAAGGGAAAAAATACCTCTTTCTAAACTTGCTCCTTCCTAAAGAGGCTAGCCCTAAATTCTAAGAGATTATTTATAAGGGGGAATCCCTAGGAGGGTTAAGTTGGCTGGACAAAATTGTTAGGGTTAGGGTTTGGGCACTTGACTAATGGGCTTTGGGATTAGTCATAAATCAATGACTTAAAAATCACAAGTCATGACTTGTGGTCAAAATCCTTCCATTCAAACTCAATATTCCTAATTGGTTTCCCTAACTAGAGTATGGTTAACTTAACTTAACCTAGGATCTCATATCTAGTCAAGTCCAACTTAACTAGGGTTAGGTCACAAAGTCAAGCTAGTCAAAGTCAACCTAGTCAACCCTTGTTCAAACAATTCCAAAATAAATTCTAAAAATCCCCAAAAATTCAAATAAATCCTAAAATGACCAAAATATCCTCTAGGCTAAAATGTACTAATCAAACATCCTAATCACTTGGCTAGGCTCTAGGTCGACAGTCTCCAAGGTTACACTAGTCAAACACCAAAATCATAAGTCATGACTTAAATAGTTTAAAAACGATTAAAAATTACCAAAAATTATATTATTAATTAAATATCATAATTAAATAAATTAAAATACAAAATTTCAAAATTACCCTTATTTGGAAAAACTGGGTGTTGTATGCTGGTAGTATCAGATGACACCCATTGGGTGATAATAACAGTTGAACTTAAGATACCATGCCTCCCATGTCTTGACAACCCCAGGCAACTCGAGCAAAACAGTGGTAGGTGTATCTAGTATCGACTATTATTAATATGTTAAATCCCAAATGTAGTCCCTAATAATGATGAGTTAGACCCATCCTTGCACCAACTAAATACTGTTTTGGCCGATCCCATCTAGTATCGAAATTGATACTGACAGGTTAGTGGAAGAGGATAGCTAGGTAGCATGGAATCAGACCTGCCCCCTTCATATTGTTCAGTTCCCTGCTAGTTCATGTAAGGTTCTGTCCATCACACTATTTGGTAGTGCAGAACATTCCTTGTTTCAATCCAAATCAATACCCCTGTCCACAACATTTTAGGATGCATCCTTGTTTCAATTCAGGTTAGTACACGTGAGTAGGGCTCTCTGCAGATAATGGTTCCTGCCATGAGAATGAGATATCTGCCCTGTATATATGTTACATTCATTCCCTTGGCTGTATTGGTTAAGTCACTTCATATCATTACATATATATGTATCAGTCGGGCCATATCATGTTTCTGTAGTTTATTTCCAACCAAACCTCACACCCAAGCCTTCCTCCTATTCAATTGTTCTGTTCTTCACAATTTATGATCAAATCTTGCATCATAACTCCATGTCCAGTCAATGCATAGGGATTGAACTACAGGCTCAGACATTGCATAGCCGGGTATCAAATGTGATACCTGTTCTGATACCAGCGTACTAGTGACCATTGTTTGAGTTTAGCCCATATCTTTCACTTTGGTTAGACTATTAAGACCTGTCTTATCAAGTCTACATGTATACTTTGTATCCTTATGAAGGTATATGTATATGGTCTTATCTGCATTATTGATCTGTCCATATGGATTTCATACGCTGTCCTATAGTGAACAGTCTATAGTTAGTGTGTTCAGCCATTGCCTGCATATGTATGGGTCCCCATGACAAGGTTTGGATGTTAGTTATCTGGAATTGGACAACGGGTTAGGCAATTCAAATACACTAGGAAGTAGTCCAATAGACAGGATCGTATCTTAGATTTGTATTGCTAGGTGTTCCTGAGAGTTCAGTAGGAGGAAGTCATGGGGAACATAGGAGCATGCCTTGACTATAGAGAACATTGGTAGAAATTGGGGCTTTAGGCAATCAATAACTGGTGTTTAACAGATTCACTCCTGAATACCATATGGCATTGAAGTATAAGAAAGTCCCAAGGGGATGCATAGACAGTTGTGGGAGTCTAAACCCAAGTTTTTATAGAGAACTCAGGATCTGTATTAATCCATATGGTCTCATGTAATTACAGTGGTTCAATGTAAGCAGTGAACTGCAGAACATGGGTAGCAACATGTATGCACAAAAATCCTATAAAGTGTAGAATAATGAGCAACTACAGAAAAGGTAATGTCGATAGCAGCAGTTGTATGGGTGTGCAACTAGCAGGTACCTGGGTGTGGGTATATACAGGAGTTAGGAATATCCTATGTAGTTCCTAATGTGAGGACACATTATGGGCAGTAGGGAATATTAAGTAGCAGAGCAGTCCTTGCATTGTAACAGTGGGTGTATCCATCATGTAGCAATAAGTAGAGGGGTACTCTCCTACATCCTAAACCTGAGACAATTTTATGTATCAGAGTATCATCTAAAATCTTGTAGTGTACAGAGGCTTGGCAGCAGTTTGATATACTGCCATATGCAATGTTTGGACTATACTACCAGATACATGCCATTGAAACAATAGGCTAATATAGGACCAGTGGCTTTATGATCCATATGGTAATTAGTTTATGCTTTTATAAGACAACTTAGCAAATAAGAAACGGTCGAGTGCAAAGGTATTCATCTTGTGTACAACTCCTGTGTGATCATACACTACCAGTCCCTTTAAGCATGGGTTAACAGATAAGGGTGTATCCAAATGGATATTAAGACATATTTTGGCATAGGAATACAGATATGGATCAAGATAGGATATGGGAAAAGTGAGAGTATTGTGAGGTGGCAGTTTACATACATAGGTAATAAGAGTTGCAATAGCAAATTCGAAATGGTATGCATAACCAATAAGTAAGAGCAAAACAGATGACCTATCTATCTAACTAGTATACAAGAAGAAAGAGGAAATGATCTAGAAACCTAACAAAAAGGATAAATAGGTTGAAATTTCCTTTTATTACCTTATTGACACTGTGTACTCTAAAAATAGGCTACTTGGACATCGATACGGATTTCTTGACCCGTATCCGCAGCTCAGGACTACAGGCAAGTATACCTTGCCAACTCGTACAATACAATTTATATGCATGTTCACCTTCTCGCTGCTATTCTTTTCCTTACTTTCGTGATTGCTTTATTCCATGTCTTGTACACTCATCATGTCATGGTTTTACTTTACATGTTTCTAGTTTCTTGTTCTTTTTCTGTTATGATATTTTTCTATCTGTTATACTGTGATAGTCTCATACGTATTGCTTGATAGAGTCGTCTAGTCCTACACCACGATTCCCTCGACTTGACTATAACTTGCCTTGACTTGACTTGACATGACTTGAGTAGGACTTGACTTTGACATTCTATACATTGTGAGTACTTACCTTGACTATGGTCTATAGGATTTTATGCTAGGATTGGCTACTGTCTTGGTTGTGAGTACTTGCCTTGACTGCGATTGAGACACTATAGATTATGAGTACTTACCTTGACTGCAGTTTATAGCCAGCCATTTCTAGTATGGCATGCCAGTGTCTTAGGATCCTTGCATTTAGATCTTGTGTCTTAGTTCATTTTGTCTAGTTGGATATCCTTGATTGCTTCTCACTTCTTTATATATTTGTACTGTTACATGTTGGCTTGTATATTATGTATCTTGCTAGTCCTCTGAGGACCTGATGATCTTTTCAGGTTTAGCCGAGTATTGAGCCAGGTACATGCGAGCAGGTTTGAGCTATCATTGGACCGCGGTACCACTGCAGACGAGGGTACTTTGATGATTAGCAGTTTTGACTCAGTTATTTCTATTCCATGTATTCTTTTATTCCGTTTACTGGTAGTAGATTTGTGTCCACCGGACGTGACCTGGATTCATGATGAGCTGGATACTTCATTTTATATATTATCATTCTTTATTCAGTTGATTGTGTCATATTCTGTGGATGAGATCTAGACTGTCTTGTTATATTCTGTGACTTGTATATGTACTAGACAGCATTCTACAGCCGACACTGCGGTATAGGCTGGACTTGGACACGTCTCGTATCCAGAAAGCGGGTGCGGGTCGTGACAGCGTTCAACAATGAAACAATGAATGAATTACAACAATGAAACGGAAAGACTATCAACATAGTCGTTCCGAGTAGAGTATAGCAACATTGAAAGATTATGGGACCGATGGGTCGCCAAGGCGACTCCTGCACGGGGAGTTGCAAAATATATAAATGAATAAGTGAATGAATGAATCGATGAATGAATGAATGAATGAATATGTGAATGAAATGAATCAATGAACAAACAGACAAGTGAAAGAAAGAATGAATGAAAGATAAGAAAGGAAAGAATGGTTAGCGACAGGTGTGACGGGCACGTGCAACGGGGCTCGCTACCCGCGCTGTACGGACGCCAACCTGGTCGATAACGCATTGTGGCTAAGGGTTAGCCTACGGCTCGGAGACAGCCGTTAAGTTAAAATGACAATAAAATATGAAATGGTCGTGGACGGACTCGTGCACGAGTGAAAAGGGATTCCAAGGGCAACGAACGACGATTTCGTGGCCGGTCTAGGCGGAATCATGGCTTACGGGCAGACAGGTGTGCGGGCTTGGGCACATAACCAAACGTAGGGCCGGTACTTCAATAGTCTATCAAGGTGTACCAGCCATCACGCTTGATAGATGAGAATGCCAAAGGGAAAAATGTCCAAAATGGCTGACATGCCAGCGACCGGTGCATATAGATTTAAGTGGGCTTTGCTGGTGGCAATCCACGTGCAAGTCCTTGCATTGAAATCAAAGTAGTCTAAGTTAACTGAACAAAGTACCTTCTGAATAGGCTTGAATATAACACACAAAATGATCGAGAGTACTTCGAGCAAACGAGTTAGAAAACAGGCCTACGACGTGCTAGGACCTGAGGCAGGGACACGCCCTTGAAATTGAATGTTTACGTGAATTATGTTAAGTTATTTCATATGAATTGTTGACTAACTTGGTTTACTTTGGACAGGAAAGACCGGAAGGTAAGTATGTGTCACGACCCGCATCCGATTTTCGGATACGAGACGTGTCCAAGTCCAGCCTACGCCGCAGTGTCGGCGGTAGAACGTTGTCTAGTATATAACCAAGTCACAGAGGCAATCTAGATCTCATCCACAAAATATGATACAAGTCACTAAATGAAAATGAATAATGAATGAATATATAAATAGAGTATCCAGTTTATCAAGAATTTCCAGTTACGTCCGGTGGACACAAATCCACTACAAATAGACGATAATAACAAAGAAACATGGAAATGAAATAACTGAGTTCAAACTATCAAAGTACCCTCAGCTGTAGTGGCACCGTGGTCCAATGCTAGCTCCAACTGCTCGTGTGCACCTGGCTCAATACTCGGCTAAACCTGAAGAGATCATCAGGTCCTCAGAGGACTAGCAAGATACATAATATACAAGCCAACAAGTAACAGTACAAATATACCAAGAAGTAAGGAACAATCAAGAATATCCAACGAGACAAAATGAACTAAGACACAAGATCTAAACGCAAGGTTCCTAAGACACTGGCATGCCATACTAGAAATGGCTGGCTATAAACTGCAGTCAAGGCAAGTACTCACAATCTATAGTATCTCAATCGCTGTCAAGGCAAGTACACACAACCAAGACAGTAGCCAATCCTAGTATAAAATCCTATAGACCGTAGTCAAGGTAAGTACTCACAATCTATAGAATGTCAAAGTCAAGTCCTACTCAAGTCATGTCAAGTCAAGTCAAGTCGAGGGATTCGTGGTGTAGGACTAGACGACTCCAAGCAATACGTGTAAGACTATCACAGTGTAACATGTAGAAACATATCATAACAGAAAAGGAACAAGAAACTAGAAACATGTGAAATAAAACCATGATAGGATGAGTGTACAAGACATGGAATAGAGCAATCACGAAAGTAAGGAAAGAATAGCAGTTAGAAGGTAAACATGCATATAAATTGTATTGTACGAGTTGGCAAGGTATACTTGCCTGTGGTCCTGAGTTGCTGAACAGGTTTCAATCCGTATCGATGTCCAAGTAGCCTGTTTATGATTTACGTGTCAATATACAATTGGAATCAATATTATAATCTACTAAAAATGAGTCTTCTTGGTCCATTACCTAACCCCATGGTTTAGATTCTAATAGACTATGGTTTGGTTCACGGCCCTTTCTAGCATAGTCCTCAACTCGTACTCATACCCAATCCTGTCTATTGCCAATAGCCCATCCTTCTCCCATAAATATGCATTTACTGTCAAAGAACAAAATAAAACTAATATCACTCCTATATAAATATCTAATGAATTCCCTGTCACAGAATTGGACCAATTCTATCAATACATAAGCTTCTTTCATCATATTATTCTATTTTATTTGATATTCCTCTAGGACTTCCCTCTTCTCACTACATTCGCTGGTACATGAAATCTGAACCATGGTGAAGATATAGCTGATCACAAGGCTTGGGTCTGAACATGTAACATATGATGTGCAACACACCTGAATTAACGTAGCAGGAGTCCAGAGAACTAAATACAGTTCACATGTTGACTATTACCCTACTGTACAGGGCTATACAGGATATCTAGGACACCCTATCCAAGTTTGTTTATCATATCCAAGGGCCTCTGCATAGATTCTCACCTACACAGGACATGTAGGCTTCTGGCCTGTGGCACTCATACTGACTGAAACATCAGCTCCTATGAATATAGGACTGTTAGAGACTGAAACCTATATCAATTCATATCATGTGTTACCTGTGTAATTGACTGAAACCTCAGCTGTATGAATAATCTGGGATTTGAGACATCAAATGGACAGAGGGTACAGGCTTCATACTCTTTTCCCTGTTCCAGGTTTCAAACTAAAATAGGAACACAAGTCTCCTTTGTTTAGAAACTACTGAATTGCTCTAAGGCACCAGATTAAGGTTGCAGTAATAATATCTAACTATGGCCTATAAACTCTCCAAATCACTAGATAATAACTGATACTCAAGGGTAGAGAAGGCAAGGGACAGGTCTGTACATGGTCCATGATTTGAACAATGTTCATATCTGAACATTCAATTGTAGGACTGAAACATCTAGTGTTATGAAGAACAGAGCAAAAAGGGACTGCCACTATATACTGGACTGACCTACATAATGTGGACTAGAACAGCACGAGAGTGTGTAAGGCATGACATAATGGGCTGTTTCATCGTTTGGATAGGGTATGTATGCAGGGCAATCTATTAACCTGGACTTCTATGCTTTGATACATGATTCCTCAGGTTGCAGGGCAACATGGGTCAGACTTCAGGACACCCTTTTTCACTTAAATCAGGAAAACAGGCACAGGTATGCAACTTAAATTTAATCAATGGCAAGTAATCATAATACATGTTCAATACTAACACAAGGGTGAAATCAGTCCATATTTTCTACCACTCTAGTTCCCTCATGTGATAAGACACAAGTCTAATAGGCTACTGTCCTGCAATCCAGGTCATGTTAGTCTGAATTTCTTACCGTCATCAGGTCAGTTTTTCAGAGAGGTTCAGGGCAGTCAACAGTGCATATCATAATTGGGAGACTCCTCTAAGCATGATACCAACCCCACCCTAAGGTAGTTCAACTGATACCAAGCCACACAAGTGGACTGCAACATGAATAAGGATGAATTAAAATAGGTAAGTTCATCTAAGGTCTGTACATTCAACCTGAAGGTCAGGATGGCTAATCTAGCCTGCCAACCACTGTCCTGCAAGTTTATGGTTTTGCCATATGCTGGATTAACCTGAGAGGAAAATGATTGTAGGATACTACCAAAAGGATATGTAATGAACCCCCTCTAATGTGTACTGAGGAGTTGTGGGCAGGGTTTGGGTTAAATTGTCATAACCAAGAGTATTGTGCATGACAGAAGCAGTACTCATACGTTTACCTGTATGTACAGGAACTGGAATCCCATGTGCAGTAAGCTAAGATCTAATGTGGCATTTTGTGAAGTCTAATGCATTAAGGACAAGGCAGCTATAAGCTCCTACAATTTATGCAGTGCCTGATTGCAGGGTGCAGTGTAAACTTAACCTCTCGTGTTTCCTTCACAAGTACTTCTCTTGTATCCCTGGTTTGGGCATTAGGTTGAACATCTATCCTCCCACCTTGGTGTTGATTTAAACAGCGCTAACAAGCCTAAGATTTGATCAATTCAATGGACTAAATCATGGTAGGGAGATGGTACCTGAAAATGATTCGATCTGCAGTAGCCTCCTCGAATGGTTCTTCGATGGCAGAGCAGTGGACTAGACGGCAGGGAAGAATTAGGGTTCGGCCCCCAAGTCTCGAATCCTCTATTTATACTAGGGTTTGGGAAGATCGAAGAGATCGAGATTCAAATCCTCAATCTCTATCCAAATAGGATTCGCATCCAGCTCCCCCTCTTCCTTTCAAATATTGATTTGGCCGTTTAAATTTAAACTTGGAAATTTGCACTAAAGTCCCTCATATCAGTGCTAATTTGGAAGAACTCCCTCCCTGTTTTATATATACAAAGAAATCCTAATGTGTGTATATATATATATATATATATATATATATATATATATATATATATAACTGATTATTTAATTACAATTATGCAATAATTTACAAAATAATAAAAAATAATTGGGGATTTCGGGTCAAGGGCTCACAAACCTACCCACCTTAAAATAATTTCGTCCTCGAAATTCAAATAAAGTTGTGATATAATGCATAGTCAAAACTTGCTGCTACAAAATATTTTCAAGTCCTCACAAAATCTAATATAGGACTATCAATGGTACTTATTACTATAATTTATTATGAACTTCCGTCAGCTCCTCCTTGTAGTGCTGGCTCATCCTCCGTGATCATGGCAAAAGCTTGCCCTCCTGGTGCTACAAGTCGACGTCTTAGACAATCTCGCAACTGATGCTGATACGAACCACAGTTTAAATATTGGCCCAGTCTCCGGCGGCAGTCGCTCTCAATGTGTCCCTTCTTTCTGTAATGCTGACATGTTGGAAGTTCTCGATTCGAGGCGTCTCTTGGCTGTTGATGATGTTGTTGTGCTAGAATGTTGGAGTGTTTCACCGCTCCTGTTCGGCTGCTGCCTCCTCCATACGTGTCTCGGTCTCTCTTCCTCTTGTACTTCAATTCTGTCTCTACTGCCTGTGCGACCTTTAAGATCTTCTCATAAGTTGTGGCCTGGCTGGTGGCGATGGCGATGCGGATTTCGTATGAAAGTCCCTTCCTGAACTTCTTGGCTTTGGCTGCAGGGGTCATGGCATCTGCGAAGCGGCTGAGGCGGAAGAACTCTACGGTGTATTCGTCGACGGAGAGGTTGTCCTGTTCCAGGCTCTCAAACTCGTTCTCCAACTCTTCGCGGGCTGCTTCAGGATAGAACTTCGTCTTGAACAGCTCCTTGAACTCCTCCCAAGTCGCGTCTGGCGCGGTGAACCGAGGCTCGTCTCTATACCATGTGTGGGCGATGTCGTAAAGCTGCATGCTGGCATTCTCGACCTTCAGGTCTTCAGGAACTCGATCCCTCCGAAGGTTGCGGTCTATGTTCTCTAACCACTCATCCGCTTAGAGAATCCCTTCCGTTCCTTTGAATTCTCTGGGCCTAAGGTCCGTAAAATTCTTGGAAGTTCCAGGGCACGGTCGTAGCGTCTCTAGTCTGGATAGCCTCTCTCAAGGTGTCGCAAAAAACGTCAGCCTGTCGCGTCTGAGAGGTCATTAGCTGCTGGAAGATCCCAAGAAGCGTGGCGTTGTCTAGTGCAGGTGGCGGAGGCAGAACATGTGCTGGATGTCCGGCAGGTGCTGGATACGTCGCTGGTGCAGGGCGCATGGTAGGTGCTGGATGTGGAACATAAGCTGGCTGGAAGGGTGCCGGCTGATGGAAGGGTGCTGGTGGAGGAAAGTCGTCTCTGTAGAATCTCGAGTATTGCGTTTGAGCCGGGTTGCCCTGATGAGTAAGCTGGCCTCCCTGCGTTGGCGGAGTCATGTACGAGAAGAATCCTCCTGTAGCCGATGGGGTGTTCAGGAAGGCGTTGTTCCTGTCTTGAGAATCCATTTACTGCAATAAAAGAAGACATTAGACGGCACGATGATTTCAAGCAGGATACAAGTCAAAGATTCAAGTAAAAATCAAGGACAGAGATCAATACGGTTTTCAAGACACGTGGATGAGATCCTAAGTTTCTAATCCTATGTGCAGGCTCACGACGGCACAGTAATGTAACCAAAGTGATTAACGTTGACCTGCATGGGCCACCAAAAAAACTTGTCACGACCCGCATCCAGTTTTCGGATACGAGACGTATCCAAGTCCAGCCTACGCCGCAGTGTCGGCGGTAGAATGCTGTCTAGTATATAACCAAGTCACAGAGGCAATCTAGATCTCATCCATAAAATATGATACAAGTCACTAAATGAAACTGAATAATGAATGAATATATAAATAGAGTATCCAGTTTATCAAAAATTTCCAGTTACGTTTGGTGGACACAAATCCACTACAACGATAATAACATAGAAACACGAAAATGAAATAACTGAGTTCAAACTGTCAAAGTACCCTCAGCTGTAGTGGCACCGTGGTCCAATGCTAGCTCCAACTGCTCGTGTGCACCTGGCTCAATACTCGGCTAAACCTGAAGAGATCATCAGGTCCTCAGAGGACTAGCAAGATACATAATATACAAGCCAACAAGTAACAGTACAAATATACCAAAAAGTAAGGAACAATCAAGAATATCCAGCGAGACAAAATGAACTAAGACACAAGATCTAAACGTAAGGTTCCTAAGACACTGGCATGCCATACTAGAAATAGCTGGCTATAAACTGCAGTCAAGGCAAGTACTCACAATCTATAGTATCTCAATCGCTGTCAAGGCAAGTACACACAACCAAGACAGTAGCCAATCCTAGTATAAAATCCTATAGACCGTAGTCAAGGTAAGTACTCACAATCTATAGAATGTCAAAGTCAAGTCCTACTCAAGTCATGTCAAGTCAAGTCAAGTCGAGGGATTCGTGGTGTAGGACTAGACGACTCTATCAAGCAATACGTATGAGACTATCACAGTGTAACATGTAGAAACATATCATAACAGAAAAGGAACAAGAAACTAGAAACATGTGAAATAAAACCATGATAGGATGAGTGTACAAGACATGGAATAGAGCAATCACGAAAGTAAGGAAAGAATAGTAGTTAGAAGGTAAACATGCATATAAATTGTATTGTACGAGTTGGCAAGGTATACTTGCCTGTGGTCCTGAGTTGCTGAACAGGTTTCAATCCGTATCGATGTCCAAGTAGCCTGTTTATGATTTACGTGTCAATATACAATTGGAATCAATATTATAATCTACTAAAAATGAGTCTTCTTGGTCCATTACCTAACCCCATGGTTTAGATTCTAATAGACTATGGTTTGGTTCACGGTCCCTTCTAGCATAGTCCTCAACCCGTACTCATATCCAATCCTGTCTATTGCCAATAGCCCATCCTTCTCCCATAAATATGCATTTACTGTCAAAGAACAAAATAAAACTAATATCACTCCTATCTAAATATCTATTGAATTCCCTGTCACAGAATTGGACCAATTCCATCAGTACATAAGCTTCTTTCATCATATTATTCTATTTTATTTGATATTCCTCTAGGACTTCCCTCTTCTCACTACATTCACTGGTACATGAAATCTGAACCATGGTGAAGACATAGCTGATCACAAGGCTTGGGTCTGAACATGTAACATATGATGTGCAACACACCTGAATTAACATAGCAGGAGTCCAGAGAACTAAATACAGTTCACATGTTGACTATTACCCTACTGTACAGGGCTATACAGGATATCTAGGACACCCTATCTAAGTTTGTTTATCATATCCAAGGGCCTCTGCATAGATTCTCACCTACACAGGATATGTAGGCTTCTGGCCTGTGGTACTCATACTGACTGAAACATCAGCTCCTATGAATAGAGGACTGTTAGAGACTGAAACCTATATCAATTATTATCATGTGTTACCTGTGTAATTGATTGAAACCTCAGCTGTATGAATAATCTGGGATTTAAGACATCAAATGGACAGAGGGTACAGGCTTCATACTCTTTTCCCTGTTCTAGGTTTCAAACTAAAATAGGAACACAAGTCTCCTTTGTTTAGAAACTACTGAATTGCTCTAAGGCACCAGATTAAGGTTGCAGTAATAATATCTAACTATGACCTATAAACTCTCCAAATCACTAGATAATAACTGATACTCAAGGGTAGAGAAGGCAAGGGACAGGTCTGTACATGGTCCATGATTTGAAAAATGTTCATATCTGAACATTCAATTATAGGACTGAAACATCTAGTGTTATGAAGAACAGAGCAAAAAGGGACTGCCACTATATACTGGACTGACCTACATAATGTGGACTAGAACAGCACGAGAGTGTGTAAGGCATGACGTAATGGGCTGTTTCATCGTTTGGATAGGGTATGTATGCAGGGCAATCTATTAACCTGGACTTCTATGCTTTGATACATGATTCCTCAGGTTGCAGGGCAACATGGGTCAGACTTCAGGACACCCTTTTTTACTTAAATCAGGAAAACAGGCACAGGTATGCAACTTAAATTTAATCAATGGCAAGTAATCATAATACATGTTCAATACTAACACAAGGGTGAAATCAGTCCATATTTTCTACCACTCTAGTTCCCTCATGTGATAAGCCACAAGTCTAATAGGCTACTGTCCTGCAATCCAGGTCATGTTAGTCTGAATTTCTTACCGTCATCAGGTCAGTTTTTCAGAGAGGTTCAGGGCAGTCAACAGTGCATATCATAATTGGGAGACTCCTCTAAGCATGATACCAACCCCACCCTAAGGTAGTTCAACTGATACCAAGCCACACAAGTGGACTGCAACATGAATAAGGATGAATTAAAATAGGTAAGTTCATCTAAGGTCTGTACATTCAACCTGAAGGTCAGGATGGCTAATCTAGCCTGCCAACCACTGTCCTGCAAGTTTATGGTTTTGCCATATGCTGGATTAACCTGAGAGGAAAATGATTGCAGGATACTACCAAAAGGATATGTAATGAACCCCCTCTAATGTGTACTGAGGAGTTGTAGGCAGGGTTTGGGTTAAATTGTCATAACCAAGAGTGTTGTGCATGACAGAAGCAGTACTCATACGTTTACCTGTATGTACAGGAACTGAAATCCCATGTGCAGTAAGCTAAGATCTAATATGGCATTTTGTGAAGTCTAATGCATTAAGGACAAGGCAGCTATAAGCTCCTACAATTTATGCAATGCCTGATTGCAGGGTGCAGTGTAAACTTAACCTCTCGTGTTTCCTTCACAAGTACTTCTCTTGTATCCCTGGTTTGGGCATTAGGTCGAACATCTATCCTCCCACCTTGGTGTTGATTTAAACAGCGCTAACAAGCCTAAGATTCGATCAATTCAATGGACTAAATCATGGTAGGGAGATGGTACCTGAAAATGATCCGATCTGCAGTAGCCTCCTCGAATGGTTCTTCGATGGCAGAGCAGTGGACTAGACGGCAGGGAAGAATTAGGGTTCGGCCCCCAAGTCTCGAATCCCCTATTTATACTAGGGTTTGGGAAGATCGAAGAGATCGAGATTCAAATCCTCAATCTCTATCCAAATAGGATTCGCATCCAGCTCCCCCTCTTCCTTTCAAATATTGATTTGGCCGTTTAAATTTAAACTTGGAAATTTGCACTAAAGTCCCTCATATCAGTACTAATTTGGGAGAACTACCTCCCTGTTTTATATATACAAAGAAATCCTAATGTGTATATATATATATATATATATATATATATATATATATATATATATATATATAACTGATTATTTAATTACAATTATGTAATAATTTACAAAATAATAAAAAAATAATTGGGGATTTCAGGTCAAGGGCTCACAAACCTATCCACCTTAAAATAATTTCGTCCTCGAAATTCAAATAAAGTTGTGATATAATGCATAGTCAAAACTTGCTGCTACAAAATATTTTCAAGTCCTCACGAAATCTAATATAGGACTATCAATGGTACTTATTACTATAATTTATTATGAACTTCTGTCAGCTCCTCCTTGTAGTGCTGGCTCATCCTCCGTGATCATGGCAAAAGCTTGCCCTCCTGGTGCTACAAGTCGACGTCTTGGACAATCTCGCAACTGATGCTGATCCGAACCACAGTTTAAATATTGGCCCAGTCTCCGGCGGCAGTCGCTCTCAATGTGTCCCTTCTTTCTGCAATGCTGACAAGTTGGAAGTTCTCGATTCGAGGCGTCTCTTGGCTGTTGATGATGCTGCTGTACTGGAATGTTGGGGTGTTTCACCGCTCCTGTTCGGCTGCTGCCTCCTCCAAACGTGTCTCGGTCTCTCTTCTTCTTGCGCTTCAATTCTGTCTCTACTGCCTGTACGACCTTCAAGATCTTCTCGTAAGTTGTGGCCTGGCTGGTGGCGATGGCGATGCAGATTTTGTATGAAAGTCCCTTCCTGAACTTGTTGGCTTTGGCTGCAGGGGTCATGGCATCTGCGAAGCGGCTGAGGCGGGTGAACTCTGCGGTGTATTCGTCGACGGAGAGGTTGCCCTGTTCCAGGCTCTCAAACTCGTTCTCCAACTCTTCGTGGGCTGCTTCAGGATAGAACTTCGTTTTGAACTCCTCCCAAGTCGCGTCTGGCGCGGTGAACTCAGGCTCGTCTCTATACCATGTGTGGGCGATGTCGTAAAGCTGCATGCTGGCATTCTCGACCTTCAGGTCTTCAGGAACTCGAGCCCTCCGAAGGTTGCGGTCTATGTTCTCTAACCACTCATTCGCGTAGAGAATCCCTTCCGTTCCTTTGAATTCTCTGAGCCTAAGGTCCGTAAAATTCTTGGAAGTTCCAGGGCACGGTCGTAGCGTCTCTAGTCTGGATAGCCTCTCTCAAGGTGTCGCGGAAAATGTCAGCCTGTCGCGTCTGAGAGGTCATTAGCTGCTGGAAGATCCCAAGAAGCGTGGCGTTGTCTAGTGCAGGTGGCGGAGGCAGAACATGTGCTGGATGTCCGGCAGGTGCTGGATACGTCGCTGGTGCAGGGCGTATGGTAGGTACTGGATGTGGAACATAAGCTGGCTGGAAGGGTGCCGGCTGATGGAAGGGTGCTGGTGGAGGAAAGTCGTCTTTGTAGAATCTCGAGTATTGCGTTTAAGCTGGATTGCCCTGATGAGTAAGCTGGCCTCCCTGCGTTGGCGGAGTCATGTACGAGAAGAATCCTCCTGTAGTCGATGGGGTGTTCAGGAAGGCGTTGTTCCTGTCTTGAGAATCCATTTACTGCAATAAAAGAAGACATTAGACGGCACGATGATTTCAAGCAGGATGCAAGTCAAAGATTCAAGTAAAAATCAAGGACAGAGATCAATACGGTTTTCAAGACACGTGGATGAGATCCTAAGTTTCTAATCCTATGTGCAGGCTCACGACGGCACAGTAATGTAACCGAAGTGATTAACGTTGACCTGCATGGGCCACCAAAAAAACTTGTCACGACCCACATCCGATTTTCGGATATGAGACGTGTCCAAGTCCAGCCTACGCCGTAGTGTCGGCGGTAGAACGCTGTCTAGTATATAACCAAGTCACAGAGGCAATCTAGATCTCATCCACAAAATATGATACAAGTCACTAAATGAAACTGAATAATGAATGAATATATAAATAGAGTATCCAGTTTATCAAGAATTTACAGTTACGTCCGGTGGACACAAATCCACTACAAATAGACGATAATAACATAGAAACATGAAATGAAATAACTGAGTTCAAACTGTCAAAGTACCCTCAGCTGTAGTGGCATCGTGGTCCAATGCTAGCTCCAACTGCTCGTGTGCACCTGGCTCAGTACTCGGCTAAACCTGAAGAGATCATCAGGTCCTCAGAGGACTAGCAAGATACATAATATACAAGCCAACAATTAACAGTACAAATATACCAAGAAGTAAGGAACAATCAAGAATATCCAGCGAGACAAAATGAACTAAGACACAAGATCTAAACGCAGGTTCCTAAGACACTGGCATGCCATACTAGAAATGGCTGGCTATAAACTGCAGTCAAGGCAAGTACTCACAATCTATAGTATGTCAATCGCTGTCAAGGCAAGTACACACAACCAAGACAGTAGCCAATCCTAGTATAAAATCCTATAGACCGTAGTCAAGGTAAGTACTCACAATCTATAGAATGTCAAAGTCAAGTCCTACTCAAGTCATGTCAAGTCAAGTCAAGTCGAGGGATTCGTGGTGTAGGACTAGACGACTTTATCAAGCAATACGTATGAGACTATCACAGTGTAACATGTAGAAACATATCAAAACAGAAAAGGAACAAGAAACTAGAAACATGTGAAATAAAACCATGATAGGATGAGTATACAAGACATGGAATAGAGCAATCACGAAAGTAAGGAAAGAATAGCAGTTAGAAGGTAAACATGCATATAAATTGTATTGTACGAGTTGGCAAGGTATACTTGCATGTGGTCCTGAGTTGCTGAACAGGTTTTCAATCCGTATCGATGTCCAAGTAGCCTGTTTATGATTTACGTGTCAATATACAATTGGAATCAATATTATAATCTACTAAAAATGAGTCTTCTTGGTCCATTACCTAACCCCATGGTTTAGATTCTAATAGACTATGGTTTGGTTCACGGCCCCTTCTAGCATAGTCCTCAACCCGTACTCATATCCAATCCTGTCTATTGCCAATAGCCCATCCTTCTCCCATAAATATGCATTTACTGTCAAAGAACAAAATAAAACTAATATCACTCCTATCTAAATATCTATTGAATTCCCTGTCACAGAATTGGACCAATTCCATCAGTACATAAGCTTCTTTCATCATATTATTCTATTTTATTTGATATTCCTCTAGGACTTCCCTCTTCTTACTACATTCACTGGTACATGAAATCTGAACCATGGTGAAGACATAGCTGATCACAAGGCTTGGGTCTGAACATGTAACATATGATGTGCAACACACCTAAATTAACATAGCAGGAGTCCAGAGAACTAAATACAGTTCACATGTTTACTATTACCCTACTGTACAGGGCTATACAGGATATCTAGGACACCCTATCCAAGTTTGTTTATCATATCCAAGGGCCTCTGCATAGATTCTCACCTACACAGGACATGTAGGCTTCTGGCCTGTGGCACTCATACTGACTGAAACATCAGCTCCTATGAATATAGGACTGTTAGAGACT
This sequence comes from Iris pallida, assembly GCA_029216955.1. Taxonomy (NCBI): domain Eukaryota; kingdom Viridiplantae; phylum Streptophyta; class Magnoliopsida; order Asparagales; family Iridaceae; genus Iris; species Iris pallida. Next base: position 22,448,824 of record JANAVB010020400.1, read on the forward strand.
GAAACCTATATCAATTCATATCATGTGTTACCTGTGTAATTGACTGAAACCTCAGCTGTATGAATAATCTGGGATTTGAGACATCAAATGGACAGAGGGTACAGGCTTCATACTCTTTTCCCTGTTCCAGGTTTCAAACTAAAATAGGAACACAAGTCTCCTTTGTTTAGAAACTACTGAATTGCTCTAAGGCACCAGATTAAGGTTGCAGTAATAATATCTAACTATGACCTATAAACTCTCCAAATCACTAGATAATAACTGATACTCAAGGGTAGAGAAGGCAAGGGACAGGTCTGTACATGGTCCATGATTTGAACAATGTTCATATCTGAACATTCAATTATAGGACTGAAAACATCTAGTGTTATGAAGAACAGAGCAAAAAGGGACTGCCACTATATACTGGACTGACCTACATAATGTGGACTAGAACAGCATGAGAGTGTGTAAGGCATGACGTAATGGGCTATTTCATCGTTTGGATAGGGTATGTATGCAGGGCAATCTATTAACCTGGACTTCTATGCTTTGATACATGATTCCTCAGGTTGCAGGGCAACATGGGTCAGACTTCAGGACACCCTTTTTCACTTAAATCAGGAAAACAGGCACAGGTATGCAACTTAAATTTAATCAATGGCAAGTAATCATAATACATGTTCAATACTAACACAAGGGTGAAATCAGTCCATATTTTCTACCACTCTAGTTCCCTCATGTGATAAGCCACAAGTCTAATAGGCTACTGTCCTGCAATCCAGGTCATGTTAGTCTGAATTTCTTACCGTCATCAGGTCAGTTTTTCAGAGAGGTTCAGGGCAGTCAACAGTGCATATCATAATTGGGAGACTCCTCTAAGCATGATACCAACCCCACCCTAAGGTAGTTCAACTGATACCAAGCCACACAAGTGGACTGCAACATGAATAAGGATGAATTAAAATAGGTAAGTTCATCTAAGGTCTGTACATTCAACCTGAAGGTCAGGATGGCTAATCTAGCCTGCCAACTACTGTCCTACAAGTTTATGGTTTTGCCATATGCTGGATTAACCTGAGAGGAAAATGATTGTAGGATACTACCAAAAGGATATGTAATGAACCCCCTCTAATGTGTACTGAGGAGTTGTGGGCAGGGTTTGGGTTAAATTGTCATAACCAAGAGTGTTGTGCATGACAGAAGCAGTACTTATACGTTTACCTGTATGTACAGGAACTGGAATCCCATGTACAGTAAGCTAAGATCTAATGTGGCATTTTGTGAAGTCTAATGCATTAAGGACAAGGCAGCTATAAGCTCCTACAATTTATGCAGTGCCTGATTGCAGGGTGCAGTGTAAACTTAACCTCTCGTGTTTCCTTCACAAGTACTTCTCTTGTATCCCTGGTTTGGGCATTAGGTTGAACATCTATCCTCCTACCTTGGTGTTGATTTAAACAGCGCTAACAAGCCTAAGATTCGATCAATTCAATGGACTAAATCATGGTAGGGAGATGGTACCTGAAAATGATCCGATCTGCAGTAGCCTCCTCGAATGGTTCTTCGATGGCAGAGCAGTGGACTAGACGGCAGGGAAGAATTAGGGTTTGGCCCCCAAGTCTCGAATCCCCTATTTATACTAGGGTTTGGGAAGATCGAAGAGATCGAGATTCAAATCCTCAATCTCTATCCAAATAGGATTCGCATCCAGCTCCCCCTCTTCCTTTCAAATATTGATTTGGCCGTTTAAATTTAAACTTGGAAATTTGCACTAAAGTCCCTCATATCAGTGCTAATTTGGGAGAACTCCCTTCCTGTTTTATATATACAAAGAAATCCTAATGTGTATATATATATATATATATAACTGATTATTTAATTACAATTATGCAATAATTTACAAAATAATAAAAAATAATTGGGGATTTCGGGTCAAGGGCTCACAGTATGGGTAAGTCGTGCATGTATTTCCATGCAAATACTTGAATTTGGTAACACGGAATAGGTTATGAAATATGTCATGAACTGATCCTAAGGCAAGATTAGAAAGATAATGAATCATAGATGGTGTACAAAGTAAATAGAACGTGTTTGGTAATGATAGCATTGTGGACGAGCTAGCCTCCCCACCAGTGCATAACAATGTACTGATAACCCCACAATTTGCTTGCAGGACGCAGGAGTCATCATAGGGTACAGAGCTTCCCTCGAACGTGCTAAGGCGTGGAGCTATCTCTGGAGCCTTGGAGCGTTGCAAGTAGCTGAAGCACCATATACAGGACATAATGTATCGAAACATCGCCATGAATCATTCCATCTTGTAAGCCACTTGGCACGCCTTTTATATTTCAGAGAGAGAGAGAGAGCTTGAGAGACTTGTAAACTCGGCCTAGTGCCGCTTGTAAACTTCTTGAATATCAATAAAAGAGTTTGAATTCGCTTCTACTTGTCTTCATTTACTTTTCGCTGTAAATGGGGACACTCTGTGCGACTCTGTGGCCTAGCTCAAATCGGCCGTTTCTGGACTTGACCTTGCACGGGCGCAACCTAGGCCCGTGCGGCATCATGCCTTAGCGAGGACGATCGCTCCTACGGGAGCGGGGCATGACAGGCGGTGGACACATCGAGCGAGCAAACGCGCACACGCCACGCGCAACGACAGCCGCAGTAGCCTTCGAAGAAGACTTTGCAGCGACTTCTCGTCGCGCACCATGGATCGTTTTACGAACCGATTGCTCAGGTGTGTACACAACCTATAGGTCTTCTATTCCCTTTAAATAGATTCTTTTGTCATGTGCTAGATTTCCTGCAAGATCGACACAAAGTCGATCAAATAACTGTCAAAACATGACGCATAAAACAGTCCAATCATCCATATTGGAAGCCAGTTTTCGAACTACATATTAAGGTTTTCAAAAATCTAATTAGAGACACTTGAAGAAAACATATAGGGCATGGAAACCTTATTAACAGTTTTATTTATTTTGGATTAGACAGTAGTATAAATCGAATTAAAAATAGAGAAAAAAAACTCAAAAACTGTTTTCGAAAAACTAGAAAAACCTTCGAGATGACGTGCGTCCCGCCAAACCGGGCGACGTGGTCGCAAACCGAAGGCATCGAAAGGTGTGTAACGGCTTCGTGGTCGTATGGGCTTTGACGGAATTCAAATTGGTTGCGTGTGCGCGACAAATTTGATCCGTATCCGTCGAAATTCCCCGTATCGGCCTCTGTGCAAGTTCTCCAATTACTTTATGCACGCTTATCAGATCGAGACGAAACTTGCGCCAACAGGACTGTATCATTTTTCTGGTCCTATATGCCAAGTTTGGTCCAATTCTGAGACAGTAGAATTGGAATGCCATTTTACGGGCCCTACGGTCCGACTCAACGGGCGATTTTGTGCACGGCCCGCCAAAATCCAACTTTGGACAAATGGTTGGGTTCATATCAAAAAACCGGACCTGTTGACATATAGTTTGATGACTTTAGAGATTGTTGACTCTGGCACGCTTTTCGGTGCAAAGTGGGTCCAACGGCGGACACCATTTTTGCCCAAAATTACCGTTTTGCCCCTGTGTCCAGAATTGGACCTAAGGACAGACAATCCTAGCTAATTTGACTATTCTGAGAACGTTGGTACTGTTTATTTCAGCATCTGGAGACTTCTGAATGTGTTGACTGATTGTGGCTCATTGAGTGATATAGTATTATTGGTTTCACCAGCTAAGGACCTCAGGCAAGTACACTTTCTGATTGCTTTCAATTCATATTAGTCTTTTCATTTCATGTCTATACATATATCTTGCTGCTTGTTGACACGCTCGTCACACGGAGTAGTCGGAAGGGGAAATATCTTAGTAGACATGTGGACTACCCAGAAATATCCCCAAAATGTCTATTCTTGAACGATAGCAGCTGCACACGACACGTGCAGTGAGCCGGATTTGCCCCTAGCCGTTCACATGTCGAAAAGGATATTTCACACCACATAGGTAGTTGTTTTTTATTTTTCCTTTTATTCTCCACCGTGCCGTGTCATCAATTTTCTTCTAGTTTTATCTCTCATATGTTATTTTCATGTCTTATTAATTCTATTGTGTTTTGCATTGCCATCGGTTTGTGTACTTGTTCCATTCCTGACTGGAAACCAACATTTTTCAGGTTTAGCCGCGATCACTCTTAGCACTGGGAAGACATGGGTATGCTGAGGCCGACCTAGATAGTGGAACTAGTTATCATTTTCATTATTATGAGAACCTTGTATTTTCTTTAAATATAAATGTTATAAATGTTGTAATAAATTTAGAAATATGAATGAGCAGCAAATGTTATATTTTGAGCATTTATTTCTTGTGGGCTTGACAGCATTCTACCGCCGACTCTGTGGCGTAGGCTGCCTTAGACACGCCTCGTATCCGAAAAGCGGGTGCGGGTCGTGACAATTGCAATCGACTAGCCGATCCCGAACATTGGCATATGGATACGTGCAGACTTCAACTTATTTTTTACAAAAGCAGCATGTGTACCTTACAGTCAAGGCATGATTATTCCGTGGCTAGGTTTGATTGTTGTATTACGCTATGTAAGACCAACAACCTAACCGTACGGGCATCGTTCTAGAGTTATGCATATCGTACTCTGTACGAAAGTACTCATTCTGAATGACCATGATCCACGACATGAGATTTCAATTAACATAGGGACTATTAAGTTAAATAAAATAACGATTGCATGGAGAGAATGGATTCCCGAGTTCTTACATGGCAGCCATCTTGGGATAATTAGTGCCTCGACATGTCGGCTGGTTCCCACAGATACTGCAAACCTGCCACACGGGCAGGGAGTGGTATCTGTTTATATTATATATATATTGATGACGGGCATCCCGCTGGTACACGTCTAATTAAGGATTGGCGCAATTAATTATTGGGTAGATTAGCCTTGCTTGTACATTGTAAGAACTGAGGAATCCCTTATTGCATATTTCCAGGGCAACTTGGAACTTACAGTTAGCAAGCCATAGTAGTTGTATTACCGTTTAAAATGATTTATTGGTGTACTATACCTACTTTGTTAACTACTGAGATGAGCAGAATGTCATGGCATGACAGGTCAACTTCTGTCCTTGTTTGGTTGGGAAGTTGGTTTGAAGTGTCGTGATGTTGTGTGAATCCCAGTAGCAAGTGGAGACTTATTTATCATATTCTTAACTCTTGCCGCTGGTTCTAATTCCTCATATCGTGCTTCCTTATGGTACTTGCTATTTGAGGTCTAACCACTCTGGTTTTGTATGGCCAGATTTAGAGACAGCTCCCGAGGACTCAGCTTACTTCCACCTCGAAGATGGTCAATACTAGAGGGATGATCGCAGGAGGACACGAGTGAGCTCCTTGCTTCCCTGCTCATTTACTACTTACTTTACTTTTTGCCGCTTGGCACCGACATGTTGGTCGGACTGTCTTGTACTTACTTTTACATAATTGTAACTAAGTCACACTGCAACTGATAACGATTGTGTATACCTTGTCATATCATCTGGCTATATTTTGTAAAGCCATATCTCAAGAACATTTTGACTGAGCATTTGGGACGCCTTACTGCTTTATCTTACATGTTCTCTATTACTGCTTCTTGTTTGAATGATTGAGACAATAGATGTTGAGTAACCCTAGTGAGACTTTCATGTAGTATGCACCCCCTCGTCTTTTAGACAGCATTGATCGTATTATACGGTATTCATCTACCCGTAATACGTAGCTGGCTGAGTCACTCCCCCGCTCTCCGGTATTCTGGTTCTGGGGTGTGACAGTAAGGCTGCACAAAACAGAGAACTCAAACAAAATATATAGGAGTGGTCATCTAAACTGAACATAGGGTTTAAGAGACTGAACACATTGGAAAGGAAAGAGGGGTTTAGATATAAAGGTACATGACTTGGCATCAACTAAACTCAAACCTGTAAATAGAAGACAGATAGTGTCACGCCCCAGAGCCAGAATACTGGTAAGTAGGGACGGACCGGGCCAGCTACGTATACCAAAGTACTCAAGTACTCTGAAATAACGTATAACCTGTATAGATGGAGGTTACTACTACAAGCCAACAGTCATTCCTAGGTCAAAATCCTAGATATCTCAATCACAGTCAAGCAAACAATGTACAAGGATATGATCATCAGGCATATAAGACAGTAAAGCGTCCCAAACTATAATATATAGATGATCATGAAGCTAGTAATACAAAATGAAGAACTAGCAAGACTAAGTAATACATGATCATCTCTAGCTGCAGTCTGGAAATATAACATCATGTCTAAGCCCATAGACCAAAAGTCAAGTCCAAAATATGAGCTAAACACATGTTCGGTGGCTAAACGCCTCAAAAGAATATGTACATAAAAGAGTGGATAAGAGAAAGAACACCCATTCAAGCCCCCTAGTGCTCCGAGTGGTCACCATCGAGTGGAAGGTCTGGAAGATCCTCGAGCTCCTCAACTAAATCTGGTCAATGCAAAACCAGTGGGGTCAGACCCCCAATAGCAAGTATCACAAAGGAAGCCAAACTATGAACTAAAACCAGCATGCAATTCATAATATCTCTAAGATAAAGCAGTAAAAGGGACTAGAATAATAATATGGTACCACAGTGTATACGAAAGGAAAACTGGAAACATATAAGGAAATAGAAAGTGGATATGTAGAATAAATGGGACATGTGAGCATGTGGTGAAGCCGAGCATGTAGTAGAAAGAATAGCATGTAAGAAATAACGGGAAGCTAAGTACTACAAATAAGATAAACTGGAGTAAGACTAGACTAGACAGGAATGGACTCCATCCATCAATCACGGCCAAACAATGAGTACCGCTTGATACTTTAGCTAACTAGGGTTGTCATAATCCTAATTACTAACATATGCAAGTTTAAAAAATCTAATTCCAATTACCTGCCCTGCAGACTACCCGATTGATCCAGGCCAAAAGAAAAACAAGTACAGCAGACACAATGCAGTAAGATACATGTGTCCTAAAGAAGTGTCCCACTCGACGGTGTGCTAGAAGAGTGCTCATCATGACAAATAGCTCCAAATCCCTAGTAGATATATATAAGACCGAAAACAAGGGGTGTAGATAACCGGGAAAGTCTCACCTTCCAATGATCTAGATAATCAAGCTAGTTGTATAGTTCCTAACATTTTCATTAGGATTTCGGGTGTGGCATTCCACAGAATCCATCCTAGACATGTGACATACAAGACTAGACAAGGCAAGCAAGATTGTGCACTACAACAAGACATAACAATATCAAGACAAGAGTGTGCTACGATGAGTCACTATCAAGAAGCTAGACATGTACTGGAATCAAGTGTGCGCCATGACAAGCCACTATCAAGCAAGCTAGGAAAATACATGTACAAGAGTGCACCACGATGGGTCACTATCAAGTAAATATTGGACATGGCATAGACTGTAAAGTATAATAAATCTGGGAGGGCATAGCAATACATAGTAAGTATAGAAGAACATATGAACATAAGCTAGAGTCAAGGGTATATAGGGTGTACAATCATTCTCTAAGTATACAAGGTCATCTAACTATGTTAAGAATTCAATACACTCGAACAAAATCTCAAAAACGGGCAGAACGGACAAAAACAGTGAAAAACAGCCCAAAACAGCCAAATTCGGTATACCGATAGTATACTGCGGTGTACCGCCGGTATTCCGGCCAAAGGCAGAAAGTTTCTAGACAGAAAATCGGTATACCATCGGTATACTTCAGAATTCCATCGAAATTTCGATTATCTAGGCATCAATAAAATTCCAGAATTTGCCAAAACTTGTTTCGGCCATAAAAACTTTGTTTAAAATCGAAATTCGGATTTTTAAAAGTCAAAATCGTATAGAATTGAATTCTCTACAATATGGAAGTATTAGTTTTCATGAATTAAAACATTTGATAGATTAATACCTCAAAATACTCTAAAAATGGGTTCTCGAGATACCAAAACGGGTTTCGATTTCCATCAAACTTAAAATCCATGGGATACAAACCAGGTGAGGGCCTCATATAACATATGTGACCAAGATCCATGATGGTAACCCTAGTATCTCTCTCGACACCGAGTTTTCTACTAAGTTAATATCGGATTTTAACAGAAAATCAAAACCTAGTTCTAACCAAATTTAGAAACATGCATGTAGACAAGAATTACAAGGAAAACATTTTTAAAAAATGAGATTAGGACAATTCTAAGCATTTAATACCAAGAAAAACAAAAATGACAACAAAATAATATGGTTCAATAATTTGGCAAGATGTACTTGCCTAGGTTAAGCTTCAAGCCTAATCTTCTACTCCACCACCAAGAGCGATACGAAATCGCACTCTAGGCCTTAAGGCCAAGCTTTTCTATGCTCTTGAGAAAGATGAATGAAAGTGAAGAGGAAAGGAAGAAAGAGTGAAAAGATGAAGGAGAGAGAAAGTAGAAGGGTATATATAGAATGGAGAATTAATCTTAATCGTTGGATGGTGATCCATGTCAAAATCTAAGTCAATCGTAGCCATCCAAACAAAACCAAATATCCAATGGGTAATAGGGTGCATCTATACTATTCACCAAAATATCTAAACACTATTCATCAAAATATCTAAAACACTATTTACGAAAATATCGAAAACATTATTCACGAAAATATCTGAAATCAAAAATATCTAAAATATGGAAAAATCTATCCGGGTGGTATGCCGTCGGTATATACCGTTATATTGGTGGTATGCCGATCAAGGTGAAAACCTACAGTTTTGGGAAAATTTTAAAGCGTTCCGAAAACCAAGAAAATACGAAATACACTGTAAAATACGTATCCGTATATAAATATCGATACTGTAAGACGAGTCTCACAGATACTTAGAATTAAGGATGTATGCTCCTTATGGACAGATCAAATAACTGCTATTGGAATAGAACAGAAAATGGATTTGGTCCTTCTAATCTAAGTTGGGACAGAACATGTAAGAGTTGCCTAACCAACATGACTGAAACATAAGGTATAATGTTAGGATTGAACTAATACTATATACATATAAGAGCTGACATTACAAGATATTCTAAATCTGAACATTAGTTGTTCAGATATTAGGACAAAAGAATATGAAGGTTGAAATAGATGTAGGGGATTGAATATGGACTAATGGTCATATTACATACCTTCAAATGACTAAACATGGACACGGATATGTATGGAATTCGATCAACAGGATTGGACATATGAAACATGGTATGGACAGAACCTTAGTGTAGCAGTCAATGAAGGTCTGGAACAATTATATTATGGGTCTTCCTACAACATGCAATGTTCAGTAGATAACTGAACACAAAATGGTAATAACCCTCACTCAATATATGATACCTGCCTCAGATATGGGTACTACTGTAGGACCGATGAGCACCTCTAGAGGGGGTGAATAGAGTGAGTGCGAGTGCAGAAAAAATAATCATCAATTAAAAATTTAAAAGCAGATAACTATGGCAGTGAATAAAGAGACAGTAAATAAATGTAGCAAGAGATCAGAGAATCAAACTCAGTGGACACCGAGATATATACTGGTTTTTCTCTTGAAAGACTAATCCAGTCGCGGGTACTCTTGCCTGCTGTTAATCCACTATTCACAAGCTAATTGAGAGCTTGCAGTCTTTTTACAACACCGTGCTTGGTGACAAGTGCACGATCGATTTTACAACACCGTACTTGGCGACGAGCGCACAACCGGCTCCGAAAACAGAAATGTGTTCTGAACTTGAACAACCTCTTTACAACTCTGACAACCAAAACTCTAAATCAAATAGATGTTACTGGCTTTGGCTAAGAGATGTATAGGTGGAGTGTGAAAGCTTTAGATCAATAAAAAACACTATTGAATATGGATAGAGAGAAGAGAAGATGAATTGATAAGTGATTTGAAATAAGAAATTATCTTCTATTTATAGGTGTTTTCGAAGACCGAACTCGGACAGAGTTCGGGTAGAGTTCGGATACAAAGATTTCGTAAACGAACGTTGCATGCAGATTTGGAGGCAATAATCATTTAAATTTGAACTGACCGAACTCGGTCCAAACTCGGCCAGAGTTCTGTCTAAGTTCATCCAATACTTAGAAGAATGTTTGGTCCAATTCTGTTTGCATAGGATATGTATTATTGTTGGTATAAGGAATTTTGGTGGATAGGTAGGCTTTTTGGATAGGTGGACTGTGGATAACCTAAGCCAGTAATATCCATTCGATTTTACAATTTGTATCCTAGACTCAATAAAGATAAAAATAAAGAATAAATTGTAAAATGACTCAGACCGATTCCAATACATGAACGCTTCGACATGATGATTGATTGCAAATATTGTAGTACACTCTTGATATTGATTTCACTTGTCCTAAAATGTTAGCAGCAGTTTGTATATTTTGTGTATTGACTTAAGTCATTGTTGATTTATCAAAATCAGGTGTGACCATTTTAGAAATGGGCCAACAATCTCTCTCATTTTGATAAATGACAAACTTGAGTCTATACCAAAATATATCTAAAATATTTAATTAAAATAAAAAAAATACCTAATTTGTTCTGTAAAGCTTTTTATTTAAATTTTTTATTTTGGTGTAGTGCTCTTTCTTCCGCTTTGTCATGTTTAAAATGTTTCGACTCCCCCGTAATATGTGAAGCCAACAATGTTCAGCATTTAACAAAGACAGAGAGAGTAATTTTATAGATAATAAATCTCATGAAAAGTGAACTAAGAGAAGCAGTAATATAACTAAAACTGATATAAGAAAAATCAACTGAAGTACAACTACAATCCACTGTAAATAGTCATAACATAGAAGTTTATGACTGCATAAAGTATGATAAAGTCTAACTCAAAGGTTTAGACTGATACATAAAAGAAGAAAAATAGATCATCATCTGACAGCATCTCCAAAAATATCACTAGCATCAGTCCCACATCACAACGGTGTGTCATCACCTCCAGGAGCATCCGGTGGAAAGTAGGTCGTGGTAGGATTGAAGTGAGTGAAAGTAGCCTCATCATCGAACCTCGGTCCAGTAAAACCGGGGTGACGAGTCATCTGAAATGGATGAGTGGGATCATGAGATAAGCTCCAATGGATATTAGTAAGGCTGTTTCGCATCACCTGAGCCTGAGTGATGTGACGGAACTCAGAGTCGATATAGCTCTGATGACGTTGCGCAGAAAGTGCAACAAAATCATCAAAGCACTGATGATGTTGTGCTGAAAGGGCAATGAACTCATCAAATCGCTGATAGAAACCTGGGTCAAAACTAGGAGCAGTAGCTGGAACAGCAGGGGCGGGAGCCTGAGGATCATCAGCGTGAACCGGAGTAGTAGGTTCAGCACCAGGTGGAGGAGGTGGATTGGGATAAGTCATGGATCTACTTAACTCAGAAGCGGTAGAAGAGAAAAGACACTGAGAGAGATCAACTCCATGATGTCTAAAGATCTTAGCCAAGTGAATAGGGTACAAAAGGTTGCGCCCCATCCTCCTACAGCTAGTCATCCAAGCAATGAAAGTCTTAGGGACAGAGAAAGTGACACCAAAGTACAGGTGATACATAGCAGACATCTCGAAAAACGTGACCTCGTTTGAAGATCCCGTCTTGGGAAGCAAAGCAGAGAATACGAAACAATGTAACTCATAAAATTTTTGATTAAGGTGCCGTGAGTACACCATACCATTTCTAGGAACAGGACGAGGATGACACATGGCAACCTTGAAAGAATCAAGAGTCATGCTGTCACGACCCGTACCCACTTTTTCGGATACGAGACGTGTCCAAGCCAGCCTACGCCGCAGAGTCGGCGGTAGAACGATGTCAAGCCCACAAGAAATAAATGCTCAAAATATAACATTTGCTGCTCATTCACATTTCTAAATTTGTTACAACATTTATAATTAAAAAAATACAAGATTTTACAATTAATGAAATTGATACAACTGCTATCTATTTCTAGGTTGACATCAGTATACCCATGCCTCCCCAGTGCTAAGAGTGATCGCGGCTAAACCTGAAAAATGTTGGTTTCCAGTCAGGAATGGAACAAGTATAAAAACCGACGGCAATGCGAAAATACAATAGAATTAACAAGACATAAAAATAATATATGAGATATGAAAACTAGAAAGCACTGATGACATGGCACGGTGGAGAAGAAAAAGAAAAATAAAGAAAAGACAACTACCTATGTGGTGTGAAATATCCGTTTCGACATGTGAACGGCTAGGGGTAAATTCGTGCACATGTCGTGTGCAGCTACTATTATTCAAGAATAGACTCATGGGATAGTTCTGGGTAGTCCACATGTCTACTAAGATTATTCCACTCCCGACTACTCTGTGTGACGAGCGTGTCAACAAGCAGCAAGATATATGTATAGACATGAAATAAAAAGACTACTATGAATCGAAAGCAATCAGAAAGTGCACTTGCATGTCGTCCCGAGCGGTGAGCACTGATCGAGAGCTGAGTCATAGTCCAAGTAACCTGTTATATGTATTAAGTCTAAATCAATACATGAACTAAACAAAATAAAGCTATTCTGATTCACTATTAACTACCCCTTACACCCCTCTAAAACCTTAGTCTATACTCCTAATCCTTCTTGGGTACTAGGCTTTAATGTCTGATATCTTAGTATAGGGTTCATGATTAGGTACTCTAGTCCTTATGAAGTCGACCCCTTAATCCTGGCCTATTTCATGTAATTCTTGAATACCTGGTTATAGGGCAGGTATTTCATCATGCTAAGTGAGAACCCACACTTTAGTCTATACTTCCTCTCTATAGTGAGTATAAGGCATGGAGTAGGATATCTTGGCTTCCCAACCATCAACTAACCAAACCCCTTCACCCTAGGCTGAGACCACCTGGGAAGTGGACAGATGCCACCTGTTACTTTGGACTGAAATATTGTTGTCCTTATGGGGTCACCTAGTCTTCCAACTCGGGTTTTCCTGGTCTGTAAGTTGGTTTTGCTCCTATCTAATTTGTTTGGTTTCATAAACCTGCTCTTGATACTCTAAGTCATTACATGTAGCTATGGTTTAGCCTATTCGTTCTTATCACTAGTTACATGTGCATAAGTATATGTCTTACTGATGCCTGGTGCTCCTGTCCTGGGCTTGCCCTACTGCAAGTGCCTAACCTGGTTTGACTGGCTATCTATAGGTTGTTCCTCATAGAATAGCACCTGAAATCTACATGGCCAGATAACAGTTGTAGGTACGGCTATATACATATGCCCAAATAGAAGTACACAGTGTACTCATGGACCTGGTGAGGTAGGTCTAAACTCTTCTAGACCAAAGTGAGGGCTAGAACTCAAACAAAGTCCATTGGTGTATCTGTAGCAGAAACTTAGAGTCCTACACCTATTCATGCACTGTGCAAGGATTATGATGTAAGGTTTGCCCATAACCTATGAAGGACAGTACAATTAAATGAGATGATGTTTTGGTGTGTATTGCCTAGCAGTGCATTGCCAAAACTTGTAGGTCTCAGCTGATACATTGGTGTATACGGATGGGGAGTGGTCAGAAGAGGCTTGAACTGACTCACCTCAGTACAACCAAGAGGTTATATATATGGCAGATATCTAGATGTTATACCCTTCCTGTGTACTCATAATTACAGGGAAAAGAATTGTTGCAAGGTGTTCATCTCAACTAGGTGGTTTCCCTTGTTACCTGGTTACTGACAACCTACAACCTAGGCTATTCTAACAAAGCATGGTTTTGCCTCACAGGGCTATATCATTCCTGGTTGTAGGCTTGTGCATGACCTGTGTCCAGACATCATGACCTATCCCTGTGCTAACTGGCCAACTATAAAAGGCTGGATGTGTTACTGTGTAACCTGGTCACATCTTGTACACTTACATACATACAGGTGTAGCACAGTTAGAGGCCAATTGAGGCCTGAAATGCAACCAGTGCATTGATGGCATCTACTGAAATATCCTGCATATTAGGACACCCTGGGGGTCCCTTCTCTCAACTGATGCTGCAATAGCTTTGGTACTAATACCAAGCTCGAGCCATACCCTTTGCTGAACCCAAACTAATGTGAAACTGCACTCTAATGCAGGGGAAAACTTATAAGCTACAACTAACCATGTATTAGGATACAACTAACTACCCTGCTTCCTAAACTTCTTGACTGACATCAGGTTATACAGGGCTGAAGGGTGTACAGGTGCAAGGATTCACTAAAATAGTCTACTTAAGTCTCCCTTGGCACAGGGTTGTTATCCTCTGTATGCACCCAGATACCATCCCCTGGCCACTGGATATGATACTCAAATTCCAAGTGACCACCATATCTGTTAGGGAGAGCATGAGGCTTGGTTAACTTGGGTTCACAGGGCTTAAGGGTCTCAGTGGAGTTAACTTGTTAACAATCCTGTACAAGGAATTATAGTGTGATGTACCACTCCTACAGGCCGGGTACTGTCCAAATTTACAGGTAAGTTTTACAAATGCCTCTGATACTTACTCCCATAGCCTACAGGAAGAATATGTAACCAAGCCTACACCTTAATGCCAGGCAAGTATACACCAAGTGTATATCAAAGGTCAAAACCATCCATGTTCCTATCAATGCTTATTGGTTTAGAATTTAAGTACCCATTGCTCATGTGGTATGAAACCTCCTGGCAACCTAAAACAGGTCATGGGGTTGATGTATCAAATGGTTAGCCGATGTGAACTCGATGTATCATAAACAACCTGTGCTCGATACTCGAGTACATCCCACAAATCCCTATTTGACATTAGGTCGAACACCTACCCAACTCCTCCTATATTGGTTGGTAACAGGCATTTGTAATCTATGGGTTGATTAGTTCTAGCAAATTGAAACCACAGGGTTGAGGTTTACCTGTCGAATGGTTGTCTGCTGCTGCAACTCTTCGAGTATCCTCCTCGGTGCAAGTAGGGGAGAATTTGTGGCAGGGCAATTAGGGTTCGGGAAAGGCAGGGACATGGTGCTCTCTTATATTTATACTAGGGTTTGTGTAGGTCGAAGGGATAGAATTGAATCTCTGGTCCTTATCGAGCATGATTTGAATCCAGCTCTCCCAAAGATTTGAATTGTGTGGCCGTTTCAGTTTAGGATTTAAACTAAGAGGTTTTGCAACTTGGCCCCTAAGGTTTTGTTATTTGCAAAAACCCTTTGTTTTGTTTCTTCTTTTTCTCCTTAAGGGCTTAACAATTTATTTATTACAAAATATATAGGTTTTCAATTGTATCTAGGCAATAATAAAAGATTAGCAGAAATATAATTAACATAGATTTGGGAATTTTGAAGTCAAGGGCTCACACATGCCCTCAGGAAATTGGACATGATTGATGTCAACTAGGGATTCACCTACGTCAGGCATGTGAAAAAATTTACTGACATCAGTAGAGTTGAATTCAATTTCTCTACCTCCAACACATGAATAAATATCGTTCTCTACAACTTGTAAGTTACAGTAAAACATGCGAACAACATTATCATATATATTGTCGGCGGTCTCGAAAAAATACGAAGAGATAGATTTTCAAAAGTAGTGACATACTCAGAAAATATAATAAAATTTACATAACAACCAGGACAAATATCTCTATAACAAAAGTTGTCAAACCAGGCACTAGAAAAGTCTGCAGATAAAAAAAAGTCCAGAATCATAGTCATCGTCGTCGGTAGGACGAGCGAGACTAAAAATGCTAACTGGTTCATACTCAGCGGAGGAGGATCCAACATGAGAACCACTCTTGGAAGATGGTTTCTTCCTCTTGTGGTAGAGTTTGGGTGCCATGAGAATTGAATTGAAAAAGAGAGAATACCTCAAAGAGATTGAGAAGGAAAAGAGAAGACTGCTTCCGAGCTACGAAGATCCGCGACGGAGGGAGGAGGAAGGCTAGGAAGTAGTGAAATTTTGCTTTGAAGGGGCTCTTGGTTTGTGGGATAGTGAAAGAAGGAGGTAAAACGAAATATATATAGGCTAGGGCCGGCTGCTAGCTAGTGTTCTGGAAATTCGCACCGGCTCCATCCGAACTCGGTCTGAACTTGGTCCAAACTCGGTCCGAGTTGTGTCCGAGTTCGGCCACTTGTATTCCCAATGTCATTAATGCAGTAAATTTAATAAATTCAAGATATAACCATTATACTTGTTCAATTTAGTAATGTATATTACTTTGGGTTAGCTGTAGGGGTCGGATCCCAGCTAGCGGTAGTCCGAAGACTAGTGCACCGTGTCGCTTCAAGCTATTTATACATGTATGACAGAAGGACCCTTTCGGCTTATACCCAAAATAACTTTCATTAGTAAATTTCAAAGTTTTGAGTTTATAACTTGATTTATTAAGCATACTATACTATGAATCTGAAAATTCAAGTATGCCGAGCTCTCGACGTAGATTGTTAAAGCGGTCTTCAGCTAGTGGTTTTGTAAAAATATCTGCTAGTTGATGATCTGTGTCAATAAGTTCTAAGCAGATATCCCTGTGTTGTTGATGATCACGTAAAAAGTGATGACGAATCTCTATGTACTTTGTGCGTGAGTGACATACAGGATTCTTAGTCAGGTTAATAGTGCTAGTATTGTCACAATAAATAAAAATCTTAGTGTTGTGCAGATTGTAGTCTTCTAAGGTTTGCTTCATCCATAAAATTTGAGCACAACAACGCCCTGCGGCGATATACTCAGCCTCAATAGTTGATAATACTATAGAATTTTGTTTCTTGCTAAACCATGAGACTAAGACTTTTTCTACGAAATGACACGTACCGCTGGTACTTTTACGGTCTACTTTGCATCCTGCAAAATCTGCATCCGAGTAACCTATTAGGTCAAATGATTTGGTTTTAGGATACCATAAGTCGACCGTTGAAGTTTCCTTAAGGTATCGGAAGATACGCTTAACGGCACATAGGTTTAATTCCTTAGGATTTGCCTGGTA
Organism: Iris pallida; assembly: GCA_029216955.1. Lineage (NCBI taxonomy): Eukaryota > Viridiplantae > Streptophyta > Magnoliopsida > Asparagales > Iridaceae > Iris > Iris pallida. Next base: position 22,465,826 of record JANAVB010020400.1, read on the forward strand.
TCGTGCACAAATGCAAACACTGAACATAATATCAGGGCGACTAGCAGTTAAATATAATAAGCTACCAATCATACCTCGATACTTATGCTGATCGACAGGTTTGCCACTTTCATCAGTGTCAAGCTTTGTTGATGTAGCTATTAGTGTTCCGATTGGCTTTACATTTTCGAAGTTGTACTTTTTCAGTATGTCCTTTGTATATTTGGCTTGATTGATGAATGTTCCCTTTGAGTGTTGTTTGATTTGGAGTCCTAGGAAAAAGTTCAGCTCTCCCATCATACTCATCTCAAATTTACTCTGCATACACTTAGCAAACTCTTGACAAAGTTTTTCATTAGTAGATCCGAATATGATGTCATCAGCATATATTTGCACAAGAAAAATATTATCATCTCAAGACTTGATAAACAAAGTAGTATCAACTCTTCCTTTTGAAAAACCATTTTCAAGTAAGAAGGCACTTAGGCATTCATACCAAGCACGAGGTGCCTGTTTGAGTTCATAGAGTGGTTTCTTAAGTTTGAAGACGTGATCAGGTTTTTGAAAATCTTTAAAACCAGGGGGTTGTTTCACAAAAATTTCTTATTTCAAAAATCTGTTTAAAAATGCACTTTTCACGTCCATTTGAAATAATTTAAAATCATTAAAACATGCATATGCACAAAACATACGGATAGCTTCTAGTCTAGCAACAGGAGCATATGTCTCGTCATAATCAATACCTTCTTCTTGATTATAACCTTGTGCCACTAGACGTGCTTTGTTGCGTAGAAATTATCTATCTTCACTTAATTTATTTCTGAACACCCATTTGGTACCAATTATCGATTGACCAATAGGTTTAGGAACGAGTTCCCAAACTTGGTTTCTCTCAAATTGATTAAGTTTCTCTTGCATGGCATCAATCCAAAACTCGTCATTAAAAGCATCTGCTACATTCATAGGTTCTACTTGTGAAATAAAAGCTATATTTGCTACTATTTCAGTATCTCTATAAGAAGAGCGTGTACTTACACCTTTTGATATATCAGTACCTATAATGAGCATCTCTGGATGATCTGCAAGAACTTCAATGATTCAAATCTATGAGTCAGATCTTCCACAGGACTTTTATCGTTCTGGCTTGTACATTTTCATCATCACTGTCGCTAGATCTGTGACTATTGAGCTCATCAAAAGTAACATTAATGGATTCTTCAACAATCATAGATCTTTTATTAAAAATTCTATATCCCTTACTCTTAGCAGCATATCCGAGAAATATTCTTTTATCTGCTTTAGAGTCGAACTTTTCCAAGTTGTCCTTAGTGTTCAGGATAAAACAGCGACAACCAAAAACTTTAAAATAAGAAATATTTGGAATCCTTCCAAACCAAAGTTCATAAGGTATTTTTTTCGATATAGGTCGAATTAACACCCTATTTAAAACATGACAGGCTATACTAACAGCTTCTGTCCAAAAATATTTAGGAAGATTATGCTGATTCAGCATGACTCTAGCCATCTCGCTTAGGTACGGTTCTTCCGCTCCACAACACCATTCTATTGAGGATTTCTAGGACAGAAAAACTCGTGGTGATATCCACTATCATCATAAAACTTTTTGAAATCAGTATTTATGAATTCGCTACCATGATCACTTCGAATACGAGTAATCATAAAGCCTTTTTTATTTTGTACCTTTTTACAAAATATCTAAAATTCAAAAATTGCATCACTTTTGTTTGATAAAAAGTAAACTCAAGTAAAACGAGAGAAATCATCAACGATAACAAAAGCGTAGAGCTTACCGCCAAGACTAGCAACTCTACTAGGACCAAATAAATCCATATGTATCAACTGCAAGGGTCTTGAAGTACTTACAACGTTGATGGATTTAAATATAGACCTAGTTTTTTTGTTCTTTTCACAGTCAGCACATACCATGTCTCTCTTGAATGATATCTCAGGGAGTCCTTTTACCAACTTTTTAGTACTTAGCCGTGAGATAGTGTCCATACTTGCATGTCCTAGCCTCATATGCCATAGCCAGCTTTCATCTAAGTTTGCGACTAGGCATCTTTCTGTATTATTAGTGCTCTCTAGAAAGAAAATATAAATATTGTCTTCTCTAATCCCTTCATATACGGGATTACTAGATGACATATCATAAATTGTACATTTGTCTTTAACAAAATTGATGCCATAACCATTATCTGCCAAGTGACTTATGCTCAGTAGGTTATGTTTCAATTTTGTAACTAGACAAACATCTTTTATTACAAGATAAGGAGATATACCAACAATACCATTCCCAATGATATCACCTCTCAATTTGTTTTCGAAGGAGACGTATCCTTCTTTCTTCATCGATAGCGTGGCGAACAAAGATGCATCACCAGTCATGTGCTGCGAACATCCGCTATCGAGGATCCACTTGCTTTTAGTATGAGAGGGTTGAGGGTCCACCTACAAAACAAGTAGATGAATCCTTTGGTACCCATTTACTGAAGGGTCCATATTGATTAGTCTTAGGTCTCCAAATCAGTGTATGATTGTCAACAAGATTTTTTGCTAGACAATTCTGTGATATGTGCCTGTGAGCACCACAGTATGTGCAAGTAAGTTTTGAAAACGTGTTAGTCGATTTTGTGTTGACATGCATATGTGGTTTCTTTGAAAACCTATATGTTAAAGCATGGTTTAGGTGTATGTTTAGCATTAGGACTAAATTTAGGCTGTGTCACAGGTATAGCCTGTTTGCCTAACTTGATTTCTAACTTTTTAGAAACCGCATAAGACTCTTCATATTTAGCAGTCATATCTATGAGTCTTTGTTCTGTGACTAAGTGCTTCTTCTTTTCTATGTCATATAACTCTTATATCTTGACATAGTCTCTTTTTTCCTTTTTAATTTTGAGGATAGCCTCATGATAGTCTACTTTAAGCTTGGCTATCTCTTCCGTGTTACCGGTAGTAGATGTCTCTTTAATATCTTTAATGAGACTTGACAGTCTAGCTACTTCGGTTGTGCATGTCTTAACCTCTTTTCGAGATTGCTTATATTTGTCAAGCACATTTCTGTGTTCTTCAAGTAGTTCGCTGAAGGCATTTTCTAACTCATCGAAAGTAAAATCATCAAACAAAGGATTTGAGGATACCTTATCAAAAGCCATAAGACAGACATTTGCAGTGCTATAGGGTTTATCTTCTTCCTCTAATTCACTAGCATCACTTTCATGCCAGATACTTGTATTTGCATACTTTCGACCAGTTGTTGTTCTTCGGCTTGATCTTGATCTATCATATGGACTGCTTTTCTTTGGAGTTGGGCAGTTCTTCTTCATATGCCCTGACTTCTTGCATCCAAAGCAGATTTTTTCTTCTTCATTGCTTTCATGGACATCTTTCTTCTTTATGTTTGATTTCTTAAACTTTAAGAATTTTTTGAAATTCTTCACTAGCAGGGCTTGTTCATCACCACTGGATGATTCTTCATCAGAATCTTTGCATATTGATCTTCTAGCTTGAGCTTTGAAGGCGATTGATTTCTCTTTTGCAGTAGCTTCTTCAAACTCTTGCAGATCCAGCTCATGGGTCATTAGCTTGTCCATAAGTGTTTCCAGAGTCATGGTGGTGAGATTGTTTCCTTCAATAATTGCTGTTGCTTTCGGGTTCCAGTTCTTGGTTAGAGCCCGTAGCACTTTTTTGATCTTCTCATGATTATTGTAATCCTTACCAAGAGATTGCAAAGGATTAGTAATATCAAGAAAACGAGTGATCATCTGTGTAATTGACTCGTCGGGTTTCATTTTGAAAGATTCATATTCATATGTTAGTCTGCTGATTTTAGATTCCTTTACTTGGGAAGTACCTTCATGAGTTACCTCAAGAAGTTTCCAAATCTCATGAGACGTCTTACAGGTTAAAACTTGATTGAACTCCATCTTGTCAATTGCACAGAACGGTACGTTGATGGCACGTGCATCTAGACTAGCCTTTGTTTTTTCTGCCTCTGTATATTTATCATGAGGCTTGTCTGTAAGTATGCCATCAACTACTGTAGGTGCCGATTTCTTATAACCGTCAATAACTATAGACCAAAGATCAAAGTCAAGAGACTTTAAAAAGAATGTCATTCGTGTTTTTCAGTGAGTATAGTTTGTTCCATCAAATAGTGGGTGTTTATTTGTTGATTTCCTTTAACCGTTTATTTCATGGCTGCCATATATACTCTCTAAGGTTGTTATATTAGAATATAACCTGCTCTGATACCAATTGTAGGACCGTTGAGCACCTCTATAGAAGGTGAATAGAGTGAGTGCGAGTGTAGCAGAAAATAATCACCAATTAAAAATTTAAAAGCAGATAACTATAGCAGTGAATAAAGACAGTAAATAAATATAGCAAGAGATCAGAGAATCAAACTCAGTGGACACCGCAATATATACTGGTTTCCCTCTTGGAGGACTAATCCAATCGTAGGTACTCTTGCCTGCTGTTAATCCACTATTCACAAACTAATTGAGAGCTTGCAGTCTCTTTACAACACCGTGCTTGGTGACAAGTGCACGACCGACTTCACAATACCGTGCTTGGCGACGAGCGCACGATCGGCTCCGAAAACAAAAATATGTTCTGAACTTGAACAACCACTTTACAACTCTGACAACCAAAGACTCTAAACCAAATAGATGTCACTAGCTTTGACTAAGAGATGTATAGGTGGAGTGTGAAAGCTTTAGATCAATGAAAAACACTATTGAATATGGATAGAGAGAAGAGAAGATGAATTGATGAGTGATTTGAAATGAGAAATTCTCTTCTATTTATAGGTGTTTTCGAGGACCGAACTCGGAAAAAGTTCGGGCAGAGTTCGGATGCAAAGATTTCGCAAACGAACGTTGCATGCAGATTTGGAGGCAACAAACATTTGAATTTGAACTGACCGAACTCGATCCAAACTCGGCCAGAGTTCTGTCTAAGTTCATCCAATACTTAGAAGAATGTTTGGTCTAACTCTGTTTGCATAGGATATGTACTATTGTTAGTATAAGGAATTTTGGTGGATAGGTAGGCTTTTTGGATAGGTAGACTGTGGATAACCTAAGCTAGTAATATCCATTCAATTTTACAATTTGTATCCTAGACTCAATAAAGATAAAAATACAGAATAAATTATAAAATGACTCAGACCGATTCCAATACATGAACGCTTCGACATGATGATTGACGTGCTTTGCAAATGTTGTAGTACACTCTTGATATTGATTTCACTTGTCCTAAAATGTTAGCAGCGGTTTGTATATTTTGTATATTGACTTAAGTCATTGTTGATTTATCAAAATCAGGTGTAACCATTTTAGAAATGGGCTAACAACAACATGATTGAGTTGTGTGCTAAAAAGAGACTAACACCACAATCCAAAGTCTGAACTAAGGTAACTAAACAAAAGAAGGATGTGGACACATACTATAGGGTAAACCAATAGGTAGTATAAGGTTGTGTCATTAACACCCTTGCCACTGAGATTGAACACTCAAAATAGGCTAAGACTTCCATCATTAGTACAAGGCTTGAACATTAAGAAATGGAACTAAAATATGAGATAAAGGACCGAACTAATGCTCGATCAAGGTGGTGATTTGGGGAAAACTGTTCATAGCATGGACTGAATGCAATGGAGTATCTAATTCAAGGAGATGACTGCTACATTAGATAGCAAGGCTAAGTCATTAATCAAGACTAAAACTGTATACACTGCTACTGTTCTGAAATATAAGATTGATGGGAAACATGGGGGTATACTAAGTTAAACTAATATAGGAATTGAACTTAAACCTCATAGTGAGATATGGAGACTGTTACCCACAAACTCTTTATCTGATTGCAAAAAGGTAAGTTCATGGACTTGAACAACTAGTTAACTGAACACATGTTCACTGATAAATAAAGTACATTGGGCTAGACTTTTAAGGGATGCAGGACAATGATTTGATATGGATTATAGTAAGTGCAATGTATTGACCAATAGGAAGACTGATGCCTAAAATTTAGATGACTGAACATATATGAGGAATGGGGGAATATTAGGAATAGCAGTGAACTAACATATGTGGGCTTTTGTAAGGTTTTCTGGACTGCTATGAGGCAGTAAGACTAAGGGACATTTATACTACTGACACTTGAAGTACTGACTAAGGAATGGTAGGGGGTTGAACTATTAGATAGTGGATTGATATATGTAGAAATGAGACTGAACATGTAATGCCTATGGGGTTTAACTCAAATACAAGACAACCTACTTCAACTGATATCCAAGTAAATAAAAAATTATATATATGAGATGGCAGATATGGTATTATGAGGATATAAGGACTGACATACTGCAAATAGGAATAAACTCATAGAGTTTCTCATATCAGTTATACTGAATGATCCACTCTTAAAGAGAATGCAGGAATCTAAACATTAGAGGATTTAACTTGAATGAGGCAGGATAACCCAAAGAGACTGACATGCTTATTACAAAAAAGGATGAAGGACTTAATGTCAAGTTAATCCAACTGATGCCAACAACTAGACCTGTCAATTGGGCCGAGCCGGTCCAGCCCGGTACGAGCTCGATCCAAAAAATTGTCCCATGTGCCGGCCCGACCCCGTATATTCGGTCGTGTCGGGTCACGTATATCGGCCTTTAAGATAGGCCCAGCCCGGTCCGAAGTCCAAGCCCGGCCCGGCCCAAAACCCGAGCACTGTTTATCATTAGTTTGGCAATGTGTGCTGTACTTGGCTTTAGCCCAAGCAATTTGTGCTGTGCTTGGCTTGGCTTGGCTTGGTTTTCCTTTTGCTTTGTAGTCTCTCTTCACACATGCTTGGCTTTGCTTTGTAGTCTCTCTTCACCTGTGCTTTAATTAGCACACTTTGTTGTTATGTATCCCTATAATGTTACCTCATATAAGTATCAGTGTTTGCATTCCTTCTTGTGTGCTTCGAGCATAGTTAGCAGCAGCAAGTAACAACTGAAAATCGGATCATACATATCCCATGGGTTCAAGTAATTCACCTAAAGCTTGGCTGGAACGAATTATATATATTATCCACAATTTAATTTCAGAAGACTTGAAAAAACAATATTTGAAATTGGTTTTAAGGAGAAGAACAAAAATGAATATCCAAATTTATCACATGCCAATCAAGACCCGGCCCGGCCCGGCCCGAAGCTCACCATGCCGTGGGTCACGTGCCAGACTGGGTTGAGATTTTTCACCCTTAGCCCGGCTTGTTATATTTCATGGGCACAAGAGGCCCGGGCCCGGCCCGGTCCACTTGACATCTCTACCAACAACCAAGGCTCTGATACTCAAGTTTTAGGGTATCGGTCAACTGCTACCTTCAAGGGTGTCTAATACAAAATGGATTGAAACATAATGAGGTTGGGACAGAGCCAAAAATACTGGTAAAGCAAGTTAGGACTGAACTTGGTAATATAGTGGTCAGGTGAATGGATGTAGTGAATTAATATGGCCAATGCCTCAAATCAATCATGGCTGCTATTAAGTATCTGAGTTTGAACCTATATGTGAGCAGGGCATTTATCAAATAGACTGAACTAAGGTCACTAATAGGACTGATTGATGAATCATTTTGCGATAGCTCAGTGAGGATCTGAATCTCAGTAGGGAACTGCATATGGGTGTTAATATAGTGGATTCGAACACCCAAACACTGAGGATTACAAACTGAACATGAAATGGCCATGGGAGGACAGAACAATGAGACTAATCATGAAACACAATGTGGGTTGAACAAATAATAGGACAGGGAATTGATTTTAGTAGTGTAGTGTTTGAACATGATGAGGTGGCCATCTACTGAACATAGTATATAAGGACTGAACATCAAAAGTATAAGGAACAGAATAATAGTGTTATGTGGCAGACCAGCAATGAATGGACTGATTGTCCAAAACAATGTACAGTGCACTGGAATACAATTTCCCCCACAACCAATTTAACCTATCAAAGTCATTCCATTCACTTGATGATCACACCATAGATAACCTCTAGTAATTTCACACCTAAAACAATATTTAAAACTGAAAATAGAATATCAAAAGCCCTAATGGTCATTTCGATAATCACTTGGAGTGCATATTCGATACGGTGCGATACGCCCGTGATACACACTCCAAATAGATCCAAACTTGACCCAAGATATTCCTAATGTAAAGGGGAATCCTAAATGAATGCATCTACACTAATGGAAGGGATTTAGAGGGCTCTTACCAATTGGGAGATGGATTCCCAATGAACAAATCTTTAGATCTAATCTCTACCAAGCTCTAATGGCCAATTTTCTCCAATAAGCTCCCAACTAGTCAATAGAGGCTTCCTCTCTTCAAGGGAGACCGTTTACAATTGATTTGGAAAATTTTGGATAAGAAATGGATATAGGAGCAATTTGGAGGAAACTCCTAAAATTAGGGTTTGAAATGAAATGGAAGGAGGAAGAAGATGAAGTGGTGTTATTAATAGGCAAGGGGGGCTATATGGGTCGGCCATGGTGTGTAGTCTAGGGTTTTGGGCCACGGAAAAATGTCCAAGGAGCCCTTCTAAGTTGTCATAACAAATTCTAAGGGAAGGGTCCATTCTAACTTAGTGTTTTAGACATTAAATTCTAAGTGGTTCATAACTAGACTAGAGGCTTGACTAATTAATTAGAATTAAATCTAAAGTTGTTTAATCTCATTAATCAAGTCTTCTTTGGTCATGTCTAACATCTAATCAATGTGGTTCTAAAGTTTTACCAAATTATGATACTAACACAATTCATTTAATTAAACAATAATAAAAAAATATAATCGAATTCACAAAAGTTCAAAAATACCCTTATTTAGAAAAGTGGTAGTTACATATGCGAAAACTCATCGACGACTGTTAAAGTTCTTGGTCGGGGACCATGTATTCTTGAAGGTTACGCTGATGCGGGGCGTCATGCGGTTTAGAGTAAAGGACAAACTAAGTCCGAGATTCGTAGGCCCATTCGAGATCCTCGAGAGAGTGGCGGCCGTGGCCTATCGGATTGTGCTATATATCTCCTGCCCTGGATGAAGTGCACGACGTCTTCCACGTCTTCCAACTTCGGAAGTACATGCACGACCTAAGTCACGTGGTTATCTTTAATCAGTTGGAACTGCGCAGACCTATCATACTCAGAAGAGCCTGTGCGAATTTTGGACTGTAAAGAAAAGATCCTGCGAAGCCGGTCGATGTTCTTGGTTCGCGTGCTCTGGCGCAACCATTCAGTTGAGGAATCGACGTAGGAGCTAGAATCAGAAATGAAGGAGAAATATCCTTCGTTGTTTGTCGATTAAGGTCAGACCCCTTTTCTTAAGTTTCGGGACGAAACTTTTTCTTAGTGGTATATTATGTAGTACCTCGCTCCCGTTGGGGTGAAGCACTATATAATAGGCCCGTAGCAAGTCAAACACGGTCGGGAACATAAATGGCTAGTCTGATTCAGCGACGAGTTTGGTATACAAAAACTATGGCATCAATAAAATCGATTTGGACGAATGATATGAGTACCATTCCAACTAATGGATCGGCTACTATTGGAATAAGTCCTAGATGCAGTGGACCGTGTCTTGGCGAATGAACTCTAAAGAGAGCGACGTGACAGGTTTGTTGTTGGTTTTGTTGGTTTCTTGGTTTTCTGAATGATTTGTTGCTTGGATTTAATGAGTATGCTTTCGCGTCGATTTTTGAATGCGTCTTTGGGAATTTCGAAGGGGATGGATTGAAGAAGGGATTCTAACATGATGCTCATACTATTGCAGGAGTTCGTATAACTGACGCTTGACCGTCGCAAAGCGATCTCCTACTCTTGGTGCAATCTCTTTAGGTGGGTGGTTCGGCCCCTTCTTTTCTACTCATTCCCACCAACAAAGTCTTAAAGTTCAACGTTCAAATCGATGATGCTAACTGAATGTGTGTTATGCCACTAAGATCAAGAACTCGGGATAACTGTATCGATTTAGAGTAATTTACTTCAAATATATAAGTTTCACACCAAAAAGAGAAAAGATAAGGTTCCAGAAAAGAGATAGAATTATTTCATGATCTGCAAAATAAAATAAAATAAAATGTCGGTTGCGGCATATTGTGCTTCGGAGAATTTGGTGCCTACGGGACGCTAAATCAGAACGTACGACTTTGAGGAAATAAACTCTCGTACGAGCCAAAATGATTATGCTGCTTAACACTGCCCGCGATATGCAATCTATTTCATACATATTAAACTGTTTACATATTTGCATGATCATTGACAACTTGTGTACAGGGTTAGCTTTCCTCGAAACGGTACTCGGGATGCTGGGACTGAATCGGCCTAGGAGAAAATTATGGAATCGTGCTTCGGCACGATGCATTACGAAACCTCTAGTTAGGCTCGCAACCTGGATTGGTAGGTCGTCGCAATGCTACGTAATCGTCCTTCATGGTGTCGATATCACCAATGTCCGCATATAAGATAGATTGTATGCTCACCTATTGTCTTGTACAGGTGGTAAGTATTATATCTATTTTATGCAGGAAATGAGCATGACCATGGTAAGATAAGCTGAAATTGGTTATGTTGTTACTGCTTAAAATGTTCCTTCGATATGAACTGCAAATTATATAGTTCTAAATAGCAAGATCACTTTGTATGCTAAATCCTTAATAAGCAGTGTCGGTTTAGACGAGTGGGTTCATCCCGTCCACTAGCAAGTGTGTTAACCTCCAACTCCCCAGGTACCGAGCGTGTTGCGGGAGCTCGAGACTAGACTGAAGCTGAAGAATTGGAGGCGGCTTGAAGCTCTCATATTTTAAAGTATTTTGAAGCCCATTTCAGACCGAAGGCTTTTTGTTTAAATGTATAAAGGGACATGAATGTATGGAACGACAAAGATTATTTCATGGCAGCTTGTCGAGAGTTTTTCTTTTGTGTTTCAAAGATGTAGCCGCAACGGCATACGAAATGTAAAAATGACCTTGCACATATTTTACAAGTTTTATGAATGAAAAGCTAAATTTCTTTATATTTTGCGTTTTTAATTCTCTGCACTATTTAATTTCAACTCATTGTCTCAAAAGAATAATCAAACTCACGTTCGTGCCTTGTACAAGTCCAATATAGACTTGTACGACATCACGCCCTGGCTTATCAGATCGATTTATCTTGAGTCAAGGCGAGGACGATCGATTTGGCGAGTCGGGACGAGACAAGTTGGTATCAGAGCACGGTTCACACCTCGAACCTTTCAAAAATATTTTCTTTTGGATGTTGTTGCGATTTTTTAAAAATTTGTGTTTTTTGACATATGCGACATAAAATAATCGTTCCATATAGATAAGCCCGTAGATATTTTCGAAAATACTAACGAGTTTGCTCAATTTTGTAGGAATGACGAGGAAATCGGGTGTCCCCGCTGTCAATGCCACGTTGATTAGCCCGGATATCATCGAGGAGGCGGCGCCTGGCGAATCTACCATGGAGCGATTGATGTGCCTCATGAAAGCCCAACAGTGCCAGGCGCAGATGCAACAACAACATATGCAGGCGCAGATCCAGGCCCCAATCAGTGCCCAACAGAAACAGATGGATGCACTGGCCCGTATCGTGAGCAATATGGCAACCCAACAGAATTTGGCGACTGTCGCATCAGAAGGAGAAGAAAAAGTGCAACCAATAACGATGAAGCCTCTGTCTCCCTCTTCCCTGTTCAAATCAACCGAGTTCAAGAAAATGAACCCGTCCGAGTTCAATGGCCGAGCGGAGCCAGACGAGATCATAGGATGGCTAGTGAAAATCGAGGGCATGTTTAACCTTCTCAACATTAAGGGGTCCAAGAGAGTGGGGTGCGCGACTTTGCAGCTACACTTGAGGGCTCACGACTAGTAGGAGGCGAAGAAACAAGAACTCCACGAAGCCAATCCCGGTACCAAGATCTCGTGGGAGACGTTCAAGCATGCCTTCCTTCGAAAAATCTGTCTAGCAAATTTTAGTTACTAGAAGATGAAATTTAGACATGAACATGGATTGAGAACAATATTTAGAATTTAGCGGTTGAGAATTGGAGAAGAAAATGTTTAGGATTCTAGGAAAGAGAAGTAAAAAAGAAGAGAAAATAAAATAAAATAAGATTGACTTATATACCAACATTTGTGCTAGCTCTGAGTAATTTTTCATGTGGCAAACTTGTAAATACAAAAAAAAATTGAACTAGCCCTGAGTATGCATTGAAGTGCCTTTATATATTGTCAATTTAGGTTGTGATTGATTGAGATTTTTTTCCATGGAAAATATTACCATCACAAAATTTTCACCAATTTTAGTATTTGATAGCGTATATTTTCCATGAAATTATTTTTCAAAAATCTATCATTTTCCATATTTTTTACCAAAATGGTGGAAAATAAAACTGGTCCAACCCATAGAAAAATATTAATTTCCATGAAAAATAAATATTTTCAATGTAAAATAACGACAATCAAACATCCAAATCAATTTTGTGAAATTTTTTGCATGGAATTTTTTTCTAGTAAAATAAATTTGTGGAATTAATTTATTTTCCAAGTATTTTCTACCTTGCAATCGAATGCACCCTTATAAAAAAATCTTTTCTATATACCACAAGAAGATGCACGTGCATGCATGTAAATCATTTTTTTCCTAATATTATCAAAAAATAATTTTAATATTTAAATTTAAATTTATTGTATGTATATTTATATTTTAATTAAAATTTGGAAAAAATTAACTAAATTTAATTGTAATTGTTATGGATAAATATTTTTATGATATCGTTGAAAAATAGTTAAAATATTTAAATATATTTGTATTAAGATTTGTTAAAAAAATTAAATATTTTTTGATATTTTTCTTTAAATTTAGTTTTTAAATGCATATTTGTACGGACTAAAATAAATCAGTTTATTCGTAACTTTTTCAAGAAATCGTGAATAAAAAATTAAATTCTATTTTCGATAATTTATTTAAAATTAAAATGATCTATAATATTTCATACAGTCTAGCTATGACCCATTTTGAAGGCAAATGTTAAAGGCCACCCCCTTTTTACTAAGGACAACCATCCTACTAAGGGCAACCATGACTGACTTTTTTTTTTTAATAAGGGCAACCAAAATTGAACAAGATTACTAAGGGCAACCCCCTCGGCGGCGTCGGCCCAGCCAAGCACCCCTCCCGCCGCTTTTCCGAGGTCCACAACCTCATCCCCATTCACAACCTCCTCGCTGAGCACCCCTCCCTCCGTCTGGAACTTACGGAGTCGGTGGACAGACCTTCATGGACGGCACCGAGCTTCTCCTCCACCTTTGGAGGATCGACGAGCTCGTCGCTGTCCTCCTCCGCGTTCGCGTGGAGCTTACGACCTGGAAGAAGAAAATGGGGGGTCAAAGTGACGAATCTCTCCATAAACCCTAGATCCGGACCAGGAGGCCCTTAGTGTTTTACGAACTCACCATGATCGAAAAGGTTGGAGAGGAGGATGACGAGGAGGAGAATGGAAGGGAGAGCCCACTTCCTCATGACTGAGAATTTTTTTTCCTCCGCCTCCCTCCCCATGGCGAGGACTGCAGGCCAACCTGCAGTATTGTCTTCACTTTGGACTACAGGCAAGTCCTGCAGTCACTGTAGGTTGGAAGTTTTAAAAAAATTAGAAAAAAAACTTCTGTCAATCGAGGACTGCAGGCAAGCACTGCAGTCCTGTCTTCACTTTGGACTGCACGCAAGCCCTGCAGTCCTCGATTGACAGAAGTGGGGTGGCCCTTAGTGTTTTCAAAATGGCAAACTTGTAAACTTTTTTAAAATTTTAAGTTGGTGACCCTTAGTAAAAAGGGGGTGACCTTTAACATTTGTCGTTTTGAACCCTCTTTTTAAATAAGGCAAATGTTAAAGGCCACCCTTTTTTTACTAAGGGCAACCCATCTACTAAGGGCAACCATGCCTTTGTATTTTTTTTTACTAAGAGCAACCTAAAGTTCACAAGTTTACTAAGGGCCACCAAGAGGACTTTGGAGGAGGAATGCAGTCCTTGCACTGCTGTCATGTCTTCACGCGGCGGCTAGAGCTGTCGTCTGCCGAGGAAGAATACCGGTCTTCGAGGACGCTGTCTGATCGAGGAGTCGAGAGGGATTTGTCGAGGACTCTGCTGTCGTGTCGATCGATCGAAGAGGAAGGTCACCGCCTGCGATGCTACGCCTCCACTGTCGTCGCCATGGTCGACTCGTCATCAGTGAAGAAGAACGATGGGGAAGAGGAGGGGTGTTGGTCCTGCAGGGCTTCGCCGAGGGAATGATTAATGAAGAACATAGAGGATATCGGCCTCTTAAATAGACGCGGTGGAGGGTTGGCCGTTACGATCGAACGGTGGTGGCGGCCGAAGTATGTCGGTAGGGTTTCGGATGGTCGAGATGAACGGTGGTAGGTCGGTCGTGAGGAACCTTCCAGAACGACGAGGATACAACGTTTGTTCCCGTCAGAGACTCCCACGAGCTGCTGCACGCTCGAACTGGTCAGTCGAGTCAAGGAAGGAGGACCGGTATTCCTCCCTCACCGTGGATCGTTCGCGGGAAAGGCGGACTGCAGGCCTTGCATGCAGTCCTGTCTTCACTTTGGACTGCAGGCAAGTCCTGCAGTCCTCGATTGACAGGAACGGGATGGCCCTTAGTATTTTTAAAATGGCAAACTTATAATTTTTTTTAAAGTTTTAAGTTGGTGGCCCTTAGGGTGTGTTTGGTAGGAGGGAAAAGTGGGAGGAAGGAAAATAGAGGAGGGAAAAGTGAAGGGAAAGATTCATTTTCTTTTGTTTGGTATGTAAGGAAAATAGGAAGGAAGGAAAAGTGGAGGGATTACTTTTCTCTCATAACCTAAGAAATGCAATCCCCTCAAAATTGGGAGAAAAAGTGGAAGAAAAAGTGGAGGCTTGTATTAATTAACAATTATACTCCCATATGAATGCATTATTTAAAAATTATTTATGAAGTCAAATGGTAAATAAGTGTTTTTAGTTGAGGGTAGAATTGGTAAACCCTATATCTTTTTACTTTTTTTCCTTCCACTTTTTCTTTCATACCAAACAAAGGAAAATACATCTCTTATCTTTTCCATCTTTGCTACCAAACACAAAGGAAGAAAATCATCTTTCCTTTCCATATGGAAGAAAAATGTATCCTTATCTTTTTTCCTTCCTTCCACTTTTTCATCCTTTCTACCAAACATAGCCTTAGAGCATCTCCAACCCTATTGTCTTGTTAAGTGTTGTGAGTCTTAGGTGGCTCCTATGTGGCATGAGCCACAAGACAATGTCTTGTTTATGTGGCAAAATTATATCTCAAAAGACAATGAGATAGAAAAACTCTCTCCAATGCAAAAGTATTGAGGAGACAATAAAAATTATTTTTTCCAACTTCCAAGACAACTTTTAAGACAACTACTCATCTTCTTTCTTTTTTCTAATATTTTTTATTCATAATTGATGACATGGAAGAGAAGACATTGTCAAGTGCATTGTCTAGAACAAGACAATCAACTTCACAATGTCTTCTTTAATTTTTGCCACATAAGCTTAACAATTGACTTGACAATTGCATTGGAGAAGAACTTTTGAATAAAATTTTGTCATTCCTATTTGGCAACAACTTTTTTTCAAAGTCACAATAGGATTGGAGATGCAATTAGAGCATCTCCAACCCTATTGTCTTGTTAAGTGTTGTGAGTCTTAGGTGGCTTCTATGTGGCATGAGCCACAAGACAATGTCTTGTTTATGTGGCAAAATTATATCTCAAAAGACAATGAGATAGAAAAACTCTCTCCAATGCAAAAGTATTGAGAAGACAATAAAAAGTATTTTTTCAAACTTCCAAGGCAACTTTTAAGACAACTATTCATCTTTTTTCTTTTTTTTTTAAATATTTTTTATTCATAATTGATGACATGAAGAGAAGACATTGTCAAGTGCATTGTCTAGAACAAGACAATCAACTTCACAATGTCTTATTTAATTTTTGCCACATAAGTTTCACAATTGACTTGACAATTGCATTGGAGAAGAACTTTTGAATAAAATTTTGTCATTCCTATGTGGCATTAACTTTTTTTCCAAAGTCACAATAGGGTTGGAGATGCTCTTAGTAAAAAGGGGATGACCTTTAACTGTTTAACATTTGCCTTAAATAATAGAACATGGCAAATGTTAAAGGCCACCCCCAAATTACTAAGGGCCACCAACTTAAAAATGTTAAAAAAATTACAAGTTTGCCATTTTCAAAACACTAAGGGCCACCATCTTCTTTCTTTGTCTTCTTTCTTTGTCTTCTTCCTCTTTTCTCCATTCTAACCCATGATAAAATCTTATACTAACTAATCTAGCACAATACCTAACACATGGTATTGGGACACCCTTGAGAAATACTACAACTATCATGAAAACCATTTGCACGGAGCTATATCATTTACAGGATCCAAGTTTCTAATCCTTCTGTATAAAGTTAGAACTTGGTGAATGACAATACACTATCAATCAATTAATAATTATCCATCAGTGCAGACTCAAATACCAATTGTATAATATAGTATGGGTAGAGATAGGCCTTAACAGTGCTTTACTATATTTCTAGTTTCTCAATAGAATTGAGAAGCGTGAAAGAGAATCCATGCTATTGATCATACGCACTAAAGATTGCCTACTGCTACAAGCACAATCAAGATTTAGTGTTCCTGATATAGCAAAAAAAAAAGAAATTTCTACGGATCTAGAGCTCCATTTCAGCATAAACAAGCACCTTTTAATTTCATGAATCATCAACTGCGCTGCAATCACATCAAAAGCCAAGACTTTCCACCCTAAAAGTTACAAAAAAAATCGTTAAAGTAAACTTGACTAGTTGGCTACAGTGACTGCAGCCTTGGCCTGCAGTCCTATGTGCATTGAGGATTGCAGGCTAGGCTGCAGACCTAAGTTGACAGTAGCTAAATGAGTTGACAAAATAAAGGAGGCTACAGTGACTGCAGCCTTGGTCTGCAGTCCTATGTGCATTGAGGATTGCAGCCTAGGCTGCAGTCCTATGTTGGCAGTCCTATGTTCGCAAGCCTTGGCCTGCAGTCCTCACTGAATCTCAAACTCGTGGAGGAAGGGGGAAGGGGGGGCTGTCGGAGGAGGGGAGGGGACTTCGTGGAGGAGGGGGAGGGGACTTCGAATAGGAGGGGACTTCGTGGAGGAGTGGGGAAGGGGGGGCTGTCGGAGGGGGAGGAGACTTCTGGGAGGAGGGGGGAGGAGACTTCAGGGATGAAGGGGGAGGGAATGAACAGGAGGGGGGGGGGGGGGGGGGGGGGGGGGGGGGGAAGGGGAGGGGGGGGGGGGGGAGGGGGGGCTGTTGGGTTTTTTTCTTTTTGGTAGCCCTTAGTAAAATGATTCATTTTAGGTTGTCCTTAGTAAAATATAAGTGTAGGATGGTTGCCCTTAGTAGATTGGTGGCCCTTAGTAATTTAGGGGTGGCCTTTAACATTTGCCTAGAACATACCAGAGGTATATTCCTTTTTCATTTCCATCAAAAACCCTTGTTTATATTTCTATTTTTAGTATATCATCATCATCATCTTCGTCTTCCACTTCTGTTAGGGTTTAGCCATTGCGTGAAAGATCCCATCTTTCTTCGTTCCGAGAATGGTGAGTTCTCCATTAGGGTTTTGTTTCTTGAAAATTTCCTCTTCGTTTTCACTAATTCATCTTCGTTTCTTCATCGTTCTTGCCAAAGTCGGACATAAGAAGATGGTTCATGAAGCAGCACGACAAGCCACCGGCGCCAGAGAAATTGAAGCCTCAGAAGCCACCGTCGCCGTCGCCTGAGAAGCCGAAGCAGTCGGCAGCGCCGCCGGACAGCTCGGGGAGGAGGAAGACGAGCAAGTATTTCGCGGCTCTGAAGGACGAACCTGATGCGGCTGCGGCGACGACGACCGGAAGGACCCCTGCGAAGAGGCAGGCTTCTCAGAAGGCTGCCGACGACGTCAAGCCCCCGCCGGCCAAGAAGGTCCACAAGGAGGAAGAGGAGGATGATGAGTTCGAGCTCCCCACCAAAGCCTCCAAGAAGCTGAAGAGCGCGGGTGGTGTGGGAGTTGCTAATAAGCAGGTCGATGCGGACGAAAGCGAAGATGAGGGAAGCAACGCTAAGACCCCTACGAAGTCGGCCGGGAGGGGCCGAGGCGGAGGGAGGGGGTCGGGTGCCCCGCCTGCCGGCGCGAGGGGTCGAGGTGGCGGAGGGAGGGGTGGGTTTATGAATTTTGGTGAAAGGAAAGATCCGCCGCACAAAGGAGAGAAGGTAATTTAGTCGACACACACCAAAATGCTTGAATTCCCGAAATTATTAGAGCTTTCGTTATAAGCTTGTTCTGTTCATGACATTGTTGCAGGAAGTCCCGGAGGGTGCCACCGATTGCTTAGCTGGTCTGACTTTTGTAATTAGCGGCACTCTTGATAGGTAGCACAACTAAAATTTAATGATTTGATGTGCTTGAGAATGCATTCCTTTTATATTTTTGTCGGCTGGGTTGGCAGCACACTTTCTAATTTGGACCATGGTTACTGTTTGCAGTTTGGAACGAGAGGAGGCAGAAGATTTGATTAAACGCCATGGCGGCCGGGTTACAAGCTCTGTCAGCAAGAAAACGGTGAAATGCTTGATATTTGCTAATGCCGTTCATATGTAATAATGGTTCTTGGGATTATTAATTTTCATCGTCTTTGGATAGAATTTCCTTTTAGCGGATGAAGATATTGGTGGAAGGAAATCTGAGAAAGCCAAAGAGCTGGGGTATGCTGTCACTGGTTTCTTCTCTCCATTCATTTCCTTTATGTTCATGTTTTTCTCATTATTTCATAAGTACCTCTATGTGTTGTTGTAGTACTACGTTTCTAACTGAGGATGGATTGTTTGATATGATCCGGACATCAAACCCTACAACAGCACCTGTAAGTAAAGACACCAAGAGAAGCCCGGTAAAGGTAGATAAGTCACCGGTAAAGAGTAGCCCTGTGAATGCAGTGGCAAAAGGTATATCCGAAGTTTGTTCAGATCCTCATTATCTGTTGTTGGTTAAACTTTTTCTATCCTGGAAACTTTCATCTCTTTGATATATTGACGTCACCTTAGGCCATAGTTATCAAAGGTGCGCCTGAGGTGGAAGGTGCATGAGGCTCCAGTGGAGGTGCTTTTTGCTGACGCGCATGCCTCAGTAAGCATCATAGTGAACCTCATGCCCAGTCGAGGCGCCCCTCAAGCATATGCTGCTTTATGTTTTTTTCTTTCACTAATTAATATTTTTTTCCTGTAAGGACACTCCTTAGATCTGTCACGCCCCAGTACCGAAATATTGGGACGGACATGGCCAGCTACTCCGTATGAGATACGAACACGTCATACGATGATTACGGCTGTCAAGAGACAAGGGGGTGCATGCTACAATCAAGTCTCCTATGATCTCACAGAGCATCTGTGTCTCAATCAATCAAAGTAAGAGGCAATAATTAATGATCATATAAGACAAAACAGTAAGACGTCCCCGACGTTTCATCAAATTGATTCATGAGTCTACAATTACGAGTGTCAGCTAGTACAGAACGTTAATAGTACATAACCATAGTCAACTGCAATCTGATTAATTACAATTATGTAAGAAAGCTAAATGTTCAGAACATTCAGCTAAACATGTGTCAGTGGCTAAACGCAAAGTACACAAATTGAAGATATCAGAGTGGTGAAGAAGAAACCCACTCATGGCCTCCGATGCCAATGCTCCTGGTGTGCACCTTGGTTCTGGTAGAAGGCTAGATCCTCAGGCTTTGTTACGAAATTTGGACAAAAAAATCCAGCGGGGTAAGACCTCGAATAACAAGTACCACAAGAGAGCATATATGAATGCGACAAAATCCAATTATATATAATAGGGCCGGAACATAGGCATAAGCATATATTCCATCATCGAGGCAATGTGATATCACTACACCAAAAGGATAAGAGATTTAGTATCGCGCCGTGATAAAATACGCCCTATGATCATGATCAGGTTATAGACTTCTGTGTCGCAACTTTGGTTCATAGTATGCCGTAGCACAATGACCCAACCTAACAATCAAACCAGGACATGGATTGGACTACGCATCATGACATTCCATGTCCTTGGCTACTAACAGAAGAAACAAATCACAAGCAAGTCAGTTTACAGGTGGCCAATCAATCCTACGGTTTTCTATAGTTTGTCTGGGTTATCCCAGTAATGCTTACATATAGGAATTCTCAGATCGTGTACTTGCCAAAATGGCTAACCAAACCAAAAGTATAATAGTGAACAGTAAACAATAAGCGTCGGTCTCTTGCCAGGCCATCGGGCCGAGTAAAATCAGTAACAGTTCCAACCATTCTATAGGGAGAGGTTGGCTCGGTTTTAGTACAGTAGTTAGATACTGCACTCCATTAGGGTGGATGATATAGAATATCTGTTGCGGCCACCATGCACGATCTTGGGATCCTGTTCCCACCCAATGCTTTTACCAATTTAAGTTGCTTAGATTAATCCTATATTGGTCTTGGAATCACATGCCGTGATCACATGTTCATCCTCCTAGATGTCGTACCATAGTACCCTAAGTATAAATTCACATCGGCTCATAGAGTTCCAAATCTAGATTCATTCTTAGTGTAATGCATCAAGCAACAATCATCATAGCATGTCAATGCTACTGACCATGTACTATGACTGTGTTGTGATCAGGAATGTACTGACATATAACAGGCATGATCAGGTAGCACGGAGAGTCGCTCAGTGCACACTCATATAGATTGTATCTCAGTACACACTTAGAATAGTACAAGCACGTGTACAGGTAATCAAGTCAGGAACATGGTCAAACAATCAAGAATACTCTTTCTACGCATAAAAATATGTTCTCTATGCAAAACTGCACAAAACATAGGCTTCTACACAATTCTGGGTACAAAAGAGGGTCTCTGGACGATTTATGTGCACATACAGGGGTCTCTGTGTAATTTTTCACACAAACAGGGGTTCCTACGTAATTCTGTCCACAAACAAGGGTCTCTTCGTAATTCTGCACACAAACATGGATCGTAATTTTGCACACAAACAAGGGTCTCATGTGTAAAAATACACACAAGAAGAGATTCTGTGCAAAAATATGCTCAAAATGGACCTTATGTGCAAAAATACGCATAAGAAGAGATTCTGCACAAAATGTGTGCAAAGAGGGGGCCTTTGCGTAAAAATACACGCAAGAATGAATTCTGCTGCAAAATATACGCAGAGAAAGGCCTTTGCGTAAAAATACGCACAATAATGAATTCTGTTGCAAAATATGCGCAGAGAGGACCTTTGCGTAAAAATATGCGAAGGATGCTGTTCTTCTTCCTGAAGACATGAAAGAGCTTAAAACTTGTGTTTAGCGTTAAAATTCTCAATACAACTCCAAATCTAATGATTCAAAGGTTAAAATTGCATAGAATGAAATTCCCTGCAACATGCGATAATTAGTTTTCAGAAATACTAAGGTTTAATAGATCAAATTCTCGAAAAATCCTAAAGCCCTAGAATAGAAACTTAGATCTACTCCAAACCGTTCATCAAAACTGAAAATGCCAAAGTACTAAAGTTGTAGAGAATCTAAAGATACACAATATAGGCTAAAAATATGTAAAGAAATCAAAAGAATGAAAATGAGCAATGTTGTCTCTCCATTAGTGCAAGATGTACTTTGGCTAGGGTTAGTGTAGAAAATAAATGAGAGAATGAGGGGGGGGAGAGAGTGGAAGAGAATATTTATAGGGGATGGGGGTTGGTGGCTCCACTAAATTCTAACCCTAATCCAAGTCTAACCCAAGTCAAGTCCAAATGCCGTGCCACATGATCATAAGCAATTAAAATAAAACAAATAATCCGGATCACGACACGGTCCGGTATTCCGTCAAGCAGTGAAGCACGCCTACAACCAAACACGGACACGGGGGTGACACATTATTCCGCGACGAGACACTGTTCCATGTCATGATCAGGTGCAAATACAGGATTCATGTACATATGCTACAATACCATATACCATGTACATGAGTAATGTAGGAAAAAATACGTATACCGGGAATGGAGAGTGACATGATCTGACAATTAATCTCTTGGAAATTGAAAATGCTCTTAAGATCAAAATGAAAACAAAACTCCTAAACTCTCAAAAGCTTCCCTGCACAGCAGATAAAAAGGAAAAAAAAGCCCACATGATATATAATCATGCCCAGTAACACTCTGGCATGTCCACTTTCAATATCTATTACATGTAGTCAGTCATATATGATTTACTTTTTTTTTGGATAAATGCGCGCCTCGCCTTCATGAGGCTCGCGCGTCGTCTTTTACACCCTTCGTGCCTCAGTGCGTCTTGCGCCTTTAATAACTATGCCTTAGATGACGTATATTATTTGGAGACGATATAATTGGTATACTGTAGGAAACCTCCAGAAATACATTCATTTCCACATTGTTGTAAACTGGTATGTTTCACATTGAATTTTAGAAGATACTTTTAATACACAACAACATCATTTACAACAAAGTCTGTTTGTCTCAAAGTATGATACTAAGGCATGGATAGAAGTCTTTTCGATTCTTCTCACCTTACCTCTTCACACATTACGGAGAGTTACCATCTTTCGTAAAGTGAAATATCGAAGTTCTTCAGATACACCCTTTCACAAATCCTTCCTAAATTAAGTGGAAGGCCCAACCTCAAGAACCCACCCATATTTATATACTGTAATACCAGGACCCCGTGACAGGCAAAGGCGTCCACCATCATTACTCGTGTAGCGGAATAATGTCTAGTCCTATGACCTGATTATCTCTGAGTCTAGAAAGATAGAGTGTCCTCACCTGCACATCTGATAATGATTGCGGTTGAATGATCAATTAATTGAAGGTGGCCAACGACGAAGATGGCGACAGATTGGGAGGTGGAGTAGCCATGATGTCCCTCCTTATTGCTTCTCGCCCCTTTTCTCTGCTCACCCTTTCGTCCTATTTCCACTACCACAGGATGTTCTGTATGTCTCGGTCCACAGTCATCTCTTAATCAGCAAATAGGGCTACCCTTAAACCCACAATTAACTCCAACTGTACACTTTGCCTTATCATAGATGGTATACATAAGCATTATAGGGGTCCTCTTCATCTGGCCTGCTTAAATTTCAGAGGACATGTTAGGCATAGACATGAGCTAGAAACTAGCATCATACAAATGCAGTCCAAGGGAAGGAAGGCATGGAGCTCCACTGTACTCATTTGGAGTCTGACTCAACATTTGGCATACAAACAAACCTGGAAATCTGAGTTAACAGGAGTCAAACTCACAAATTAGGTTAGCCTTGACCACTTGGAGGATCTTAATGTCGCGTTCACCTTCCTTTGAGATTGAGGACATCGTCTAGGTGTGTAAAGATTGTGAAGACGTTGAGCAAGTTGCAAAACTGTGCAACAAAAGACCGGCTTCAGCCAAAATTGGTATAATAGTTGACTGTCTAATTGCAAGATCGTGACCCCAAACTGTGAAATTGTTTGAGTCGTCTTATGGTTTTAAGCAGTTTTTTCAAGTAAGATTCCTGTGATGTTTCTTGGTGTAAAGGACATCGTCCAGAAGCGAAATCCTCTTGCTTGTAGGTTAGTCTATAGAAGGGTTTGGCCTGGTGATCCAATGGGAGAACAGCAGACTTTGTAAACTTTGTAATTTTCAACCAAGACAAAGGAAGAGAAACAGTTCTTAATGTTCCTTTAGTATCTCCGTACTTAAACTCGTATCTCTTTTATTTTATTTTGATTTATTTCTTAAATTATATTCTTTTCTAAACTGTTGAAAAGCCAATAATGTGATACTCCTGATTTGAGATCACATCAACTCATACTCATAGGTACCTTCACAGATGTCAAGTTTCTGAACTCGTTCTCAACAATTCTTGGAAATAATAAACACATCTATAGTTTCTCTAACTCTCAAGTATCCCAACATTATTGCAAGAAACATAGACCAAGGGATTTCATTAAATAGTCATCCATCAATTACTTATGGAGAAGGGGCCCTTTAATGCTAACCTTCTAGTTGGGCTTATGGTGATAGGAAATGGATCAAAATCTTTTCTAATTGTGGTAAAGCTAGTAAATACTCTTCTGTGCATGTCCTAGTTTATTTCATCTTTTGATTTATTGTGATATCAAATTGTGCTATATTTGGCGGTCATTACTCAACCTATCCTGTGTTAGCATTAAATGTTTTTTCAGTATCTTCTTCCCATGAATATCCATCTAAGGAGTATCTTATGTTTGTCTTATGAACGTGGATAGATGATCAAGTTGGATTTGCAAGTAAGAAAAGTACTGCAAAAACTGTGCCCTTAAGTGCCTCCCCCAAGAATCGAAAAGGGAAAACTGGCGAGAACAATTCATTGACATGGACTGAAAAATACCGACCAAAAGTTCCAAATGAGATCATTGGCAACCAATCTATTGTATGTAATTCTGCCTTTATATCTGGGATCCTTTTCCTGACTTGGATTTCCTTTCAGAAGTTACTGTGTTTTGGCATATGTAGGTCAAACAACTTCATGATTGGCTAGCACAATGGCACCAACAGTTTCTGCACAATGGCCCAAAAGGAAAGGGCAAAAAACAGAACGATAGTGGATCAAAAAAAGCTGTACTGATGAGTGGACCACCTGGGATTGGTAAAACTACTTCAGCAAAACTAATCAGTCAGATGCTGGGGTTCCAGACAATTGAGGTGCATTTCATTTAGTTGTTTTGTTCTGCAAGCACCATTACACATGTAGAGTGTATGTGTATGTGTATGTGTATGTACATACATATGCATGTGTAGATATTTGATGTCGGTTTTGCTTTGCAAGCAAGGCACCTATTTTGATGTGTACGTCATGCAAAATTATGACATTGGTTGCTTCCCCCGTTTTTATTGTCTGTACATATTATGCAGGTAAATGCAAGTGTTAACCGGGGGAAGGCTGATTCTAAGATTAATAAAGGAGTTGGTGGAAATAATTCAAATTCTATCAAAGAACTCATTGACAATGAAGCCGTGGACAAGAATTGGTTAGTATTATGTGATTTTAATAATATACTTTACTATAGTAGCAATGGTTACTTCATACCATTCTATACTTACAACAACAGGTCCAAGCGTCCAAAATCTGTGTTAATCATGGATGAGGTTGATGGCATGTCTGCTGGAGATAGGGGTGGAGTTGCTGATCTTATTGATAGCATAAAAAGTTCCAAAATCCCTATAATTTGCATCTGTAATGACCGTTATAGTCAGAAACTTAAGAGTCTCGTCAACTACTGCTTGGCACTAAACTTCAGGAAGCCTACCAAACAGCAGGTATATGCTTTTGCATGTTGATTTTTTAGGACGAAGCTTTGTTACTTCCTCCAGGTAGGTGCACTAGTTCTTTGGAATTGGATTACCTATCATATACCTGATTCAGAAACTAAGGCTAGGTTTTGTTTTCTCCATGTTTTGACTGTCAGGACTGCTTGTGTCTATGGTTTGGTCTAAGCAAAACATTGTCAACTGACTGTGTTTGAATTTGATTTAGGTTATTTGAGTTAAAAAGTTTCTAAGGGAATCCTTTTCTGTTTACTTAACGTGTCATGGAGATGAATGCAATTCCATATAGCAAATTGTATCATTTTACCTCTTCGTCTAGACTCTGTATAGTCCAATGGAACTTGGAGAATGGTCCTTGGTTGCATGTATAGCCAGAAAGTAGGTCTACTACCCGCCAATTGACCATCTAGGTTTAATGGCATTGCCGTCTCATGCTCATAGCAATCTTGGCTAGGAATTTGGTACCGACGTAGAGGGTTGATGTCACGTCGACAGCCAGTCATAGAATTTTTGCCAACTCTTTTATGGAGTTTCTTATGCTCCATACCCAACCCCATTCTGATGGGAGATGGATTGGATAATGATTAATGATGATGATGAAAGTTAAATTTTTTCTAAAGATTATAAGAAAGTTGTCAAGAGATTGAGTAAATTTGTAATTTAAAATTTAAGAAAGAATTCATATTATTTACCCTTATTTTGTCAATGGTATTTATATAGCATTTTTTACCAACTGAACATGCCAATTATGATCATAATATAGTGATAAACAATCAATTTATTTTGTGAACTTAATTATTTTATAGCACAAGATATAAATACTGTTGCTAGGTGTTAGCATCGTTCAGGCAAATGACAAGTTTTTGCTTTTGGGTGTCAGTTCAGCTCACCAAAACATTGGTGTCTCAACTTTCAATGCAAGTAATTTTTTAGTGGAGTACAATTGGTGATGCCTTAAAGATATGATTAGTACGATGCAGTGAACCATTTTATATCACATTGTTTTTTTAGCACCAACTACTAGATATAAAATAAAATAGTGATTGTGCTATCAGCCAAACCTATGAGAGTTGTTTTTCGGTTGGAATGTGGGTTCTGCTCAGTCATTGGTTAAGTTGCTAGCTGATTGCTCAGTTATTAGCCATTGAATATATCGACAATCGACAGGGTTTACAAGCTGAATACTTAATCTCTATCCAATAAAAGGATTAACCGGCCGACTAATTGGCTTACTTAATTGATTAATGGGTAAAGTGCATTGAAACCCTCCTTAGATTTGCCTCGTTCGCAAAATAAGACCTTTTAGAAAACTTACGCAGTCTGCACCTCCTTAGATTGTCCGTGCGAGCAAAAAGGCCTTTACCGTCAAATAGCAGTTAAAAATGGCCGTTAGTGACGTTTTTTCTTAAAAAAAAAAAAAAAACCTAAACTACCCTTCCCCCTTCCCTACCAGCCCCCCTCCCATTCCCACCGTCGGCCAGCCCCGCCCCCCGACCCGGCCCCCCCTCCCTCCCTCCGCCAGCCCGCCCCCGACCCCCCCTCCTCCCTCCGCCGGCAGCCCTCGCCCCCCCTCCTCCCTCCGCCGGCAGCCCTCTCCCCCCCTCCTCCTCCCTCCGCCAGCTAGCCCCCCCTCCCCTCTTCCCTCCGCCGGCCACCCCTCGCCCCCCCGACCCGCCCCCACCACCGGAGAGAGAGGGGGGGGGGAGAGGGGAGGGGCAAAATCGTCTTTTAAGACGATTTTAACGGTTGTTAACAGTGGGAGGGGTGATTTGAGCATAATTGAAACGAACTAGGTTTTTCAAATCAGGGAGTCTTTAATTGCATTTTCGTAACGTCTAAGGAGGGTTTAAATGCACTTTACCCTTGATTAATTGGGTGGTTGCTTAATCAAAGATTGTAAGTGGCTGTATAATTCTGATCAATTAGTGGCCATCCATGAACTGTGTGGGTTGGGAAAGCCGCCTAATGTAACATTGCACGAAAGTAGAACAAGTTCATAGATTTAGTGCTTGGTAAGTATTGATTTGTTGGTCAAGCTTTGAATTAACTTCAATGGTTGATTTCTACTCTGTGATGTGGCAGATGGCAAAGAGATTGATGCAAATTGCAAACGCTGAAGGTATTCAAGTCAATGAGGTATCCCACAAAGTTAACATGGTTACCACTCACGTTTCTTTTATTGTTATTGGAAAAACTATATTATATTCCGTTTGAGGACTTTGCAGTGTTCACAAGTTGTGAGTTTTTTAATGATAAGATTCTTAAAGTTGTAGTAGAAGGGCTTCTTTGTTACTCTCTTGTGCAATTTCCTTCCCAATTGTATCCATTAATAAATGGTTAGCGATTACCATTTTTGTGATGCAACTTGCAGTTCCCCTCCTAAACTTATAAACCGTGCAAACAAATATTATTTTCCTCATCTTTCTCATCCTTGGTCAACTCAACAGATTGCACTTGAAGAACTTGCAGATAGAGTTAATGGAGATATGCGGATGGCACTAAATCAGTTGCAGTATATGAGCCTCTCGCACTCGGTAATCAAATATGATGATATAAGAGAACGGCTACTAAGTAGTGCAAAGGACGAAGATATTTCACCTTTCACAGCAGTTGACAAGTATTTCCTATATGCTACCTCAATCTTCTGCAATTATGTCTTTATAAAGCCAATTTCAATTAGCCGCAACAAAGCTCGCCTTCTGCTTCCTATTCCTTATACGATTATTCCCAATGTTTGTACTTCATCCAATTAACCAGGTCTGTGGAGATGAAAATATTTACTTTTACCATTTTTAAACTAGTTAGATTCTCTTGCATATCAAGCATCAGGCGTAATTATTCTTTCACATGTTCAAGTCATTGACTCCCGCATAGAAAGTTAGAAGGTATATATATCATGGTAGTCAAAGGTGTGCCTCGCAGCAAGACGCAACATATGTGCCTCGCACGTTACTAGGTGGGGCGCCTTTCTTCGGGCACACCCAAGACACAATAAAGAAAAGGCGCACCTAGGCGCGCCTTATATATTTTTTACAAAAAAATTTGAGACAGGAAGACGGTCCTTACTGTATACAAGTGGGAGGGAGGTAGTCCTTTCTATGGTTGCTAAAGTTGGCTACTGTTGAACTTGAAAAACTAAAATTTACTAAAAGTGTGGTAGGAAAAATACAAATTCTTGTTAGTTCTGTTGAGTGCTATTACCTCTGTTAGTTTACTTGGTTATGTTTTAACATATTTTTGTTGGTTTTAATATGTTATTTAGTTATGTTTTTTTACATTACTAATTTATTTATTTATGTATGTATATTTTTATTTTGTGCCTCGCTTCACTCGGGCGCGCTCCTTAAGTGCGCCTTGCTCCTCGGACGATTTGGATCCTTTGCGTCTCGAGTGCGCCTTGCGTCTTTGACTACCTTTGCGTCTCGAGTGTACCTGATAAGGGATAACATCTTGATAAGATCCATTTAGTATCAATCCGTGTAATAATGTCTCAGCATCAAGTAAAGTAGTCTAGAACAGGTAATATATATATTATCATGATAAAAACTATCAGAGAATGTACTCGCCTGATATTCTGAGCAACAACTGCGTATCGATATCTGAACTGGCGTCAGAATGACCTATTATGAATTTACAGGATTACAAAGTGTTCTAGAGTGAACAATAGATTTAAATGCATTTTTTATATGCTACTAGGCCTCTTCTAGGTCAGAGAAGTCAACCTAGTTCAACTATAGTCAACTGGTCAACTCTAGGTCAAACTTGGCTAAATTAGTCTAATCTTGGTTGTATGAGTCCAATTCTAGGATACTGGATTCATACTCTATGCTTCTAGGCTATACTAGTTACCTAGGATACTGTGGTTATATATTACCTATTCTCTTATATATATATATATATATATATATATATATATATATATTTGGAATAATGGTGAATTTATTCCTCGCATATAGCGGAAATGGTATTACAATACATAAATATCACAACTTCTCATGTCCCAAATTATAATATTATGGGGCCATTACTGATACATCGAATTCTATGTTATGTAGAATTCCAATAGGGGGGTAGTTAAGCCCTCGAAAATGCGTCTGTTCCGCTCCTTACAGATGTGCCAAACGGACGCGGCGAGACGAACTCTGGCTCTTTTGGCCCACCCCGGATCCCGGCCTCTGTGATCTCGGATCCAGCTGAGAATGCTCCGGATGTCTCTATCCACCCCAACTCCTCCTCTCAGCTGCGCGCACTGCCCAGTCCAAATGTTATATATATATATAACATACATGAATATGTATATACTACTGCTATATCATTCAATTTTTCCCCACACTCACATATATACATGTTAGTATCAAAACTGATACAAAAGTAATATTCCTAAGACTGAACCAAAAGAAGGAACTGAACTTTAGGACTAAGTGCAAATAATTGGATATAATTGTACAACATATGGGCTAACTGGGACTTCATATATTACTGATACAAAACAAATAGGGACTAGATAGAAAAACTGAAAATAATGCATCCTAGATTACTGATACATTCGAGGTAAGTAATGATACAATATAGAAGGCTGAGCAATAAAAAGGACTGAACATAGATGTGTCTCCAATTGATACAAATGGACTGAAATGAATACATCAAAGGACTGAAATAATTAGAAGTGAAAGACAAAGACTGAACACACGACTAATTCCCCATCATTTACATGGACTGAA
Source organism: Iris pallida (assembly GCA_029216955.1). Taxonomy (NCBI): domain Eukaryota; kingdom Viridiplantae; phylum Streptophyta; class Magnoliopsida; order Asparagales; family Iridaceae; genus Iris; species Iris pallida. The sequence goes on from JANAVB010020400.1 coordinate 22,496,044, forward strand.
CATAAATGGAAATGAGACTGAACAATTATATAAAATGGGACTGCTACAAAGAATATAAGGGTCTGAAACATAAATTTACATTGACTGATACATAGGTAAACTGGCCTGATACCATAGGTAACAAGGGATTGAACCAGTTAAAATGTGGACTGAAAACCAAACGAATTGACTGAATGTAATTCTCTTACTGATACAAGTGGACTGACGCAATGTGGGTAAATGAACTGAAACATAACTAAATTCTCCTATATCTTCATGACTGCTACAACCATGTAGTAGTGACTGAACTCAAACATTCATCCAACCCGAGCCCCCTATGTCATGACTGATACCATATCACATATGGGACTGATACCAAACCGAAGATAGGGACTGATACATAGATTAGTATAGGATTGAACATGAAAGAACAAGGACTGGACATTAAGGAGATGAGACTAATACTTAAAGTCCAATCGAGGAATGATCAATAGTTTGGGACTAAACCAAACTAAAACAGGGCATGGACTGATCATATATGAAAATAGGACTGAACAAAATGTTCAGTATAGGACTGAACATGAAAGGGGATTGAACAAAATGGATAGGCTACCCCGAGCCCCCTTTCCACTTCCCAATTATACTGATACAAGGAAAACTGATACATTAACAGGGACAATATAATTAAGAAATGGAATGAAACATTAAAGAAACTAAACTATCATTGAATGGGGACTGAACAAAATCACAAGACTGAACTGAATATTAATTAGGGACTGATACCATGATGGGGTTTAAGACTGAAACTAAAATGAATGACTAAACTTGCATATCAGTCATAGGACTGATACTAGTGTCCCTATAGGACTGAACAAAACTAACCAATGACTGAACTATAAAAAATTACAGGACTGAACATATGGCATTATGGACTGAACAAAAAGTAACTGATACCAATAGTCCCAACATTAAGTGCAGTCCATACATGATCAAAACAGTGTCAATTAGCCACAACCTCCTAATCAATATACAACACACCAAACCACTTTAAATCCCTAGATAATCATACAATTTATAACTCATAGCAATGTAAAACCTAAAACAAGGTTCAAAATTGAAATTTAGAGTGTTGGTGCTCTTTTGGTCATTTTGTCAAACATTTGGCGTGCATATCGAACTGTGGTGACACGTCCATGATACGCACTACAAATGGATTCAAATTTGACCCAAAGCTCACCCACATGTTCTAATTAGCTAGCATTGTTTGCAAAAACAAAAGTTTCTTTACAAACAAAGAAAAAGAAAAGTACAAGAGTACAATTTGATTTATAGGGAAGTACAACTTTAGGAATCTGATCAAAAGACGATCACTTTATCCCTTGGACGATGCGATGTCGAGGAGAAAAACCTTTGGAGAGTGCAGCATCAACTGCTCAGAAGATAATGACCATTAGTGATGTTTGAGAAGTGATTTAAAACTCTATTTATAGAATTCTGAAATAACTGTCAGCCGGTTACTTTATTTAGCGCAGACTTGCAATTAGCGCACTATCACCCATTTGCATGAACGGTTGTCTTAACTGCTTGGGACGCATGGCATTTTATGAGAAAGATGCGCTTGGTCATGGGCAGTGTCACATTTACGTTATTCGAGATTAGTGGCATGTGCGCCACGTCATCTAACTGCTTCTGGATGATTTAATCAATTGGCGCCAACTCATAAATAGCGCTTGGCGCATTTTGATGATTACCGCCCTCTGCTTCATTCATTAAATCTATATACAATAATTTTCCTGCGCTAAATGACAAATAACGTGAGGCAGCTGTCAGTCATTATGACCAAGTCCGACACAATCTTCTCGAGTGCCACATGCTCGGGATTCGAAAGGATTTTTATCGACTGACGTGTTGTCAATCATGATGACGAATGCCAGTGCTTCTTGAGTAAGCTTGCCACGTGGATCTCGTGCCAGTGCCATTTGATTTTGAGCGCCATTTAATGATGAACGCCATTTAACTTCTGAGTGCCATTTGACTTCTGAGTACCTATTGACCAGCGCCATCAGTTATAATAATTTTTAGCGTCTACAAGACCCCCAACCGACTCCGGATTTCTCGTGCAATTTGCGCAGCCGTTACACCTTGATTTTTGGCTATAAATATTTGAGAGGAGAGAGAAAAACTTTTTACTCAAAATTTTTTCTTCCTGAGCTCTTCGTTTTCCTCTCCTACATTTCAAAATTTCCCGATCATCATCAACAATGGCCCCAAAGAAGTCCACCGTTGACAAGGGCAAGGGAGTCGCCGGAGCTCCGTCGCACACTTCGCCACTAAGGGCGCCGCAGTAGTGCCACTATCGGCGAGAGCTGAGGAAGCGAACCTAGCGCTCGAAGGTGATCATCAGAGAAGAAAATGAACAGTAGGCTTAGCGCCATTCGATGGCAACGTTAAAAAGCTAGCACCAACCATCTCTTTTAGAGTCTTGGTTGGCGCTGCGCAATTCCACAAATAGCGCTACCTCTTTCAGAGTGCGGGCCATAGCGCGCACTTTTTGTCTATTCAAAAAGTGTACCGCGCGCTAAAAATCTTACATGCACAATAACTGTCATATATGAAAAAAATGTTTGAACTGTTATATGCGCAAAATGTTTGAACTGTTATATGCGCCACTTGAAAAACTGTCATGCTCAATAACAAAAATTGTCACAAGGCACTTAACTTTAAGAGATTATCATGCGCCACTCGGAGACTATTTTTGCACTATATGCACCATTGCATTGTATGCGCAAATTAAAGACTGCATTGCATGTGCAATTTTAAAGATTTGTGAAGATTAAGCTCTTTTGCCTTCATGATCTTAACCTTTGCTTCTTTTCTTGCAGTTGACCTCAGAGAAGATCCAAATGCAGAGATATTGGCCTCTGCTTTTCGAGTCTCGAAGTATCAAGAAGATTTGTCTCACGTCTTCTTCCCTCAATATGATCTTCCTTCTACTAGAAGAGCTCTGTTGGAGTTCCAAGATAATAGGACTCTGCTATGTATGATGAATGGTGAACCCTTCACAACTTTGGTTCAAGTGCCCCACAGTAAACCAGCCTTCTTGTTTGGCAAAGCCATCAAAAAAGACTCTCAGCCCAAATCGAAGCGGGAAAAGAGAGTCTATCAAAGTGGAGACAGACTAATGTATCTCACTGATATAACGAGGCATCTGTCCCTATCCCGTTGCCCTCATGCCAGCCATCCTCGAAACATGGTACGGGACCTAACCCCTTTCCAATAGGCTAGGGTTGGAAGGATATGTCACAGAGTAGGTCCGCAAATGAAGGACATTTTCTTCAGTTCATCAGAGAGGCACAACACCCATTTAAGAGGCCTAAGACCGAGTTGTGTGCCGCCTGAAGATTCGTCTCTGCTGATTCCAGTTAGGATACCCTTCTTCCCTAACCTGTTTGCTAAAGCTGAATGAAAATATCTGAATCAGAATATGCGGCTGACGGGTCTGATGAATCCATATATCAAACGTTGGAACCGACTTTCCGTCTGGGCTCTGAATAACTTTAGGGATAAGCTTCTTGATTTGGAGCTTTATGAACCTATCAAATCTTATCAAGATTTGGCGAGAGGCAATATTAAGAGACTAGTAGATGCAGAATGTGAAGCTATAGCTCGTGAATACGAAGAACGACAAGTAGCCTTGAACGATTCTGTAGTTACCTTTACAGTACGATCTGGAGAGCTAGAGTCGAGCATTGTTGAGGCTACCTCTTCCATTAAGCTCTACAAAGCTGAGGCAGCAGAGAAAGAGAAAGAAGCAGCTGAATGTCAAGCTCGCCTTCAAATGACCAGGCTTCGTACGAGGGTCACAACGGTCAAGAAGCGTGAGGAAAAAGTTCTTGAGTTATATCAAGTTGCCTCGAGCCGTCTGGATGATCTGATGAGGCAACGAGATGAATTTGTCCAAGTTCAGGGTGCAGCAATAGAACGTCAGGTCACGTCGATGCAAACTTTGCAGCCAGAATTCAGTAGAGACCTGGCCAGGACAAGAGTGATTTCCACCAGGGCAGAACAAGCTGAATCTTTGAAGAAGCTGATTACTGATCTTAGTACCCAGCCTTCAAAATAAAGTTATCCGATTGTAATGATTTTTTTTTGTTTTGAAATCTTTTTGATAAATGTAATAGTTTTTTGTTTGCATGCTATCACATAGAAATTAAAAACTGATGATCTTTTTGTGGCTCTATTACTTATTATGCATCTATTTGAGAAACAAGTAATAGATAGGAATAAGACATGTTCAGAGGTACTGGATGTGACATATCTCTTGGTAACAACAATACTCATTATATCTGTTCAGAGGTAATGTGAACGTGACAGAATATAACTTTGAAATATTGTCATTGCTAAGGCAATATCATCAGAGATAATGTGGACGTGACAAGTCGTTAATGTAGATATCAGAATTCAGAGGTAATGTGGACGTGAACTCATATATCTTGTTGTTTATCCTTGGGCCAACTGAGACTCAAGAACAGGATAACTTTAAAAACAGCTGGGTTTTAAAAGATGAAACTTGCAATGATGTGGTAGATATTATGAGTCAATAAGATCTGGATAGACTCTGCTGGAGATTTTTTTGGGACTTATTATCTATGACTTTATTTATAAAATGAGTAAATAAAAGATAATAATTTGAAGATTTGTACAATATTTATCAGAAAATAGGGTACACACTTTTAACATGGTACTTCTTCAGGAATTTGTCGTTGATAGGCATCAAAGCGATTCGACCGTCCATCCCGGACAGTTGATAAGCTCTGTTAGAAAAAACTTTGCTTACAATATAGGGACCTTCCCACTTTAGTTCAAACTTGCCCTTGCTCATGTGTGTCATAGTCGTCTGACAGTAAGGACCAGCTCACCTTTTTGAAATGCTCGTACTTTGACTTTACGGTTGAAGGCTTTTGAGATACGGGCTTGATATAGCTCGATATGTTGTTAAGTTAGCAGCCGCTTTTCGTTAAGTGCTTCAAGCTCCTGAAGTCGAAGAGGATCATTGTTTTCTGTTGTGAGCTCGTTGGCAACCGCTATTCTCAGTGATGGGATTTGAATTTCCAACGGTAGGACAGCTGCGCATCCATACACTAAAGAGAACAGCTATACAACTAGTCGAAGTACGTATGGTAGTACGGTAGGCCCATAGACATTCTCCAAGCTTTTTTCTCCAATTCTATTTATTGGTAGAAATGAACTTCTTGAGAAGCTTGATAATCATTTTGTTGAATGCTTCCGCCAAGCCGTTAGTTGCGGGATTGTACACTTTCGAAGCAACATTATTGATTAGATTGTCATCACAGAATTGAGTGAACTTCTGATTGACGAATTGAGGTCCGTTGTCATGGATGATTCACCGAGGAACGTCGAATCTATAGATTACATGGTGTTTGATGAAGTTGATGACACTGCTTGTCTTGACTTCAGCTAAGGGTATAGCTTCGACCCATTTTGTGAAATAATTAGTTACAGCTAGGATAACGATGTCCATGAGATAAGGGTAGATTGATGGGGCCGATAACATCTATGCCCCAAGCTTCAAAAGGCCAGGATGCTGCAGTGCAAGAATTCTGATGGTTGATGAATAAAATCTGTATGGATTTGACATGCTCGGCATCTCTTTGAATATTCAATTGCATCTGACACCATGGTAGGCCAATAATATCCCATACGTCGAATCTGTATTTGCACATGAGTGATTTCCCCTATGGCGGCTACTACGCCTCCCCCCCGTCCCCCCGATCCTCTCGCGGGGGGGGGGGGGGGGGGGTTCAGAGGTTTGGAGGGAAGGGCGGCGACCATAAAGGGACCCCCCCAGGCGAGGGTGGGTCGGGCGGCGGAGGCCAGGGCCGGCCCTGGCCCAGGGCGGCCAGGGCGACCGCCCAGGGCCCCATGAAATTTGGGGGCCCAAAAAAATTAATTTAAATGTATATATATATTAGTAATCTTATATTTGAAAATAGAACTAATATATAATATGATTATCCTTTATCACAAAACATTTGTGGTGTAGTGGTAGTTTGTTATACTTGTACATAAGAGGTCCTAGGTTCTAGCCTTGGCTGTATCCTTTTTTAGTACAATTTTTTTATATTATATGGGCCCCATTTTAAAAATTTGCCTAGGGCCTCCACTAACTCAGGGCCGGCCCTGGCGGAGGTGGTACCACCCCCCCCCCAGGCGGGGGGGGTCGGGCGGCGGACGCGGGATAGGGGCGGGCGGCAACAGGGGGACCCCCCCGATCGGGGGGGGGGTCGGGCGGCGGCGGCGGCGGGACCCCTCCAGGCGGAGGGGGGGGGCGGCTGCAGGGGGATCCCCCGGGCGGGGTGTCGGGCGGCACGGGAGGTTCCTCCTCCGGCGGAGCGGCTCCAATATTTGAGTTCGGGTCCGGGGGGGACAACACTGGTGATGCAGGCTGGCAGACGGTGACGAGACAACGGACTGGAGGGCGACGAGGGGCCCAGACCCAAGTATCGGGGCGGACGGGGCCAAAAAATTATGGGAATCGATCATCGATAGGCACAGTGGATCCCCGTCGTCGTGGGGGAGGTACGATGCGCACTGTATCGGGATGGAGGCCAAAGGCGACAGCGGCAGAAAAGGCTAAGGGAATTGCTACTGATGCCGGCAGGAAAGGCCCGGGTCCTGCGAACCCCCCGACCAGGACGCACACTGAGGAGCAGAGGCCTCGGTCATGGAAGGAGGTTTGCACGCCAGTGGTTACGAAAAGTCCGATGTCGATGGAATTTGTCTCACCGATGTCGGTCGGAGGAGGGCTTCGGGCGTATTTTTTCGCCGAGGAAATAGCGGTGGTTTCAGAATTCTGGAAGAACACTCTGGTGTTGTATGTGTTAGGGAACAAGCCGTTCTATAGCCAAGTCCGGGGTTATGCGGAGCGAGTCTGGAGACCCAAAGGTAGCATGGAATTCTTCTCCAGGGAGAATGGGTTTTACTATGTCAAATTTGGACTAGCGGAGGATGTGTCCAGGATTCTGCAGGGAGGGCCTTGGTCATTTGATGGGAGACTCATTATATTGAAGGAGTGGATGCCGGAGTTGAGATGTGAGAAGGAGATGCTGAACGCTATTCCCATATGGATCCGATTTTCATAGTTCCCTGTGAAGTATTGGAGTATCCCGCTTCTCATGAGACTTGCCAGCCTCGTGGGGAAGCCGATCAAGGCAGACGAGGCCACTGCTTTTCGCACCAGACTGATGTATGCCAGGGTCTTCGTAGAGATCAAGGCGGGCTCGGAGCTACCGAGTATGCTTGAGTATCAGGTACCGTCTGGGGAGGTTCTGACACAGTCGGTGGAGTATGACTGGGTCCCACCCATGTGTTCTTACTGCGAGTGCTTTGGGCACACTACCAGTGTGTGCAAATATAAGGGGAAGGAGGCCGCCAGGCCACAGGCGGTTCAGACGGAGGCACCTGGGATGGAGACGGCTCCCAGTCACTTGCCTGGGGAGACGGCGCCAGACAGACATATGGAGGAGGACACAGTGATGGAGGTTGACAGGAGGCTGGAGTCGGGATCACCGCAGAAACAGGAGAGCACGCAGGGTGCACTGGTCCCTTTCAGGCCACAGAGGACTATGGTGACCAGGGGTATGAGCGCGGCTGACAGTGGTCAGATGGTGGTGGAGGCCTCCCCGGCGATCATGGTATACAGCAGTAGGAAAAGACACGCTCCGGCCACACGGGAGGATATCCCTCAGGCGAGGGATATGGATGACCAGACTGAAGCCAACCCTGACTGGGCACTTACTCTTAGCAGGATTCAGGCCCATCTTGCTCCTTCCTCCATGGTAGTTGCAGTCATTGATTAGGCGGATGAGATACTTCCCTCGAGTGTCGATCCAGACGAGTTCCAGGGGGACCCCTCATCTATTAATTAAATGTCGGTCCTAGCATGGAACATTGGGGGGGTGTTCCATTGGACGATGGAGGGAGATTGGAGGGGTTCTGAGGAGAGAGTCGTGTGACATTGCTATCCTGCTGGAGACGAAGATTAGAGGGACCGCTATGCTCTTGCGTAGGACTCCGGCAAACTGGGATCACATTCACAACTTAGATCTTTGCGGTATGGCTAGGATCTGGGTTAGGTAGAACCGAGGTAGCTGGGAGGGGGTGCAGATCCATAAATCAGAACAACTCATTGGCATTACTTTTGAGAACAAAGGTGGGTTCCGATTCATCCTAGGTGCTGTATATGGGCACAATGACCGGAGACTCCGGGAGGCTTTGTGGGAGGACATTGTGCACCTGGGTCTTACGGCGGACAGCATGCATCTCCCTCTGCTCATCATGGGGGACTTAATGCTATGCTACTTCGTCAAGAGAAGGTGGGAGGTCGTCCTGTTCCGGACTCGATCTTATATGACTTCCAGAGGTGTCTGCTTATGTCAGGGATGCGGGGGCTGGAGAGAGCTGGACATATCTGGACCTGGCACAACAAGGCTACACATAATCGGATTGCTTGTCAGTTGGATCGGGCCTTGGACAATAGTGAATGGTTCAGGTGCTTCCCGAACTCGGTGGCGAAAGGTCTTGCGGCGGGTACTAGCGACCATTCTCCTATCCGGGTTGGCCTCTGTGAGAGATCCACTTTGCGGGCGAGACCGTTTCGGTATAACAACAGCTGGTATCCGTCGGCTGGATATGAGGAGGTGGTTACGGGAGAGATGCAGCACTCCCGGGAAGGCACGGCTCAGTTCCGCATGGTTCATAAACTCAAGCAGATCAAGCATGCTCTCAGGGGTTGGGTGAAGACGAGACCGCGGTCTTCTCTGGCGGATAAGGAAGCCGAGCTTCGGGACACTCAGGTGGCTCTCCAAGCTGACATTCTGAACGGGGAGTTGGCAGCTAAGGAGAAGATCCTGATTGAGGAGGTCAGTACCATGAGACTGCAGGAGGAGATTAGTGCGGCACAGAGGGCTAAATGTACCTGGCTCAAAGATGGAGACCGCTACACCAAATTCTTCTATGATGTGATCCGCACCCGTCAGCACCGGAACAGCATCCCCAGACTTCTGAATGTCGAGGGTCGTCTTGTAGGGGACCCGGTGGAGATTCAGGAGGAGGCCGTCAGATTTTACACTGACTTATATCAGCAGACGGATTACACTAGCACGTTCCCAGTCCTTGTCACGAAGAGGCTGGTATTCCACCATGGGAATAGCCTGCTTTTGGCACCTGTGAGGATGGAGGAGGTGGAAGACATTGTGATGAAGGCTAATCCCAACAAAGCTCCTGGGCCTGATGGCTTCTCTTCATGGTTCTTTAAGCGACACTGGGGTGTGCTTAAGGCCCCTGTTCTGGCGGCAGTACAGGAGTTCTTCGCGGAGGGCATGCTTCTGAAGGAGCTTACCACACCTTCTTGACGCTGGTTCCTAAGAAGGAGGGAGCGACCTCGCTTGCAGATTTTCGGCCCATTGCTTGCTGTAACTTTCTTTATGAGATTATCACTCATCTTATGTGCAGGCGTATGGAGGGGATTATGCAGTTGGTGCCCCAGAATCAAGCAGCGTTCATCAAGGGCCGGTCGATAGCGGAGCACAGCCTGCTTGCTCATGAGATGGTGAGGGAGTTCAGCAAACCTGGGGGGGATGAAGGCTTGTGTGAAGCTTGACCTCCGGAAAGCTTATGATACGGTCAACCGGGACTTCCTGTGTCACTTGATGCTTGCCATGGGGTTCGACGAGAGGTGGGTTGCGAGGGTGAGGGAGTGCATTTGCTCACCTACTTTCTCAGTCCTCATCCAGGGCACGCCTCATGGCTACTTCAGGAGCAACATGGGGTTGAGGCAGGGTGACCCCCTCTCACCGTATTTATTTACCTTGGTGATGGAGTACTTTACATGCATGATGGACACGGCGGTGCATAGTAAAAGGATCGTCCCCCTTTTCTCGTTGGTGAGTCCGGTTGTCTCCCATTTGATCTATGCTGACGACTTATTGGTGCTACTCCAGCCTTCCATGCGGGGCATGAGAGCGCTCTCTGACATTATGGAGATGTTCGGGCGGCTATCTGGGCTCCAGTTAAACATGGAGAAAAGCAGAGTTTATTTCAGTTCCCGGTGTATACTGCAAAAGGAGAGAGCCTTCGCCTTGGGAGTGGACAAAGGCGAGCTCCCAGTGAAATACTTGGGGGTCCCGCTGACGGTCAATTATGCCAGAGAGCAGGATTGTCACAGCTTGGTGGATTTTGCTCAGAGGAGAGTGGAAGGCTGGCAAGCTGCGGGTCTATCATTTGGCGGACGGATTGAGTTGGTGCGTTCGGTTATTGCTGGCATCACGATGTTCTGGCTTCAGTCTATCCAGATCTCTACGGCTACTATACGTAAAGTGGAGGCCATCTGTGCTGACTTCATCTGGAGGGGAGGGATGCATGCGATCTCCTGGGACCAGCTATGTCGTCATCGGGAGGAAGGAAGAGTGGGGTTGAGGCCTCTTCATGCGGTCAGGAAGGCAGCTTGTGTGAAGATGGCCTAGAGATTCATCAAGGGGGGTCGCTTTGGACGGAATGGATGGCGAACAGATACTTAAGGAGGACTAACTTCTGGGCCTGCAGGATAGACAATAATTTTTCGGTCACGTTTAAGGCCATTCTGAGGTGTCGACAGGTGCTGCAGACCGCTATCTGCAGGAACATGAAAGATGGGACGACTACCGACCTCTGGCTTGACCCTTGGTTGGGTTCCAGATCCTTGCTCGAGATATTGGGAGGTCAGCTAGACAGAGAGGCGGGCAGGGGGCTCACATGCAGTCGGATGATCAGAGATGGAGTTTGGAGGCCAGAAGGATATCCGTATACTGCTCAGCTTGCCGAGGAAATTTGTCTTATTACTATTGACGCTAGCCAGCATGAGGATTTCTGGAGCTGGGCCGGCCCAGGTACGGGGGACGGGTCAGGTCTATTCTGCTTTCGTAGCTGCTATGACTTGGTTCGGACCCAGCACGACCGGGCTGAGGAGGTGGACTTCATTTGGGGCAAGAGGATTGTCTGAAAAATGCAACTATGTGCATACCGACTTCTACGGGGTAGACTGATGACGAGAGACAGACTCCTCAGGTTTGGGATGCAGATCCCAGATGCCAAGTGTGTGCTATGTAATGGGGAGGACGAATCTATGGGACATCTCTTCTTTGTATGTCCGATGACCTGGCACATTTGGACTAAGCAGTGCGCGCAGCTGAGAGGAGGAGTTGGGGTGGATAGAGACATCTGGAGCATTCTCAGCTGGATCCGAGATCACAGAGGCCGGGATCCGGGGTGGGCCAGAAGAGCCAGAGTTCGTCTCGCCGCGTCCGTTTGGCACATCTGGAAGGAGCGGAACAGACGCATTTTCGAGGGCTTGACTACCCCCCTATTGGAATTCTACATAACATAGAATTCGATGTATCAGTAATGGCCCCATAATATTATAATTTGGGGCATGAGAAGTTGTGATATTTATGTATTGTAATACCTTTTCCGCTATATGCGATGAATAAATTCACCATTATTCCAAAAAATATATATATATATATATATATATATATATATATATATATATATATATATAATATTGTTGAAACGGTTCATCTAGATCTACTGTCCGGCTTAAGCTTGAGACTTTTTATTACGTATATCACCCCGAAATGTCGTCACTCTGCACGTTGATCCATATTTTTTGCGTCTGATGCAACTACTCAATCCATCGCTGGAATCGATCTTAATTGCATGCTCTACTCGGATTATCCATCGGTACCATGATCCTCTTGCTTTGGTAGACCGCTCACCATTTCTCCAGGTTCGGTTCTCAATCAACCGCTACTTAAATATCCCGGTTCATACCCTCTTTTAATATTTAAGCACATAGCATGCTCAAGGGGATTTGGAATCTCCGACCTGGTTTTTCCGATCTTATGTTTTCAAGTCATTGCCACTTGTGCTAATGCTTGTATATATATATATATATATATATATATATGTATATATAAAAGCCAATATATAGAAAATGGAAGCCAATACATAACATATTCACAACTTAGCTCTTTGTATATTTTTCAGTAGTCTATACAATTATTTGGGTTGATTGACAATTTTCAGTTTATCAAAGTGCAGAAATTAATGAGATGTATTATAAGCAAATTGGTTCATGTTGCAGTTCACATATTTTTCTTTTACCCTTCACACTTGAGTAATCTCTTGACCAGAAATATAAACTTTTTGGAAAAAATGCCTCATCTTTAGGCATGCCGCATTACTATGCCTAACTTGTGCCAGGCAAATTTATAATTCAGGTACGTCTGTGCTTCAAATGAAACCTCTGTAAATATGTCTTTAGGCATCTTGAAGACCATTTCTCAAAATGTTTCTAGGTATAACATTTTTCAGCAAAATGGATATTACACTGATTGGAAACAATCTTGAGGATTACTCCACATATGTGAAAAGCTCCACATACGTGAAAAAGGTGATATCGATGATAGCAATGTGATTGCTACTGGACTGAATAAATATATTAGAATCGCACACTGGACTGAATAAATATATTAGAATGCACAATGAACTTGGGATGATACCGAAAAGGACTTTGCATTAGTGTTAAGAGAGTTCTCAATTTTTATTCAAAAACTTCCATTAGAAAATTTCTTCTAAAAGGCTTCAAAATTGTAAGGGTCCTCACTAACAGATAATTCCACTACCAATAGACAAATCCCATAATCCTAGACAATCTCTATCAAAATTAGAGACAAGCCAAGACCAAATTTCTATCCAAATCCAGATTTCATTTTAAAAGCAAATTCAAATGCAAATTCTGATTCAAATATACTCGATTACCCCCACCCCACCCCATTCACAAAAAGCAAGCCCAATGAAGCAATCATAACAAACTCAATATGCCTTGCTTTGTTCTGCGTTACAGTGTGAAGCATATTGGCCTCATCCTCACCTCAAAAGGCCTACTCATATGGTATGTGTCAACTTATGCTTAAATGTAATTAGGCTAATTCAAGAGGAATTTTTAAAATACTTCAAAGAATATCATTATTTCAATTACTTTTAAGAGTGTTAGCATGGATTATTTTATGAAATCATAATGTTTTGCCTGCTTGAAAATGCTGATCTCTCTTGATATTTCTGGTACTGAAATATCTAGATCTAAAAGGAACTGTTTCTTTTTCTTCTTTCTCTAGGACTCTTTTTGAATCATCTTGATGATTTTTTTTTTGTTTGTTGCTTTGAGATCACATCTGAAAGTGATACTGGTAACCTAGTGGCCTTTTGTCAACTTTGATAGTCTCTCTACCTTTATTGCATATATATCAACAAGCGAGATGTTTAGATACTTTGAGGGGGCAGCACTGCCTGCTTTTGGCTGGGAGCCAAATCAAAGTTCTCAAATTAAGAATAAAGCTGAAAACAGTGTTCTCTAGAAGATAATGCAAGTGTATTGATAATTTGAATTGTTTGATCCATCAATTTTTGAATGTGGTGGTTCTGAGCAACATTGATTTATGGGTCAGATTTTAGATGACAAAGGTTTTAAACCTGAGCTTGACCATATTCTATCACACTCAGATGTATTAATTGAGATTGCCATTTGTAGCTGGATTTTGAAGAACTTACTAAGCATTCATCTCTTGAAATTTGACCTTGACTCATGTAAATACAAGTGCAGAAGGTTTGTGTTGCTCAAGTTTGGTTCAGGTTAACCAAGCTTGATTTAGGTGATCTGACTTCTTTTTTCAAGAATGTATGTGTGAGTTTAAAAGACTACCCCTCTACCTCAAGAATGTATGTGAGTTTAAAAGACTACCCCTACACTTGAACATTTTGGAAAGAGAACGAACAATTCTATAATTCTCATTCCGAAGGTATCCACATACTGTGGTCTAGGTCTCAAAATCTGCAACAGAAGTCAGACCATGAATTCTGTGAGATTTTAGTTAGGTTACTTCGGATATATGAATATGTATTAGTTTAGATTTGTATTTGAGCTATTAAGGTTGAGTTTTATTTTACTTGCTTTAAATAAATTCAAATCCTTGTGGGATTGGAAGTAACATTCTTTTAAGCTATATAAATTGGCCATAGTTTTGAGGCTTTTTTATTTATATTTTGTACACATGCACACCAAGGCTTGAAGGTCTGACCTCACCAATGGAGGGGATGGGCAATGGTTTTGAGATAGTAATCAGTTTTTGACATTTAATTGTGTGAACTGGTGGATTCCAGCTATTTGGACGTCTCTAGATTCAGACTGTTGTCGTGGACTTGTGTTGCTCATGGATTCTACTGTTGGGTATTCTTGACGATGCTTCCGTTGCTGCCAAATTTTACTGTACCTATGATTATTGGTCTGTAAGATGGTATCAGAGTGGTCAATATCCATATGGTTTAGATCAGAGAGCCGTGATAGAACCCCCTAGGCGATCTCGTGGTTGGCGTGCTCGTAGATATCACAAAATTGCTACTTTCGATGGTAGAGTTCTCTAAAAAGGATATTATTGTTTTATTTATCTGGAAATTGATTTTGAAACTAAAAGGGTACCAAAAGACCATAGGATTTATATTGCTTCACACAAGATTGAAGGAAAAGCAAATACTTTGTTAACATTGATGCAAAATGATAGGTATTTGAAATGAATTGACTCATATCTGTTCTTTGAGTAAATTGGAAAGTATGTCAATGCTTGAACCTTTCGATATTTTTGTTTTGAATAATTGGACCAATTATGTCGATGTTGGTTTTGAGATGATCTCTGAAAATCTGTGGAAGATATTTAGAAGTACTAAAAGGTATAAGACAATGTTCCAGTAATTTAGCAAGCTAATTGAAGTCTTGCTGGAGAAGAGATCCAATATGTCAAAGGATCTGAAGTTTCCGAACAATGCGAGGAAATGTGGAAGGTTTTTCGAAGGAGGCACCTGATGAGACTAGGGATTCAGAAGGATTGCCATATCTTACAGGTAATATGTTCAAGACTTAGCGACGAAAGAGATGCTGGGAGCCCTATCTTTTGTGATTGACATCGATGAAATTGATGAGTTCAAGCTTGAAAAATTGACATATTTTATTCAAGGAGGGATGTCCGATGTAGGAAGGTTTTGGTGTCAACCTATTCAGGTTTCGGTCTGTTCTTCACTTCAGTGACATCTTCTAGGGCATGGCTGTGTTTTGGGTGTCTCCCTGATTTAGAAAGCTAACTGAAAAATCTACGACTTGTGTTTGAAACACAATATTCTTTCTCAGCCTCAAATTCTATAATGAAAGTCAGCATGAATTTTAGGTAGATTTTGGGAAGTTTCTTTTAATTAGTGTATGATATATTTATATTAGCATTAGGTTTGGATTTGAGTCAGTTTAAGTAAAATTAATGTTGAGAATGAGACTAAACACAATGTGAGTAGTTCTATTGATGTAGTATGAGTACATATTTGTAGAGTTTGAGCCTCCCTATTTTGTACATAACTGAGGTTGGACTAAAGATGGAGAGCATGAAATACTAAGTATGGACATACAAGTCGAACTACTCTAACACTTCCCCTTACCCTCGAGCATATATATCATACATGCCTAGATTATTGGCGGTACGATCTTTGACACGAGTGAAGAGAGTGCAATTCTTCTTCCTTGTAACTGCATCTCACACAAAGTGTCAATACAGTGGTTTGGCTCTCTTGTGAAAAACTGGCTTGCTTTTAATGAAAATGATAGCTTGGTTATCACAATGCATAGGCAATGGCTTAGGTCGGCCTCAACCACATCATCTGACCAATTGTATGAGCCATACCTTTGTATTTTGCCTCTCTACTTGATCTAGCAACCATAATCTGTTTCTTACTCAACCGTCTAAGTGATAAGATTGCCACCAACATAAGTGCAATAGTCAGATCTGTCAGATCTAGATCTCCTATTTGTCCCGATCCCATATAGTCAGCATCAAAATAGGACGCTACTGTGATGTCCATGGCCAGGAGATCCCTTTACATATTTCAAAATCCTTCTGCATCTCATTGACATCGCTTGGGGTTCTCTATATATTGACTAATTAGAGCCACAACAAAGGAGACATCCGGTCTAGCAATAGTTTGGTAAATCGGTTTATGCACGAGTCTTCTATACTGGGATTTATTTTTGACATCTTCATCCTTATCATATAACAAATTACGGCCATGCTCCATAGAAGTATCAACAGGTTTAGCAGCAGGTAATTCAGTTGCCTATAGTCAACTCCATGGCATATTTTCTTTGCGAGAGAGAACAACTCCTTGTTTGTTGTGAGCACTATCCATGCCTAGAAAGTAGCGAGATTGTCCCCAATCTTTGGTAATGAAGTACTTCTGGAGATATTCATTGGTCTGATTAATGAACATAACATCACTGTTTGAAGAATAACATCAACATCGATAATCAAGATAACAATCTCATACTCGGTATTTCTGAGGTGGATAAAATGATATGCACACCAATCCTATAACCGCTTGGCTAACCTTCTCAGACCAAGCATGAGGTTCTGTTTGAGACAATAAATTTTCTTCTTCGTCTTGCATGAAACATAATTCTCCTCATGAGCAACCAAGTGTTTGCTCCACACAGACCTCTTTAATTTGGTCACCATATAAGAGGGCATTTTTAACATCAAGTTAAAACATAAAACAATCATTTTGGCTTACATAAATGTTCCTTTAGATTCTTTTGATTTAGGTTTGTGGTTGAAGTTGAGAGATTTTGAACATGGTCTAGGTTTGACAGTATGCTTTTCTTGCTGCTGTGGCATTGCTCTCAAACAACTTCTTTCTTTTATTAATGAATGTGGCAGTTTTCCTTTGATTTCATCTTGGCATGAATTTGTATTTCTACCTGCACCAATTTAGTAGAATACTAAGACTTCCATGAATGGCGCATGAAGTTGACAATGGCCTCTGATCTTGCATCTACTATAAGTGCCAAAGTTCCTAAGAATGATCATATCAGCCTCCTTGAGAAGTTGGTATCATTGTACGTCAAACAAATTAAAAAAGTTGCATTATCCACAAACCGTGTTGATGCTGCCCGCCTTCAAGGTTGTGTCTGAAGGTAAAATTGGCAACAGTATCCTGCCAATCATATCTGGTGGCGTTACTCTTATTGAAAGTGCGGCGTTGCTTTGACTGCAATGTGGCTATACCGTCAGTGCCGTCACAGCTATTGCATGTGTATATAATAGCCAAGCCTATATGACAGCGGTTGCTTACATCTTCCTGCTGCCTCTACCTTTCTACCTTGATTATTACAGTCGATCGATGTTAGTAAGCTCAAATCCCTCTCTTGCTTGTAAATACCCTGGCAAAGAATGCCATCAGAACACGGGCTGACACTTGACAGCTAATCATAAATACTTTGTCAATGCTTTTGTGGAGTTCTCTTGTGCTCCAAAGTTGATTCCAATTTCGTGGGAGAACATGTGGAAGTTTAGGATGATGATAGTACACGACTGAAGAAATCTTGGTGCCCATTGGGGAGGTTAGCCATGCCCTGGCGTCATGTTGCTATGGTGGCCAGAGAAGTTACTCTTTGCAGAACACTTGAGAGGTAATTTCAAGAAAGTGTTTGGATCACTTCTTGAAGGTGAAAGTATGTCATTGGAAGTATTAAGTTTCTCATCTTCTGCTTCGAAGTTTTTTTTGCTGACTAGTTAGTATTCTTGCTGGAAAAATGTTTCTCCTATGGTCATTTGCATCTTCCTAAGTTTAGATTTCTGGTTTTGTAACCACAGATTGAGAATTTTCTTTTGTTCTTTTATAGGTTAGTTTACTTATTCATTGAGATTTTTTTACATTTCATGGACTAAAGATGCTTATAATCAATTGTATATTAAGCGGTTTTCATTATGTGATCAGTAGGAGAAACAATTATGCAGCCAATTGGGATTTTTGATTAATCGGTTTGTGGCTGGCTACGTACTAAACAGATTACTCAGATGATTAATCAAATTATGCAGCCAATTGGATTTTTTTTTGTTTATTTAGTACATGAGTAATCGGGTTAAACGACTGATTATTCAGCCAATTTTATCACTGAGCCATATTTTTTAGAACGCTTCTTAATTAGTTACAATAGTATTTTAATCCACGTGCTGAATTAAGTTTGTCCGTGTTTGTTATATTTGTAGACTGCACTCTCCTCGCTATGATTTCTTTAGTGGAATCTACTCCTGCCCTCATGCTTGAATAGCTTAGTTGTTGCATATTTGGTAGACGCTTATTGATCTACCATAACTTTGTAGGTTATTTGGTTTCAATGGTGGAAAGTTGCGAATGGACGAGAGGATTGATTTTTGCATGAGTGATCCTGACCTGGTTCCCCTCATTATTCAGGTTAGCAATAGACACACACATACAACTTTTGAAAAGGTTTTCTATGGCATTACAAAATTCATGTAGAATTGGCAGGTATAAGAAACTGTAGACAGATGATACTTAACATTTTCCCTTCTTGAAATATGGTCCGTGTGTGCTAATTCTTTCAGTTGTCTTACATATTGACATTTCATCGTTTTTTTTTCTTGTTACATAGACCTATTGTTTCATCTATTAACAGGTTGACACTTAAGTTGAGATCCCATTATGTCTATATCAAACTAGGAGAGTTCCATGGTTTGCATCCTTCTATTTCTTTGCTCTGATCTGTTTACATGAGCTGAATATCACTTTGATTGTAGTCTTAATGAAATCTGTTTCAAGGGAATACCTCGGTAGTGTTTCAAGGTTGATGAGCTTGATTGGCATGACAAATAAGGTAGATTCACCTACCAGCCAACTGGACTCCTAGGTTTTATGGCAAGGTCCCCTCTTGCTTAGCTACCTTTTCTAGGAATTTGGCACCAACATTGTCGTTTATGTCAGGTTGACAGCTGGTCATAAAACTCTGTCAATTATCTTTTGAAGATTTCTCACGCATCGTTGCCAGTCCTATCCCTATGGGAGGAGGCTCGATGATGGTGATAATGATAATGATGACGAATCTTTGCCGCTGTTAGAATGCCCTTTTACTGCAACCACATTACGTTATACTTTTGGGGTTAAATTCTGTATGCTGGGATTTGTGAATAATTGCTGGAAATTGGAGATTCTTTGTTGAATTGAGTTCTAGGGTACAAACTGGGAGATTTTGGGGAAATTTTCTGATCAACCCTAATTTTCCTATATATTTCTGAATTGGTTATGCCTTTGTCAGTCGATTTAACATCACCAGTTGAAGGGACAAGAACAGGAAGGTGATGATGGGCGAGGGGCATCCCCAAGTAGGATTCAAACATACTGCCAATCAGTTCATGGATGACTGCTCTATTACAGAGCTACATTAGAATTAATGCTCATACTAGATGGACTGAAACTAACATTAATCTTTTACTAGCAGTTGTGCACGTGCGTTGCACGTATATTTTATATTAATTTATTACATAATAAAAAATATTAGGAGATGTTGCAAGATAAGTTGCTTATAATAATTGAAGAAAATATTTTATAATGTACCAGCTTTTATTATGCTATTTTTTTCTTTTTGAAAAAGTCAAATATTTGTAATGAAATCATTTTTTTAATGAAAATTTGTTTCTTTTTCCGTTTCTTTTAAAGAAAATGAGATATTTGTACATAATTAGTATTTATACCATTACAGTTTTATAAAGTAAAAGATACTAATAGTGGGAGATTACATGATAATGGATATTAAGTATTTATTATGATGGTGGGTATTAATGATGGTAGTGGACATTAATGATAATTTATTATAATTATGATTACACCATTGATTATATTTTCAAATTAATTAATAAGGTGAGTTAAGGGCATTTTAGGAATCTTGAAAGTTTCACGGTGAAGCCTTTCAAGTTTTCTTATTATATAATAGATATGGAAGAAGGATATTGGAACTTGGTTACATCACGACATGTTTGGGTTACATCACGGCATGTTTGGTGTAGTTATGAACGTGAATTCTGTTTTGATGCCTGCATGATTTTTACAGTTGTCAATGCATAACTGTTTTGATTATGCTACAAGTATTGATGCAATGCACGGACCTTGTTCAGGGTGTTTTCATGTTTTCCTCTTTTACATGAGGTCTCTTAGTAGGCATTCCAATGTTGCATACAAATAATTGCAGTTTAGAAACGTAAGCACATTATCATTTATATCTCAAAGGAATCATGAGCCAGTCATACTACAATCAATTAAAGAACCGTGGATGAAGCCGTTCTTAAATTTAGTAATTTCATCGTAAAACATAAAATTGTCATCATCCTCCTCCTCCTCCTTTTGATTTGTGATCAATCATATAAGTGCAATACTGCATGCAAATTCGAGGTTGATAACTATTTTAGCAACTAAAGGGTCCGCATACGTGCCCAATTTTTTTATTTGTTTAAATTTTCAATTTAATTTTGGGTACTTCGTGGTACGCTTCTAGTGCAACTCATCGGATATGACTGTCTTGTAAAATACAACTCCGAGTGCTTATGTTTTTATTTTAAACCTAAACTACATAGTTTTCGACTAAAATTCGTTTGATGATTACGATGAAGAAATTTTGAGTCCTAGTCCTATTAGTCATGAAGTTGTTTATATATATATATATATATATATATATATATATATATATATATATTAAAAAAAATAGAATTAAAAAATATGAAGTATCCTTGCTGTGCATGTATTACATTTTTAGAAATCGTTGTACCAGGTTCGTATTGTACCCTGTACTCCTTCCAGTACTTGTGGGGGTGCTTCATAAGCTGACTAAAAATACTCTGAAGAATTACTTAGTCATGTTTGTGAGAATTTTGCTTTTGGAGTTTATAGGTTTCTTATTTGCATTACACTTATGTCAACGTACAATAGTAACTAAAATTAGTAGATGATTATGATGAAGAAATCTTGAGTCTTAGTCTTATTAGTCATCATCATCATCATCATATATATATATATATATATATATATATATATATATATATATAATTTAAAAAATATGAAGTATACATGCACATTAAAAAAATGAAGTATCCTTGCTGTGCATGTATTACATTTTTAGAAATTGTTGTACCATAGTACCAGGTTTGTATTGTACCCTGTACTCCTTACATACTTGTCGGGGTGCTTCATAAGCTGACTAAAAATACTCTGAAGAATTACTTAGTCATGTTTCTGAGAATTTTACTTGTGGAGTTTATAGGTTTCTTTTTGCATTACACTTATATAAGCGTACAATAGTAATTAGGCATCACTTCGATAATATTGATGGACATAACAGTAAAAATGCCTGCAGTTACCTATGACTTTCCATCAAGTACTTTTTTGGCTAGAAATAAGCTTAATCTACAGTTTTCTTGAAAAAAAAAAAGTTCTCATCTAGTAGGTAATTTTTTGAATGCTAGGAAAACTACATCAATTATCGTCCAGTTTCTATGGGGAAAGATGACAATGGAGTAAAAAGAATGAACTTGCTTGCTCGGGCTGCTGAGTCTATTGGTGATGGAGATATAGTCAATGTACAAATTCGCAGATATAGGCAGTGGCAACTAGCACAATTTGGTTCATTTGCTTCTTCTATAATTCCGTATGTTTAAAGTCTAAAGTTTTAGTTAGCAATATCTAATGCTGTCAATCTTACCATGGATGGTATTTGCTAAGCTTTTTTTTCCTTTTTGTTTTCTATCTTCTCAAACCATGTCAGGGCTGCTTTGATGCACGGTCAGAGGGAGACATTTGAACCGGTATATGCTAATTCCCATAGATTTATATGAAGAATGTATATATTGGTTAACCTAGATTGTTTTCTTGAAGATATATATTACCATGCTTGATTATCATAATTGTTACGTCAAAATTTGATTGAGAATTATTATTAATCATACTTGAACCGTTTAGTAACAATAGGGAGAATCATCAAACATTAAGTGATAAATTCATCTCAAAGTTGATAATGTAGAACAATAAATAAAAAATATAACACTAGTATTCATGATGGTATTATTCATAAATGCAACAATTGCATAATAAGAACTTAACTGTTGAGAGTTTAGAAAGTTGGCATGCGAAAAACACTTTCTTACTAAGCAATGTATACCTTGTTAAGATCCTAGAATAGAGGTTAACAAACCTCCAAGAAAAGCCCCAAACAGAACGTACATAAGGCTCACAAAATGCGGAACATTCAGGAAATCTAAAAAAATGAAATATTTCCAAAAAGAAAAAAAAAAGATTCTTCTTTGGAGAAGACGACTTGTCTAAAGTGCTGAAGTCTCCGAAGATGCTATATACCATTAACGAAGATGTTGGATGGCGTCGAAGATGCTATATACCATTGATGAAGATGTTGGATGGCGTCATGGAGATGAGAAAATTAATTAATGCCACCGGAAAGAAATTTCTCGACCAAAGAGTTCATGTGGAAAAAGGAGTTAGTTTGGATTCTGGAATGAAGAAGTTGAAAAGGTGTTTTATAGGGTTATATAGGTAACATGCAAGTTACAGAGTTGTAGGGTTTGGTTATAAAACCAGTAACTACATTGGGTTTAAAGGTTAACTTAATGCTTTCTTCATCTGCTCATACACAGTAGCAGATGATACATATGTTATCATTATGATTCAAAAACTGTATAAGATAAATTGACCAATTCTTATTTTCAACAAATCATAGCTTTCTTAGCGAAAGATACTAAACAAGCGCGCAAACACATACACTATATATATATTTTTTAGACCAGTCATCATCAGATTATTTTTTTTAAATGCACGTGTGCGCGCACACACACATATATAAGTTTTGGTGACATACAAGGTTGTAAAAGGCGCTAGGCGTTAGGCGGGCGACCACCCACCGCCTAGCGCCTATACCGCCTAAGCGGCTGCCTAATTCTAGGCTGGCGCAGAAAAAAAAAAACTCAGGAAGCTCACAAAAGAATCAGCAGCAGCAAAAATAAGTGTTGGGTCTGGCCGTTTAGTTTTGATGTTGAGCTTATTTATATAGTAGTTCACTAGCAAATTATATAAATAATCTTTTGAAAGCAGCATTAAAAACAAGTATTGGGTCTTGAGCTAATTCAGAGCTACAAAATAAAATAATGTCTATCAAATAAAGTTAGTAACCAGTGACGGTCAACAAAAGTTGGGTCTGGAGCCAATTCACAACCACTAAAAAACAAATGTAAACTCTGATGTCATCATTTACATCCCATGCCTAGTATTTATTATTCTTGTCAATTCACTCTGAGGTCCTACCCCATGTTAGCACATGTCAACTCACTTTAACCTTCCCATGCCTACTACTGCTCCCGAGTTCTTATTTTTATTATTTTGAAAATCCTGCAACAGTAGTACCCCTCTCCTCTAATCAATGGCATGTCTTCTCACATGTTTGTCCCTGTACCAATTCTCAGTCACTTACTCACAAAAAGAAGAAAAAGAAAAGGACTCACAGGAAAAGAAAACCATTAGAAGAATAGAAGGAGAAGAAGACTCGGCAGAAGCATGAGAAGAAGAATAAGAAGAAGAAGAAAAGCACGAGAAGAAGAAGAAGACTTACATCAGCAGAAGGAAAGGAGGAAGAAGAATGAAAAGAAAAAGAAAACTAAGAAGGAGAAGAAGAAGGCTTACCTCTGCTGCCGTTGCTTCTTCTCCTGTTGCTTGCTGCTGTCGCTCCTTATGTTGCTGCTGCTCTTTTTTTGGTGGGCGGCCGCCTTCTTCCCCGAGGCGCCGGCCCTTAGGCGGCCGCCTCTCCGACTGGAGCCGCTTAACACCGCCTTTTGGTTGCCGGCACCTAGAGGTCGATTCTGTCTGTTTCTTGGGCGGTGGGTGTCTGCCCAACGCCTAGGCGGCGCCTAGGTGCCGCCGAATCCCGATTTTTAGAACACTGGTGACATACGAACCCGCGTCGTAGATTTGAATCCTGCTCGACGCATTATGGACCTAAATATTTAAGGAAAATGAACTGAGATATTTAGCTATCGACTGATTGAGAATCGGACATGGAGGAGCGGTTTGTCCAACCAGAGGATCGTGGTGCTTATGGCCATGTTAGAGCAGAATGTGCTTATGGCCATGTTAGAGCAGAATGTACGACATAGATCTGTCCGAGTGACGAATTAAGGAATGAAGCAAAAGACACAAGAATAGAGGAGTGTATAGAGAAATAGACTCGGACCGTCAGGATAGATATGTAATAAAAGGCCCGAGCTTAAATCGGACGATAGATGTAGACTTACCATATATATATATATATATATATATATATATATATATGAAATGGTAATTTTATTAAAGGAGAAAAAATAGCAAGATACAAGAAGTGTAGGGACTCAAGCTATCCTACACTTAGAAACGCAAAAATAACACACCCTAACCTATACAGAACCCCTACATACCATATATATATATATATATATATATATATATATATATATATATATGAAATGGTAATTTTATTAAAGGAGAAAAAATAGCAAGATAAAGTGTAGGGACTCAAGCTATCCTACACTTAGAAACACAAAACTAACACACCCTAACCTATACAGAACCCCTACGGACCATTGCACTCAAGTAGCCTACTCTTCTGGCCCTTGGTAATCCTGGTTAGGGGTGAGTATTCGGTTTATTCGGTTCCAACCGAACCGAATAACCGAAAACCAAGGTTTAAAGTATCGGCCGATACCGATACGTATCGGCCGTATCGGATCGGATTTTGCTCTGGCCGATCCGAAACGGCACAAAATTATCGGTACCGGCCGAGAACCCGAGTTAAAGTATTGGATCGGTTCGTATCGGGTTCGTATCGGCCGATACGGATCGATACAGGCCGATACGAACCTGAACCCTAACATCCCAGAAAAATCCAGAGGAGAGTCAGGAGACATGAAGAATCTGGGTCAAATCCAACAGAAAATCTAATAATAGAGAAACCACGAGTCCTAAAATTCTATAAAAGGAACCAAAATTGACATACCACAACCACAACCACAACAACAAAGAAAAAATTTCTTACAAAAATTGTGAAGAATAAATTTCTTAAAGAAATTGTAAAGGGCTTACCTCTCGTTTGCAGCAGGTAGCCGTCGCCTTCTCCTTCTCCTTAGCCGTCGCCTTCACCGCCGTCGCGGTCGCCGTCGCCCTCGCCGCCTCCGTCGCCGCCGTTGCTGAAGAGAAGTGGTGGCTTAGATGTGGTCCCTCTCCTCCCCATCTCCTTCGAAGTGTAGGAGCATGGAGGCGGAAGCCGGCGGTGGAGCGGAAGCCGGGCGGTGGCAGGAGGCGGAGAGGGAGAGAAAAAAAAAATCAGAGTTCTGATTTTTTTCTCTCTCCTCCACCGATATATTTAGAGCCCACCTCCCCGCACACAAATTTCGAAGTCCTCGAAGACCGTGCGGTCTCCAGAACATAAAATAAAAATAAAAAAAAGGAAAGGAAGCGAGGTTTCGAACCAGAGCTACATGGACCTGTAACTGTGGACAGAACATAACTTATAACAATTTACACTAACCACAAGCTCCATTCCGTTTCTTTGTTTATAAGTTGCTTGTATTTATATTTATGTTCTAACTTCTAACTTATATATATATATATATTTATATACATATACATATATATATATATATATATATATATATATATATATATATATAGTAATTTTTCTTTTGTTTTATCTCTATAATATATATATATATATATATATATATATATATATATATATATATATATATATATATATATATATGTGGTAATTTTTCTTTTCTTTTCTTTTCTTATATATATTTATATTTTTTTTTCTTATATATATATATATATATATATATATATATATATATATATATATATATATATATATATATATGTGGTAATTTTTCTTTTCTTTTCTTTTCTTATATATATTTATATTTTTTTTTCTTATATATATATATATATATATATATATATATATATATATATTGTGTGTGTGTGTGTGTGTATATATATATGTGGTAATTTTTCTTTTCTTTTCTTTCCTTTTCTTATATATATATATATATATATATATATATATATATATATATATATATATATATATTGTGTGTGTGTGTGTATATATATATGTGGTAATTTTTCTTTTCTTTTCTTTTATATATATATATATATATATATATATATATATATATATATATATATAACTCGATTATTGTATGTAACGTTTTTTATTATTGCATGTAACGTTTTTTTAATTTCATTTTTAGGAATATATAATGGCACCGAAAAGTCGCACGCCGGAGGAAATGGATGTTGGTTGGAACCATGGCAAATGTCCTGACCCAAATAATAGTAGGAAGGTGCAATGCAACTATTGTGGGAAAAAGATGGACGAAGGAGTTACTCGTCTCAAACAACACTTAGCTGGTATTAAAGGAAACGTAGCATCGTGTCCTGAAGTACCACTTGAGACAAGAAGAGAAATGTGTTGCTTGTCGAGGGTAAACAAAAAGATAAATTAATAGCCGACCGAAGAAAGCAACTAGTAGAGGAGGAGGTGGGAAGAACAGCTCGTCAAGGAGATTCCTCAGAAGAAGAAGATGATGCTGACGAATACGCGGACCTTAGAAGGGACCTGAGAGAAAGTAGGAGAGAACATGCAGCTGCGCAATGGAGTAGTCGTTGGAGTGTAGGAGAGAGGAGGAGCGTCTAGCAGGGGTCCGACGTTAGGAGCCCGATCAAAGTCGGTCGCCTATCGTAAGGAGGAGGTGAGAAATATTCCAGAGGTGGGGGGAAGGAGTATGGACCCATATGTCCTAAGAAAACAAGGGGCAAAACAACCCAAAATAAAGGGTGCCCTTAAGGGAATAAAGAATGCTAAAGAGCATATAGGAAGATTTATAGCAAATTTTTTTATATATAATAATATACCATTCAATGCTGCCAAAAGTCCACATTACCAACCGATGATAGACAGCATAGCAGCTTGTGGGAGTGGAGTGAAAGGTCCAACTCCTTATGAGATATCTAATACATACTTAGATATGGAAATAAATGACATAGAGGAGTACTTGAAATCCTTTCATAAATATTGGGATAAATATGGGTGCACAATTATGTGCGATGGATGGAGTACTCAGAATAGAAAATGCATCATTAACTTTCTTGTATATTCTCCACAAGGAACCATATTTCTTAAATCTGTAGATGCATCTGACAAATACAAAGATAGTAATTACATATTTGGACTGATGAATGAAGTTGTAGATCAAATTGGAGAAAAAAGGGTCGTCCAAATAGTTACTGACAATGGCTCCAACTACAAGGCGGCGGGAGTAAAGTTAATGGGGGTGAGAACACACTTATACTGAATTTTTATTAATTTAAATAAAGCTGCATTATATTTATTATTTGTATGTTTGTGTGCAGGTGAGAAAAAACTTATACTGGACTCCTTGTGCAGCACATTGTATAGATCTAATGTTGAAAGATATAGCTAATGATACAAGTATTAAACCACTAATACAGAAGTCTCAAGAACTGACTTGCTTCATATACAATCATGGTTGGGCTCTTAGCCTCATGAGAACCGAGATCCGGAGTGGAGAATTGGTTAGACCAGCCATCACTAGGTTCGCTATCAATTTTCTTGCTTTAGATTCCATCTTTACACATCAGGATGATTTAAAAAGGATGACAAATACAAGGGGTTGGGCGGAGAACTACATGAAACTCAATCGCAAAGATAGAGAAAAGGCAAATGTAGTTGTCGGCTTAATCGACAGTCAAATTTACTGGAGGGATATTGCAGGGGTCACTGCAATTTTTGGACCTCTTTTAAAAGTTTTAAGGATGGTTGATAGTGATGATAAAGCTGAGATGAGTCATCTTTATGAGGCTATGGACAGAGCCAAATTCATGATAAAAAAGAATGTTGGTAAAGGGTACAAGAAGTGGTGGCAAATGATTGATAAAAGATGGAATAATCAACTACATCAAGATATTCATGCAGCCGATAAGTACTCTATAAATTGAATACCCTTAAAAATATCTTTTATAATGCTTATAGGGATTTTAAACTAGTTCTTTATTTTGCAGGTTACTTCTTGAATCCCAAGTACCAATATGCTAATGATGTTGTAAACGACGATGAGGTGCTAAATGGCTTCCACCGCGTCGTTAATAGAATGGTGAATGACAATGAAACACGCCTCAATATAAACAGAGAGGTAACTATTGTTTGATATTGAATTTTTCATCTTTAAAATATTTAATATTTAATGTCATAACTTGTGTAATATCACTTTGTAGGCGGAAAGGTTCCGATTGAAAACTGGTGCATTCGGTTCAAATCAATTTCAAAGTGCTGTAACTCGATGTCTCCCTGGTAGTAATAGTTAATAATTTAATACTTCAAAATATTTGTTAGGTAAAGTTAAATATTTACAGAAACTAACATATTTTATTACTTTTGTAGCTGAGTGGTGGTCCATATATGCTAGGGAGGATGTTTCAAATTTGACTCGATTAGCTGTGCGCATCCTGAGTCAAACGGTGTCCTCCTCCAATTATGAAAGGAACTGGACAACATTTTCTCTCATCCATACTCGTCCCCGCAATAGACTTACAATGACGAGACTAGAAAAACTGGTTTTCGTCCATTATAATATGAGATTGAGGGTTCGAAATGTACAAAGATCAGGAGATAATCAAAATGTTATAGATTTGGATGAGATATTTCACGATCAAGATCCACTCGCAGCTTGGACTAGAGAAAAAGAAGCACCAGTCTTGGATGGTAGAGAAAATGAATGGTTAGATGATAACTTGGATATCGATCCACAAGATACTGCCGCAAATGCTCGAAGGCCTGAAAAAAGAAAAAAAAACACCAAATGTACCATCTCGACAGGTCGACAGCGATAAAGACGACAGTACTGATAGCGGAGGAGATGGAGCTACACTCTCGACTGGTGTTTACCAGTCACATGACTATGAAAATCCTGGAGACCAGTCACATGAATACTCTGGAGACTGGTCAAGTGATCATCAACCTAGAGAGCACCGTATGGATGATGTATATGCTGGAGGATCTAGCTATCATGATGTGCCTACTCCTTCGGACAATTACAACACCACATATGATAGTTCATTTACAAGTTATTATCCATACAATACTCCAGAGGCAGAAGCCGCAGAACAACCTTCTACATTTGATGGCCTCAACATGACAAGTTTTTTCAATAATACAGATATCAATCTCTACTATCCTTATAACCAACAACCATATCGGGACGATTATGATAATTACGATCCATTTTAGTGATATATTTGTATTCATTTGTATTCATTTTTTGTATTCATTCTTTTATTTGTACACTTTATGACATGTACTTCATACATATTGTAAAATATTTTTATTCATGAAATAAAAAGAAAGGGATAGGCCAGAGTCCCAATGAATTTTTCTGGCCAAGTATTTTTTGTTGAAATTTTAAATTCAAAATAAATCATGTAGCTAATTTTATTTTCGTATATTTTGAAACAAAATAATTGGATCATGGATTATATTGTAACCATTTGTAACAATGCATAAAACTAAAATTCTAGATATAAAATTATAAATAATTTTGTATTTACATAAATTTTAAAAATGTCTGAACAAATATAATTATTAATTATATAATAATGGGTCTTGTGACTTTTGTCTCGTCCAGCCATTTGCATTGCTTCTAATCTCTTGTGCCTCCCTTTATGCTTCTTAATTCGTCAAAATTTGAACCTGTAGTAATAAAACAATACAAGATTCAATTAGTACGAATAATCAATTAATGACATAGTAAAATTGAAACTAAAAATACGGAAATGAAGAAAAGTTGTAATCTTGTATATCGCAGTTAAACCAATCACAAAGGGTGACTATGTTTAAAAAAACTTAAAAAAACTGCCGATACTGCCGAATACCAAAAATCCGATATATGTTTAAAAAAATTCTGATTTTTTTAAATAATTATTTAATCAATTAATGACATAGTAATTAGTACGAATAATCAATTATAATAATTAAAAAAGTTAAAAATATTTAAATAATGCTTAAATATGTTTAAAAAAATTCTAATTTTTTTTTACTAATTATTTAATATTGCCGATACCAAAAATCCGATACTCCGATCCGATACCGCCGATACTTCCGATACCGATACTCATACAAAATGTCCGATACCGATACCGATACCGATATTTTGAACCTTGCCGAAAACCGAATTGGACCAAAATCGAATAAGTAAAACCAAACCGAATTGGTCAATAACCGAACCGAACCGAACCGAACCGAATTAAATCGGTTCGGTTTATTCGGTTTTTGGGTTTATTTGTGTTTTTTGTTAATATATATAATAACTAAATATACCTAGATATATTTATTATATACCTATAGTATATACCTACATATATATATATATATATATATATATATATACACACTAAATATATACCTATAATATATGTATATATATATATATATATATATAAACTAAATTTTCTTTTTCGGTTTTCGGTTTTAGACCGAAACCGAAACCCAAAACCGAAACCGAAACCGAATAAGAAAATTTAGTATTTTCAAAATCGAAACCGAACCGATTTTTTTTAAAACCGAACCGAATCTCTTATTCGGTTCGGTTCGGTTTTCGGTTCAAAACCGAATAATGCTCACCCCTAATCCTGATATTGACCTTCAGCTCTCAGCTTGGTGTTAACACTTTGCTTTTTCCGTCTGGCCCTCCGTCGTGACGTTTTATAGTTTCCATGCTCATGCTCATCTCGTAGTCCTCCTGATTGAGAAGTTGGGGCCATATTTTATTCTCCCTAGTCAATTGGAGGTCCTCTCTCTAAGCCTTAGTAAGGTTTCCCTCCTCTGCAGTTTCATCAGCCGAAGTCTCAGTGCAACTTTCGAAGGGGTACCAATCTTTGGAGGTGGGTTGCCCCTCAACCCTAGAAGGGATCTCATCTTCCATAATAGCTTTGTCTCTGCTAAGAGATAGGCTTGCTCCATGGCCTGAAGAGGACTCAGGGGTGCCTGAATGGAGCATGAATCTCTCTCCCCTGGACTAGTATCCACATGGCTTGAGCATGCTAGTCCAACCAATGCCTACCTTCTCCTCCCTGAAACCTAACCATTGTAGGCGAGAGGATAGGGTAGGTTTCCTCGAAGATATCGACTCGGCCCATGTAGTCCACACGACCAGGGGGTTGGTCAAAGTGGACACATTGGAGGCAAAGTTCTTAGGAGGGAGGACAAGATGAGAATTTTCACTTTCACGCAGAACCTCAATGAGCTCCTCTCTAAGTCCCTGACTCCCTCACTGGATGGAGCTGAACAAACTTCCTCAATGTGTCCAATGCAATGGCAAGTGAAGCACGACGACGACATCCATTCAAAGGAGGTTGGTTGATTAACTGATGTCCACCAGGAAGACGAACATGGACGAAAGAGGGAGCGTACGACAAGTAGTGATCTCAATCAAAACACGGACAAAGGTCAGACGGTTGCGGTGGGTCGTGACAGCATCCATATGAATCGAGACGCTGGTGACACTGGCAATCTTCCGAATAGAGGACTCATTCCAAAGTTGGAGCGAAAGTTTCAAAAACTGCACCCATATAGGATTAAAGACCAGGATGTCTCTCTCTAGGGGTGAGCATTCGGTTAATTCGGTTCCAACCGAACCGAATAACTAAAAACCGAATTCGACCGAAAACCGAATAAACAAAACCGAAACCGAACCGAATTTGTCCATAACCGAATTAAACCGAACCGAATTAAATCGGTTCGGTTTTCGGTTTATTCGGTTTATTTAATTTTTTGATTTAGTTGCACCTTTTTTTGTTAATATATATAGTAACTAAATATACCTAGATATATTTAGTATCTACTATATATAGTACACACACACACACACACACACACACACACATATATATATATATCAAGGTTCGCAGTATTAGTATCGGAATTGGTATCGGACCATTCCTATGAGTATCGGTATCGGCGATATCGGTAGTATCAGAGATTTCGGATCGGAGTATCGGATTTTTGGTATCCGAAAACAAATAATTATTAATAAATTATTAACATTTAAAAAATATATTTTATACATCTAGGCATAATTTTAAGTATTTTCAGTGTTATTTTTTAGTAGTTTTGAAATTAAATGAAATAGTAGTCACCCTTACCGATTGGTTTACATGTAATAGATCAATTTTTTACTTTTACATGCTTTTACAACCTTATTATGCTTCAAACCCTTGTTGATTTGTCTTTTTCGTTCAATTTTCTTTGCCGAATTGACCGGAAAAAAGACCCTCAATGTCGGTATCGATCAGTATCGGGTATCGGTTTGTATCGGATCGGGACATGCCAAACCGTATTGATATCGGCTGTATCGGATCGGTATCGGCCGATACTTTAAACTAATATATATATATATATATATATATATATATATATATATATATATATATATATATATTCTTATTCGGTTTTCGGTTTTGGATTGAAACCGAATAAGAAAATTTAATATTTTCAAAACCGAAACCGAACCGAATCTCTTATTCGGTTCGGTTCGGTTCGATTTTCGGTCCAAAACCGAATAATGCTCACCCCTCTCTCTCTCCAAGGAAATCGTCGGAGCCCATCTCTTGATGATAAAAAACTGCTTGTCAAACATCCAAAGTCCACCTTGGAGCATCGACTCAAGGTCCGATTCAAGGCCGAACCGCACGAGGAAAAGCCATTTTCACGGGAAAAGACTTTGACACAGCCCATGGGAACCTATACCCTTCGAACGAAGGCCACAATGGCGGGGTACGATGGCCTTTGCCCGACTACGTATAAAACTAGAGTCGTCTTTTACTCCCAAGTTGAAATAGCGATGTCCTCGGAGGTGATGTCAGCAATTCTGACCCATCCACAACCTGGGGCTCTTCAAAGTAGAGTCTTAGGTCCACAACAGCCATGGAGGGAGAGCAAATCTATGCCCAAGAGATGGCTTTGTCTCTGGAGAAGGTTTGGACAACCAAATTTATAGGGGATCGACGAGGTACCTCATCGGTCTTATCCTTGAGCCTCGACGCCTTACCCATCCCACCACAGGATAGGTTGGCCTGCAAATCCATCCCCTTGGAGTTGCCTTCACGACACAACGCCGAAGGTTAGGCGACTATCAAACTCACGTCTCTCCTCGGGACATGAGCTGCATGAGCACATGACCCTTCTGTGTCTTGCGCTTGAACACGTGGACCCAGCCATCGTCACCGTCGCGTGTGTCCGGGTGGAGGGACCACTGCGAACAACCACCGGAGTGGCAAGGGAGCCATTGTCGGCATCAGGTAGGAGGCCCGCGTGCCCTAGGGCGTGGGCGTCGCCATTGATCACAAGCGGGTCACCTGGATATATTTGTAATTACATCTCTCGGGTTAAGATCGGGTCTTTATTAGATACCTCTCGAGCCTAGGCTTGAGCTTCTTTTTCTCTCCATGCTGATCATTATTTTACCACGACTTTTCTTGCATCCTTCCTCGATTCAGTGCTCGACTCATTCTCCTTTCACATGCTCTACTCATACATCCTTTATCCATGTCTCGAGCTGATCTTGTATTGCACACTTTACTTGGGATGACCGTCAACACCACAATCCTTTACCCGCATAGACCATTTCTCAAGGTTTTTCTCTCAATCAGATGCTATATGAATATCTCAATTTAGTCCTCCTTTAATATTTAAGCACATAAGATTCAAACCTCCAACCCGATTTTCCGAGTCATTATGTCTGCAAGACTTTTACCACTTGGGCTATATATATATATATAATTCTTTTTATATCACATGCAAAAATACTTGTGCGGTGTTATCAAATATATCTATTTAAACTTTAGCAATATGCAATATTTACTATTATTAATGTCACACTTAGATTAAGATACTTGAGTTTAAATGTTTGTGTTTTAGAATTTAAAATTATAGATTTGGATACATTTAAAATCTTGCAAAAATAACTTGCTTAGCTATACCCTCTAGATAAGTTTTATAGATGTATCTTTGAATAATTATACTCTTTTGAATTTTAGATTTTGGATATGCTTAATACATTAGAATCTAAATTTTAAATTAAAGTTGTGCAAAAAATATTAATTTTGGAACTTAGATTTGGAGAAGATTGAATTTGAATGAATTTTGTTGATTTGTAATTTAAAATTTTAGTATCTTTAAATATATCTTGTTGATATGTAATTTAAAATTCTAATAACTTAATCACATGGCATAAATGACATACACGCAAGATGATATGTCGTGATATGGTGCAAGGAAGGCCTCCTAAAATTACTCTAAATTTATGAAAAATCCACACAAAAATTATGGGAGCTGCCTGACAACTTTCCCTTATATAATTATATATATACTAGAAACTCCCGGGCTTCTGGCACTCCTTTATAAATAGTCTTGGACCTCTGTCACCCCTGATAAATTGGTTTTTTAAATTACTTATTATTTATATAATTAATAATAATATCTTTACAATTATTGACTTATCATGACACTTCTTTAGATGACATATGCAACATGTCGGGAAAGACGACTCCGTTTTAATCATGACACTTCCCTTTCTGTTTTGTCGGAAATACTCCTTTCAATTAATCTTGACCGTACTTTATCCTGTTATCTTTTGTCACTTAATACAACTTTGTTTTCTTTATATATATATATATATATATATATATATATATATATATATATATATATATATATATTTTGTTTTCTTTATATATATATATATATATATATATATAGAGAGAGAGAGAGAGAGAGAGAGAGAGAGAGAGAGGGAGAGAGAGAGAGAGAGAGAGAGAGAGAGAGAGAGAGAGAGATATTTGGCGAAATGGTAATGCTGGCTATGTAGTACTTGAATAATATGCATCAGTTTGATTTTGATGGGCTTTTAAAAGTGATGCTGACTACCAGTTTCTAAGTAATGAAGCATCTCAATGCTTCTCTAAGTACTCATGAACTATCGCATTACTCAAACAGCCAATGATTGGGTGAGGGCAGAGAGAAGGTATAACATCTGAATGTGATCAAATTGCTTTGATGTTGATTGGCTATCATTTAGGAGCCTTTATGCATGTTGCAATCATCACCGGACTTCCGAATGTACCTTACATAAATAATGTTGGGTTAGTGTCTTAGTTTGCTAGCCATAAAATCATGGGCTACCATGTATATTCTTTCATGTCCAATGTATATTCCATGGGTAGATGAATCTGCTGTCATGTTTTAACTTTAGGAACAGTTTGCATAATGATGCTAATTGATAGTAATATAATAGTGTTCCTTTTCTATTTCCTTATAGCTATAAATAGTGTAAGCTTTTAGTGGAAAGGCTCAGATATTTGGAATTTTGATCTTCACCTGTTTTGCAGGGAGAGCGTAATTTTAACAGGTTTGGTGGGTGGTTAGGAAAGAACTCTACAATGGGAAAGAATTTGAGGCTTCTGGAGGATGTCCATCATCACGTTCTTGCTTCTCAGGGATCTAGCTTAGACAGGTTATACATGCACACATGAGCATACACCCACACATGCGTATCTTCCTCTATCAGTTATTTTGTGCTAGTTGAATTATTGGCATCCTGGCTTTGCGACATATCAAGCATGACACATTATCTTGTAGGATCATAATTCTTCCTGTACTGGATGCAGGATGGGATACTATGTGCAATCCTGCACAAGCACAATGATGATAGAAAACTGACCTAACTTATTTGGAATGCTTAATGTAGGTTAAATTTTAGAAACACCTAAACTAGGTTATTGCTTTGAGTTCAATGTAGGGTACAGAGAGTTCTTGGACACTTCTTGATAGGTTTCAAAGGTTTTTTTTTCTGGGATTCCATGTGCTGGAATTTTCTTGGACAGCAAGGATTGTTTGGTTATTGCAGGTGGGATAGGAGAGAGGGAAAGACGCTGTTGAGGGTCAGATGTGAAGTTAAAATATAGGTGTTGTTTCTGGTTTGGTGGATAAGGTGCTTGAAATTTAAAGGGAAGAAAGAAAAGTGGTTGGGTTGCTCTGTTAGAGAGAAAAGTTGTATTTGAAGCTTTGAACTTTAAAGTTACTTTCGATTTTAGGGAAGTTGTTGAGCAATTACAGGTTGGTTATGGAGGTTCATCATTATCATTATCCAAGCCTTTCTCCCATCAGAATGGGTCAACTATGGAGCGTAAAAAACTCCATAAAAATTGACAATTTTTATGACCGGACGTCGACATGACGTTAACCCTCTATATTGGTGCCATATCCTAGCTAATGTAGTTATGAGCATGAGAGGCACATGTCATAGAACATAGAAGCCAGTTGGCAGGTAGGTAGACCTACCTTTTGGTTATGCACTTTAGTTCATGCAACGAAGAAGCACCCTCCAAGTTCCTCTAGGCTATAAAGAGTAGATGAAGAGGTAAGGTGATACAATTGTTATAGGGAATTGCATTCATCTCTATGACACATCGAGCCGAAGAGTGGAAGGACAATAGGTTATGGAGGTTGAGCCACCAATTAAGAAGATCAGAGTTTTCAGTAATAAGAAAAAAGAGAGGAAAAAAAAGACTGCTTAGCATCAATCTAGATTTGGGCAGCTCACATGAGGGAAGAATAAATAACAGCAACAACAAAGTCTTTACCCAAAATTTCTGGTCACAGAAAGAACATCAATTACTTTGTTAATTAACAAATTAATAAAGACTTACCCATGGGGTTTTTATGTCTGTAAACAGGATTTAATCAAGGTTCCTAATCCTCACAACTTTGACTCATAAAACAAGTAGGTTTCCTTTAAGTAGAATCATAATTAATGTAATCCAATTGACACCCAAGTAGTTAGAGAATACTTGACTTCACCAGCTACACATAACCTAGTTGAAATAAACAATACATGCCTACATTCACTCAATCAAAAGCTCGACAGATGCTTGCTTTGACGTGTGTACACCTTGAAAGACGGTTCTGAAAGTGCCCCACCATCACTCAGTGTTCTTTACTTTAATATCCTGGCACATTTATTCAGGTGAGGTGAGTAATCATGTCCAGCGTATGTTGAACGGACACGAATATGCCACGACACCATTCAGACATGCCGGCATGGATTTGGCCCCCACTGTTCTGTATCCTAGTATATTTGGAGTGTCCATGCCGTGTACGATACATGTCTGATACGATGCAACACGAACGTCATGAATTTTGGAGCATCTGTGCTTCCTAGTGTCTAAGTTACCAGCATCTCAAAGTTGGCACTTCATTCCAATGTTTCTGATATGGGAATCACCTCCTTATTAGAATATATTGTTCCGTTTACTTCATATATATGTTTTTATATCTTATTTTGACAATTTTCATAATTGTGTACTTGGTCTTGATTTACTGAGGTTAAAAGCTTTGAGCCTCGTGTCTTTTTGGATCTCAGGTTCACATCCCCTTTTATGGGGATATAACTATGAATACTACAAGGAATTGCGGGATTACGTTTTAACCATTTCCAAGGATAATTTTTGTAACATAAACTCTCTAGGCGATATAGTGGAAACCTGAGAGGGATATGTGTGCCATTTGTCTCTTCCGATCCACTGCATTCTCATCCAGCCACTTGATTCCCTTGGTGTCCATTTTCATTGTCTGACTTTACTTCCTGCTCACTCCATGATCCTAGAATCATGGTTCACTTTCTTGCCATTATGGTGCACTATTGCTCAGACAAATGTGTGACGTGTTCCTATTTCTGTACATGCCCCTCCTGTCTCTCTCTCTCTCTCACACTTGCCGCTTGGCTATAATACAATTTTTCGTCTCCGCTAATTGCATAAAATTTCTTTCGTATCTCTCCAACTAATTCATTTATATTGTATTTTGTTTTTGTTTTGTTCTGCTATATCATAACGCCACGCCAGACTTACATATATCTGAATTTATGGTCTTTGGTGTTAACATGTCTTTGAAGACTCTTGTTCATGCATCATAGACATGTTTGATGCCTAAGAACATATTTGATCCATAGGTATATCATTGTTATGAATCTAATATTCTAATTATGTACGTGTATAGCTTGCACACTTTTCCTGTTGAACATGGATGAATATGGTAATTATATTTCTAGAATTGTCCACCAAATGTGTAGTATTAACATTTGCGAACTATGCCAGATGTGCAGCACTTGACAGTCAATTGAGTTAATCATACCATTGCCAGCTCGTTTTTTCTTTATGTATGATGAAAATAAGTAGAAATAAATCTCTCACAATGTATAGAATAATACAAAACACATGAAAGTTTAACATTGAAATTCCGTTCTTATTGATTTATTTAGTCACTTATAAAATTATAAAAAGGTTAAACAATGCCAACTCATGTTTTTCCACTTCTTGCTGAACATCTAAATTCATTTTTTTGCAGGGCAACTTTGCGGATGGACTACTTTTCTCTTTTAGTAAAGCGTCTTACGGATCCACTGAGAATGATGCCTAAGGTCATTATCTTTGTAGTCTTGTGTAAGGAAAGCGTTTGAAAAG
Source organism: Iris pallida (assembly GCA_029216955.1). NCBI lineage: Eukaryota > Viridiplantae > Streptophyta > Magnoliopsida > Asparagales > Iridaceae > Iris > Iris pallida. Next base: position 22,534,645 of record JANAVB010020400.1, read on the forward strand.
TGAGAGAGAACACTATTTCATCAATTCATAATTACATCTGAAATTGTTATTAGGATGCTGCTGTTCAGAAGGTTGTGGAGGTCATGGATGCTTATTCTTTAAGTCAAGAAGACTTTGACACAATTGTGGAGTTGTCTAAGTTCCAGGTTCGTCTAAGTTTTAATTATGACGTTTGTGAGAATCACTAGATATTTCCCATATTACTAGATAGCTGTGGCAAACTACTTTAGTGATAAAATATTTCGTTTTAGCTAGTATATCCAGGCATGCTAATTTGTTCTTACCACGTAGAGAGAAATGCTTATGTAAAGAAATGCTTATGTAATTGGTATTGCCAGACATGCATAAATATGTTCATACAAAACCAGGTTGTCCATAGAGAGACTCCCATAAGTACATGTTCTTGTAATTGGTAATGCCAAACATGCATAAATATGTGAATGCCTGCCAACACATATCAACCTGCTAGATCCAACTTGTTTGGGTCAGATTCATTTTCTATATGTTGATTTCCTTTTCCTTATAATCATTTTATTATTTTTGATTTTTATTTAAATAATTCTGGTTAAATATCATCAAATACAAACTACAACTGGTCAAGCAAGATAATACCCCATTGTGATTCATTATCTACAAACATTGGAGAAAGCAAAATTGCAGACACCATGGTGGATCATTAGGTCCCAATGTCCTATAGTACGGTCTTCAATCCTATGAAAACCAATCATGGAGACATACTTACAGCTACTCTTTGTCCCTAGCTGTGTTCTCTTGTTCACACACGCATGCACGCTCACATTGCCTCTTTCCTTCCCTGGCTATGTTCCTGAGCAGAGATACCTTTAACCGCCTTATATTGGATCAGAGAAACTTTTACTCCAAAGTTGCATTCTAAATATGACTTGACAGTTCAGTCTGTTTTTTTAAATTTGGGGGTCATTGGCGTGCATTAGAGAATAATGGAAATGATCTATATATTTTCCATCTGTTGGACAAGAACGGACATTGGTAGTTTTGGTATTACTGAGGATAAGGTTCGTATGTATCTGCTTACCCATTTGGTCTCAAGTCTGGATTTTTTTTTTTTAATTTTAAGGTTCTGAGAGAGAGAGAGAGAGAGAGAGAGAGAGAGTAAACTATACAAGTGGATTAATAGACACAAGTACTATATCAGGCTTGCCAAGTTAACACCCCTTAATATTTCTCTAATTAGCTATATCAAAGGATTGGCCCATATCTCAATATCTTAACTCTTCTGATAAAATTTGTATAATTCAGGGACATCTAAACCCAATGGATGGAATTCAACCGGCAGTTAAAGCTGCTCTAACCAAGGCATACAAGCAGGGGAGCAGTTCTCGTGTTATACGGGCAGCAGATTTGATCACTCTCCCGGGATTGAAGAAAGCTCCGAAGAAAAGGATAGCAGCAATATTAGAGCCACTGGAGAGTGGCTTACCTGAAGAAAATGGAGATGGTCTGGTCGGAGGTGAAGAAGGATCCAATACAGAAGACATCGGTGAGTGTTTTTTTTCATGCTTAACACAGTTAAAATTGTCAATCAGTTTCTTGTATATATAGTGTATCCTTTTGTAGAGTTGATGTCCAAAAGGGTTAAAATTTACCTGAGCAAAAGATTTGACTAATGTTCTCTTGGTATTTTTTTAATCTAGAACGCAACTTTTACACCATTTAGTTATTTTTGTACCAAAGAAGTCTTTTAATGTGTTGTGAAATGACATATTAATATGGATAAATTTGAGTCAGATCCCTATAATTTTCTTAACCTGAACCTGCTCCTTACTATTTTTTTCAATTGTTGTCAGGTCCCTAAACCAAGTCGAAAAAAACCTTTTATTAAAAACAAAAACGAAACAATTAGAGAAGGACAAAATTACCCTTCTCTAATTTCTTTCCCTTATTACTGCTCCTGCTCTCTCTCTCTCTCTCTCTCTCTCTCTCTCCCCCTCCCTTTTGATGCACTCTCCCTTCTATAACTTCTATTTTATCTCTTCTTAAAAGCATTCTAATTTGTTTTTAATTTTATCTCCATTATGACTCGAACCAATGACCTCACATCTTTTTTTTTGGGTATCTTCAAAAGTCCCAACCACTCAATGTTGTAATCATTGTTAAGTAGACTTAGAACCTTAGAAGCGAGAAACTCCTAGAAGTCAACAAATCTCAGTAATAATCTCGATTCGGCGGTTCTTACTTGGGAGCTCGTTGGGAGCTCTCGCTTCTCCGATAGCGGGAGTTCGTTTCCCCCGCGATGGGAGCGCGTTTCTCCGACGACATGAGTGCTTCCCATAATATGACCATAATTTAAAAGATCGACATAAATTTTGAGAAAAAAATTAGAAGATTTTTAATACACATTTACCAAAGTACTAAGAAACTAAAGATTATTTACCTTGACATCATAAAAAATTAACATACGAATGATCTCTATGTAACTTTGAACTAAACTTTATAAATTCTAATAAATATTAAGATATTTATAAGTTTTGATAACAACAATTAATAAATATAAATTTTTTATTAGCGCACACTCCCAACTTTAGACTTCTAAATAGTAGTGTTCCCCCGCTCCCGCTCCAGCCCCCGCTTCCGTTTCTGGCTACTAAGCTTAGAACCTATATTACATTACATGGACACGAATACAACACAATTCTATCACTGCAACATAATATAGGCAATAATCACATGATATGATATTAGTAACACGATGTCGATATTAGTAACACAATAACAATTAATAACACGATAACAATAATTTTGTCACAACAAAATAGCGATACCACAATAACTATAAGAGCATATGTTGGTTTTATGTACTGTTATTGGTGTTGTATTGTTATTGGTTTATCGGTACACCAATAACAATACCTCAATACCAATTACAGTACCATAAAATCAATATATTATATATGGCTATCATCATACTTTTATTACCGTTGTGTACTATTATTATTATTATTGCCAGTGTGTATATTATGAAGTGTCATATTTGCATTCCTATAATATAATTTTTAAGTATGAAAAAATCTTATATAATAATAAATGTAACAAGGACAACCACATTATTGAGTGATTGAAGCTTATACTATAGGGAAAAAAAGCCGAAAAGGAAGGTTATGGTTTGAATCTATTTAGGTTTTTCTACAATTTTTTTATTATTTTAACAGAAATAAAAATGTTTAAATAGAGAGATTTATCTTCAAACTTCAAAGTATATAAGTATAGATATTATTCATTAATAATGATTTTTTTATAAACATAAAAATAATATTAAAAACAAAAATATAGATATATGTTAAAGAGATACTAGTATAGATATATCTCAGAGAGAGAGAGAGAGAGAGAGAGAGAGAGAGGGAGGAGTATAGAAAGAGGGGGGAGCGGGAGCAGCTTGAGATTTAGGAGTAAAGAGAATGAGCAGCAGAGGTAGAGGGAGAAAGAACAACAGGAAAGGGAAAAATATAGATATATGTTAGAAGGATGTACAAATATAGATATAGATATTATATAAGAGGCAGTGAGGGAGTAGAGAAAGAGAGGGGAGTGGGAGCAGATAGAGAGGAGTAAAGAGAATGAGCATAGAGGGAGAAAGAACATAAGGAAAGGGAATGACAAAATTTTCCTTCCCGATTTATTTACTTTTTTAGTTTTTATTAAACGTATTTTTGACCAAGTCAAGGGATTGGACCGGAATAAAATATTTGGGTAGGGACTGGGTTCACGTTATCAAAAGTTACGGAAACAGATTCGAATTTCCCCCTATTAATATCACTCTGACACAAAATATCACTGAAGTCTTGGCATAAAATTCACTACACAACCAAGAGGAACGAGAAAATAGCACTGGACTCTGCATTTCGTTAAACAAGCTGCAATCACCAAATGATATCTGCTAGCCATGTTGGGTGGACATGGGTTCAACATGATTCTGGGTGCAGACATGTCACCAATTTTTGGTGCATCCATCCATGTCTATTTTGGCATGTCCTTATTATATCTCGACGGTACAGACAATTGAATCAATCTTTTTTGTCCTGGTTCCTAATATGCTAGTGGTAATTTTTTTGTTTTCTTCTCTTGCCCATGAGCTGTCCGGCTTCTTCAAAAAGTGTAGCACTAGGGGTGAGCATTCCATCAGTTCGGTTCAAACCGATTTAACCGATTTTGAGAAAACCGAACATATTTCAAAACCGACTGAATCGAACCGGCTTTTCACACAAACCGAACCATATTAAATTTCGGTTCGGTTTGGTTATTTCAGTTGGGTTCGACTTTTATTGATGGGTTTGGCTTTTGCCAAAATCAACCATTAAAACAAGTACATTGAAATATGACTATCTTTGCTACTAATTTAGCAAAATAAAAACCTAAAAATAAAAAAAATAAAAATACATTATAGAAATGATTGCGACTAGTTTAGTTAAAATTGGATTGAATTAGAAGGAATAAAGAAGGGGGGGGGGGGGGGGGGGAAGACCACTTTTGAGATTTTTTAAACAAAGCTACCATCTTCAACTAAAAGACAAATTGAAGATAAAAGTTGGGATAGATGAGAGGACAAATCATAAATTTATAAAAATAGGGATAGAAGAGATCATAAAACAAGAAAACTTCCAAAAAATCATAGAGATTAATTTTAAATATTTTGGTTCGGTTCGTTTCCCAAATTCCAAACCTGAATCCTGAACCGAAAAAACCGAAATTTCAAAAACTAAAACCGAAAACTGAACCGTACTATAGAAAACTGAGCCGAATTACTAAAACCAAAAAACTGAACTATAGAAAACCAAAATTTCAAAATCTAAAATCGGAAACCGAACCGTACTATAGAAAAAACCGAACCGAATTACTATTTCGGTTTGGATCGGTTTTCGGTTTAAAACGACAAATGCTCACCCCTATGTAGCACAAAGTTGATATCACACCCTAAGAAAGTAGATTCTGCAAGACTTCTGCACTTAATGTATAAGATAATCTTCTGTCTTTGGTTTGAGTTGTACTATAAAAGTGCAAGATCTATTTAGTGTTTACACTGCAAAGTGCAGCCTGTTTGAATTACTCGCATCTTCTAAAATTTCCAGATGAAGAAGAAGAAGAAGAAGATGAAGAGGATGGCAAGAGAGAGCTACAACTGAATGTCCAGAACGATGAGAGAAAAGGTTGAGCTATCTCAATCCCTTTACTAGATGAAATGCTTCTTCATATTTTTATACCAACTTTAGTCATTAATCAATGTGGTTCCGAACTAATTAATCATATTTTATGCTTGCTAGGAGTTCAAGTGCAGCTGGATTTGAAAAATGGTGGGAAGTCGAATGGGAAGATGCGTACTAGCAAATCGAGGGGCTCCACTTCAGCTGAGAGAGGAGGCCAAAAAGCAGCAAGAGGGAGGAAGAGGTGAAGCGTCCGTGTTCTACTGAAGAAGAAGATGGCGTGTCTTCAATTTTGTGTATCTAAAATTGTAATGATATTTTTACCCATATATATAGACTCTTCGGATCCATCGCGATTTTGCTTCCAGTTCATGTGGGATTATAAGAACTCGCTCGAGATTGTATGGGTTGGGCAAACTGTATTGTGTATTCTCAGGTGGTTCGATCTTTATTATAAAACCTGTTGGAGTTTTGATTTTTCCTTTAGAAAACTTTAGTCCCACATCGGAAAAAACAAAGAGATTGTATCTCTATATATTAGCTTTGCTATTATTGGAGATGCACATGTGGTGTGGAGGTGCACATGGGTGTGCCATGTGGGATTATTTTTCTAATGGAAAAAAGGCTAAAATCAACAATTAAAGAATTCATGTTTTTTGCTCTTGGAAAATTTATTTCCATGGGAGCCAAGTCCCGTAGGGGCTTAGCGACTCGGGCTCATGGGCTCATGAGGCGTAATGTGGCGTTTTGTTGCCACGTTGCGCATGCCCAGGTGCGCATGCTCAGTTGCGCTGCCCAGGTGCGCGCCCAGGTTGTGCGGGCGCGCTGGTTGCGCTGCGTGCGCAGTGCGCGCAGTGTGCGCAGTTCAGTGCGCGTTCTGTCGCGCAGAGTGCAAGGAGCGCGGGTTGTGCGCAGTTGGCGCAACTTGCAGCAGAACGTGCATTTGCATGTTCTGGGCGGTTGCTACATGTTCGGGGTGGTTTTTACCACGTCCCTAACTTTGTGGCAACCGAACAGTTGCTGCAGGGCCTATATAAGGCATCCTCTCTCTCTCAATGCTAGATATACACAGGAAAGAGAAGCCACCACAGAAAGTTTACGAAGTGTTTTTTAGCACAACAGAGAATTCAGAAGTGTTTTTTAACACATTTCTGATCTTCCAGCAGCCTTCGAGAGAGAGGAAAGGCGTCGCACCAGCGTTGCTTTTGCACGGGAGTTCGTGTCCATCCGAGGAGTCGGAAGAGCATGAGTGTTCCAAGTTCTCCGACGAACTTGCTGGTTCCTGGAAGCTGTTCGTGTAGGGCGAATAAAACTTTGAGCAACGGTGATTATTCACCCCAGCAGGAGTTGTTTCATCTTTCGTCAGTCACCTTCTTCGTTGCTGCCAGTAATTCTGATTGTATCTTCTTTTTAGAAGTACTACGATCTGATTGCTGTTGATTACGAAATCTTTTTAGATTCTCGTAATTCAGAATCACCTTCCTTGAAGTGTTGATTTGAAACATTGTTTTTACAATTGTTTCATTTTCTCAGTTTTCCATCGAAAAATTGTGTCCCGGCGCTAACAATCTCAAAGCTTTATTGCTACGATGAAAAACGTTAATGCTTCACTCCTCAATACTGACTTTTGTAAGTTAGAAAAGTTTGATGGAGAGCATTATCAAGTCTGGAAGAGGAAGGTTAATCTCACTCTTCAACTCAGAGACGTTGATCACGTGCTTCTTGAAGAGGAACGTACCGTTCCAGATACTGGGTCTGCTGCCGTAATCACTGCGGCTACTAAACTTCAGGCCAAGTGGAGAAGAGAAAATAGCATTTGCAGGCTGCTTATCCTGAATGCTATGGAGGATTCCTTAGCAGAATCCTACAGTAAGAAGACAATTGCCAGAGACATATGGGAGTCTCTGGAGAAACTGTACGAAGAAGACAAAAACAGGAGCAAGATATTTGTGGTTGAAAAATATCACAAATGGCTCTTTGAGGACGAGAAGTCCATGCTGCCGCAGGTAAAAGAATTTCTGAAGCTGCGACAAAAGTTGGAAGACGAGGCGATGCCCCTCCCCGACAAGTTTGTTGTTGGAGGGATTGTCTCAAAGCTCCCCGCTGGGCGGAGTAAGTTCTATGCAAATATGCATAGGAAGAAGCTTGAGATTAGCCTTGAGGATCTCTTGCAGAAAATTTATGTTGAGGACCAGATGCGGGCTCAACTGAAGGTGGACGCACTGTCCAAGCAATTGGCTAACGCCAATCTGGTTCATACCAAGGAACCAAGGGGAAAGCAGGCGGCTTCCCACAACAAGAAGAAGGACCCTAACAAGCTGAACGTGAAGGGGACTTCCTTCAAGCGAAAGAAGGCAAAGTCTCAGATGCCTTGTTTCAAGTGTGGCAAGAAGGGCCACTTCAAGAATGAATGCAAAGCAAAGACCAAGCAATCAGAGCAAGGAGAGCCTAGTAAGGTATCTATGATCACTGATGTTGTTGCTATGATTGTGCAGGTTGATGCGGTAAGGACTGACTCTGACTGGTGGGTAGACACTGGAGCCTCCTGCCATGTCTGCTCCAGTAAGGAGTGGTTCACCACCTACACACCTACTTCTGAAGTGGTTATGATGGCGAACCAGGCACAAGCTGAAGTGCTCGGGATCGGGACGGTGATGTTGAAGCTGACTTCGGGGAAGTCTCTGACGCTTCAAGGCGTGAAGCACGTACCTGCTATCGCCAAGAACCTGATCTCAGGAGGCCTATTCTGCAACGCAGGCCTCAGGATGGACATCAATGCTGGCCAGATGGTGATGTCTATCAAGGGAACATATTTCGGGAAAGCTTTTTATACCGAAGGAATGTTCAAAATTCAGCTTGTAAATCAGTCCAATGTAATTAATATGATTAATGAAATCACTACTTCTGCTTATACTCTTGAGTTGTGGCATAATAGGCTAGGACATGTTCATTGTAAACGAATAAACAGAATGTCTAGTCTAGGACTTATCTCCAAGTGTGGGGGTAAGGTCGAGAAATGTGAAGTTTGTGCTCAAACAAAGATCACAAGGAAACCCTTTCCTCGGGTTAATCGAAGTACAGATCTTCTGGAGTTGGTACACTCAGATATCTGTGACTTCAAACAGTTCTCTACAAAGGCCGGGATGGAGTATTTTATAACCTTCATCGATGACTTCTCAAAGTATGCGTTCGTCTACTTGCTGAAGGCTAAAGACGAAGCATTCGAGAAGTTCAAGGAGTTCAGAGCCGAAGCTGAGCGGCAGACTGGACAAAAAATAAGAAGTGATCGAGGTGGGGAGTACAGGTCTCATGAATTCGCATCGTTCTGCAAAGAACATGGAATTGTCAATGAGACTACGGCTCCGTACTCTCCTCAATCAAACGGAGTAGCAGAGAGGAAGAACAGAACGTTAACAGAAATGATTAACTCAATATTGTTGATTGCGGGTCTTCCTAAGTGCTACTGGAGAGAAGCTGCATTGACGGCCACTTTTATTCTAAATAGAGTGCCTCATGCAACTTTAGACGTTACTCCTCATGAACTCTGGTTCAAGGTCAGACCTAACTTGAATGTCATTCGAGTGTGGGGGTGTCTGGCATATGTCAAGCTTCCAGATCTGAAGATTCAGAAGCTTGGGACAAGGACTACTAAGACGATCTTCTTGGGGTATGCCGAGAAGAGTGATGATCGGAGATTTCTTGATATTGAATCAAATCATATCATCGAATCTCGCGACGCAGAATATTTTGAAGACAAGTTTGCAAGGCACAAGAATATTGTTCTTGCGGATGTTCCGGAGAATAATGAGGGTGCGCAGGTCTTCAATGAAGATGTGGTCCAAGAAGATGTTGTTGTTGAAACAACGGTTGAACCAGATCTCGCTGAGCCGTCAACGAAGCGAGTGAGGAGGCCGAAGGACTTCGGAAGTGACTTTGTCACCTATCATGTGGAAGCAGATCCGCTTACCTATGATGAGGCGATGAAGACCAGAGACGCGATTTTCTGGAAGGAGGCGATTGACAATGAAATTGATTCCATCACCTCAAATAACACTTGGGTGTTGGTTGATCTTCCTGAAGGAGCAAAACCCATCGGATGCAAATGGATCTTCAAGAAGAAGATGAAAGCAGACGGAACTATTGACAAGTTCAAGACTAGGCTAGTAGCCAAGGGGTTTTCTCAGAAGCAGGGAATCGACTACTTTGACACGTATGCTCCAGTAGCCCGGATGACCACCATCGGAATGTTGATTGCTCTCGCAGCAATACATAAGATGGTGATACATCAGATGGATGTGAAAATGGCTTTCCTAAATGGCGAGCTGACCGAAGAGATTTATATGCAACAGCCAGAGGGATTTGTCGTCAAGGGTCTTGAAAACAAAGTCTGCAAGTTGGTGAAATCTTTGTACGATCTTAAACAGGCTCCCAAGATGTGGCATGAGAAATTTGACAAAGTTATAAGGTCAAATGGCTACATGGTCAGCGAGACGGACAAGTGTGTTTACACGAAGTTCGCTGATGGAAGAGGTGTGATCGTTTGTCTGTACGTGGACGACATGCTTATCCTAGGTACGGATATAGGTTGTGTCACGGAGACAAAGAAATTCATCTCGAGCAAGTTCAGTATGAAGGACTTGGGGGAAGCTGATGTGATCTTAGGGATCAAGATCATCCGGACAGACACTGGACTAGCGCTGTCACAGTCTCATTATATTGAGAAAATGATCACTCGTTATGGGTATCGGAATCTTCCAGGGATTGATACGCCATACAGGTGTGATCTGAAGCTGAAGCCTAATTCAGGGAAAAGTGTCAGGCAGCTGGAGTATTCAAGCATAATCGGGAGTTTGATGTATGCTACTACTACCACAAGGCCTGACATAGCTTTCGTCGTGGGAATGCTGAGTCGTTTTACGAGCAATCCAGGTGTTGAACACTGGAAAGCTGTAAAACGGGTTATGAGATATCTCAAGAAGACTTAGACATATGCACTGTACTACAGCGGAGATCTGCCGGTAGTGGAAGGCTTCAGTGATGCCAGCTGGTGCTCAGAGGTGGAGAGCGAGAGGTCCACAGGTGGATTCATTTTCACAATGGGTGGAGCTGCTATATCGTGGAAGTCGAAGAAGCAGACTATGCTCTCGCGGTCATCCATGGAATCTGAGTTCTTTGCACTTGATACCGCAGCCGAGGAAACAGAATGGCTTCGGGAGCTCATGTATGATCTTCCAGTGGTTGGGGCACAAATACCGGCGATACCGATATACTACGACAACCAGGCGACTGCGGCGGTGGCATCAAATGATCTCTTCAACGGAAAGAAGAGGACTGTGCGGTTGAAGCACAGGGCAGTACACGATCTTATCAAGAGAGGTGTTATTGCAGTGATTGATGTTCGGAGTCAGGAGAACCTGGCGGATCCGTTCACCAAGGGCCTCAAGCGCCAGCTGGTCGATGACACAGCTTGTAAAATGGGCTTGAAGGCATTCTGATATTGTATTATTGTATTCCTACCATAAAGTTTTATGCTAATAGTTCAAAGAGAAATCTACTAGGAATCTAGCTTTTGGTTCAAGGGAGGACCACTAATCGGAAGAATATCAGGAACGGTGGGTACATGTTCTATTGGGCATGGGGAGGTTACGGACCTATAACCACTATTGTTTACTGTTGTTTTCTGTGGAAAACGGTTCCTGTGGGAAGGTTGGCTTAATTGCCTTAATGAGTTCTCAGGCAGAGTGAATGCCTGGTGTGCTTTACAGGAAGCACGGTAGAGCAGCACTACAAGGAGTGAAACTCCATGCTACAGTGGGGTGACTCCACAATGAGGTTCCTATATGTGGGGTGCTGCCCAGTAATAGGATAAAGCCTCGGCTTTGCAGGCCAAGTCACAGCGGCGTAGCACCGCAAATAGGCAGTTAGCCTAATGCTGTATGTTAAAAATAAAGAGGGGTGTAGTCAGCACTACAAAGAGGAAGAGTTCCTCATGTTACAGTGGCACGACACCACGATGAGGTACCTGGTTAGGGATAAAGCCTCATGCTACAGTAGTATGACAGTACAAAGGTTCCCAGATATGGGGTGATTCCCAGGGAGGGGTAATGCCTTGGCTTTAAGCCATGTCATAGCGGTGTAGCACCGCAAGGGAAGCGCAAAGCGCTTCATGCCATGTCTCTTTATAATGAACTCACCTATAGTGTATGGACAAAGAGATCTCAGGCCGTCTCTTGAGGGTAAACTTGTAGACGCCCAAAATTATACACTGAAACCAGGCTGGCACAGGGCCTTTAATGTGTAGCCAGAAGCACATGTAACTACATTATGTGAGTGGAAAGAATTTCAGCTATGATGCAGAATTCAAGGCTTAGTCCATTCTTGTATTATAGTCTGATTTTTGATCCATGCGGAAAGATTCAAGTCGTCAGCGACGTCTCTCCTAATGCATGATGGACAGTTACTGTGGGGAATACTTATACCCATATATGGAGATATGTGGGGGATTGTTGGAGTTTTGGTTTTTCCTTTAGAAAACTTTAGTCCCACATCGAAAAAAACAAAGAGATTGTATCTCTATATATTAGGTTTGCTATTATTGGAGATGCACATGTGGTGTGGAGGTGCACATGGGTTTGCCATGTGGGGTTATTTTTCTAATGAAAAAAAGGCTAAAATCAACAATTAAAGCATTCATGCTTTTTGCTCTTGGAAAATTTATTTCCATGGGAGCTAAGCCCCGTAGGGGCTTAGCGACTCGGACTCGGACTCGGGCTCATGGGCTCATGAGGCGTAATGTGGCGTTTTGTTGGCGCACTTTGCACTTAGCACGTCAGCATCGTCGCTAGGCGCATAGTGCGCTTTAGTTGCACTCGTTGCGCGAGCCACTTGCGCTGCCACGTTGCGCATGTCCAGTTGCGCTGCCCAGGTGCGCGTCCAGGTTGCGCGGGATTGCGCGGGTTGCTCGGGTTGCGCGGGCGCGCTGGTTGCGCTGCGTGCGCCGTGTGCGCAGTTCAGTGCGCGCTCTGTCGCGCAGAGTGCAAGGAGCGCGGGTTGTGCGCAGTTGGCGCAACTTGTAGCAGAACGTGCATTTGCATGTTCTGGGCGGTTGCTACATGTTCGGGGTAGTTTTTACCACGTCCCTAACTTTGTGGCAACCGGACAGTTGCTGCAGGGCCTATATAAGGCATCCTCTCTCTCTCAAGGCTAGATATACACAAGAAAGAGAAGCCACAACAGAAAGTTTACGAAGTATTTTTTAGCACAAGTAAACAGAGAATTCAGAAGTATTTTTTAACACAGTTCTGATCTTCCAGCAGCCTTCGAGAGAGAGGAAAGGCGCCGCACCAGCGTTGCTTTTGCACGGGAGTTCGTGTCCATCTGAGGAGTCAGAAGAGCAGGAGTGTTCCAAGTTCTCCGACGAACTTGCTGGTTCCTGGAAACTGTTCGTGTAGGACGAATAAAGCTTTGAGCAACGGTGATTATTTACCCCAGCAGGAGTTGTTCTATCTTTCGCCAGTCACCTTCTTCGTTGCTGCCAGTAATTCTGATTGTATCTTCTTTTTAGAAGTACTACGATCTGATTGCTGTTGATTACGAAATCTTTTTAGATTCTCGTAATTCAGAATCACCTTCCTTGAAGTGTTGATTTGAAACATTGTTTTTACAATTGTTTCATTTTTTCAGTTTTCCATCGAAAAATTGTGCCCCGGCGCTAACAAAACCTGCCCACTGCTCCTTTCTACAGGGCTTATAATCAAAGTCTCGAACACTTCATTGGATCATTTGACGCTTTTGATCTATGTATGCACCTAAACTCCACCAGGTATGCATGGCCCTCGTGCTTTCTTCAACCCAAAGTGATGAAAATTTTACCTACATGTCTCGATCAATATATTCCTTGGTCGCTCATTTTGTAGGCACACATCTATGTGTGCATTCATAACTACATGCTTATTCCTGTTATCTTTTCCGCGTACATGGAGCTGGAAATTAGGCCAGACGTGACTGATGAGTGGAAGCTGACTCTGTTTGATTCGGATGGCTTCTAGAAAATTGGATTCGGATTTGATAAGTTTGATTTTGACAGACTTGTAGATAATTGGACTCAGATTGATAACCGCGAGAGTTTCAAGAGAATCCAGAAACCAGTAAGTTGAGGTAATCTAATGGTCGACCGAGCCACTTTGCTAGCGCTGTCACGGCGGTCTGGCCGGGCCGGACCCGGATCAGGAGGGAGGGTGGGAAGGGGCGGAGCTGTCAGGTGGGCGGGATAGTGGGGCAGCTGGACGCGGAGCAGGAGCATGAGTGCACTGACGCGCATAAAAGCGTGCTTCAAACCGCATTTTTTTTTTCATGGCATATTTCACTCGAGAAAAGTTAACTTGGCTGTTTAAGCAGTTGATGAGGTCGGTCATCTGAACACAAATGAGATTAGTTGACACAAAATATATGAATTTATGAATCTTCACATTCTTTTCCTTTTTATTCATGAATTTATGAGATTGGTTCAAATCCTTTCATATACTTTTGAAATAGATTTTCTTTTTTCAATGCCCACTTCTTCTTTTCCAGCCAATGCTCGATAGATACCAATCCGATCTAAGTTATCCACAACTCACTAGGGTCCTTATCCATAACCATACAAAGAAGATCCTTCACGAGATTTTGGTGAAAAGAGCGCATCCGACGCAATAACAACCCAATGAGAGAGAGAGAGAGAGAGAGAGAGAGCATAAAAGAATCATGGTTGAACCACCACAAGTGATATACAATCTTCCATTTTCTCCATGTACCACTGATTAAGCATTCTAATTATAATTTTTTTTAGAACAAAGCACATTTTAAGGCAAATGTTAATGACACTACAAAAATTACTAGTGGACAACACATCGATGGTCGATATAGGATTACCAAAATTTTGACAGTCCATATAAAATTATGATTGCCAAAATTTTGGCAGTCCTAAAATAGCAAGGACTGCAAATTATTTTGACAGTTCTGAATATACACAAAACTACCAAAAGTGTGTTGTCCCCTAATTACTTTTTAGTGCCCTTAACATGTCTATTTTATTTCAATAAGATTGACACCTAAATATCCAAAAAAGTTTACGATATAAAGCATGGTTTTTGATTTAATAAGATAAACACACCCATCCACACAGTGCATCAATGTCCCAATTATGAACACACTATATTTGAGTAAAACAACATGAAGGATAACACAGGTCACAAACATACACTCAATATAAGGGCCTAGTTCAGACTCGGGTGAAGTGACGCTTTTTTGAACGATAAACTAATCCCCTTGGCAAGGATAGTTCGGTACAAAAGATTTGGGATATGTTGATCACATCCTTGAGATAAAGATCATCCTGACGAAAGTTGAGCCTGCTCTGTCATCAGCTCACTACATTGAGAATATGTTCACACGATATAGATATCAGGTTCTTCCAGGGACCGATACTTCATATAGGCGTGGCCAAAAGCTGGAGTCAAACTAAGGAAAGACTATCAGGAAGATGGACAATTCAAACATTATTGATAGTTTGATGTATGCAATGAGTTGCTCTAGACCTGACATTGCTTTCATTGTATGGATGTTGAGTCGATCCACAAGCAATCTGAGTGTGGAACACTAAAATGCTGTTAAGAGAGTTAAGATATATCTCAAAAAGACTCAAAAATTTGTATTGCATTATAGTAATTATCCGAGTGTGGTGGAATGCTTCAGTGATGCTAGTGGTTCTCAAGAAATGAGAGCGAAAAGTCCACATGCGGATTTGTCTTCTCCATTGGTGGAGCTACTATATCATAGAAATTGAAGAAGCATACTTTGCTTTCACACTCATCAATGAAGTCAGAGATCTATGCACAAGCTACATTGACAGATGAAGTAGAATGGTTTCGAGACTCATGTATGATTTTTCTCAGATTGGTGTGCAGACTCCGACCATACTGATATACTGCAACAACCAGACAACTGCAGTGGTATCTCTCTTAAATAAAAAAAAGAGGAATGTGAGACTTCGACACAAAACACTAAACGACTGCATCTCAAATGATGTCATTACAATGGTAGATATTCGAAGCCAGAATGATTTGACAAATCAGTTCATCAAGGGCCTTAAGCACCAGCTTGTCGACAACATGATAAAGAAATAGGCTTGATGAAATTCTGATGTGATGTCTTTGTATTTCTGCCATAAAGTATTTTTCTATTAGTGCAAAGAGTTATTTACTAGGCATCTCATTTTGATTCAAAGAAGGATCATGGACTGGGCATACATCATATAGAGGTTTGTCCAACGGGGTCTACTAGAAAATACTGATAATTAGCGACGGAAGTATCCGTTGCTAAATATTACATTTCCATCGCTATATCCAATTACCAACGGAATACCGACGGAATGTGTACGTCGTTAGAATTAATGTCGCTAAGACAAATCCGTCGGTAGCCTGCCGCTACGGCGACAACTTACTGACAGATTTGACGACATATTCCAGCGACGGATTAGCAACGTAAATTCTTCGTCGGGAAACTTTGTGACAACTTTGCAAAGGATTAGCGACAGAGTTTTATGAGCCTACAATTACAAATTTTTAGAAGGTTACAGACGTAAATTTTCATCGGTAAGACGTCTGATATGGTTTTGGTATCAGACAGCACGTTACCGACGAAATTTTTTTCGGTAGTTCATCGGTGCAGTACAGATTTTCGACGGTAGGTGTCGCTAGTACGTCAGCAATCTGTAAATTTTTGCAGCAATCCGTCGGTATTCCGTCGCTAATCCGTCGCTGAGCTTGCCATTATTGCCAAAATAATTGGCTCCTGCTATGTTCAAACCTGTCAATATATATATATATATATATATATATATATATATATATATATATATATATATATATATATATTCAATAACATGAAACACAAATGTATAACAGTGAATCAAATAAATTATTTATTCAATAAACTAGAAGACAAATATGTAACATTGAATGAAATAGATGCAAACAACTATTTTCTCAAACCATGGAGTCCATACAAACTCATCTAGCACTAATATAGTACATATACACAAATCCCTCAAATGATACATAAACTCCATAAAGTCTATACAAAGTCATCTAGTACAACAAAAAAATCATACAAGATGCTCAAAAACATCAAACTGCTGGTGGAGGAGGTGGCGGAGGCAGAGACGGCTGTCCGTACGCATATAACTGCACCAGCACCAAATTGATGACCCACTGTATGTCATGAACAGTAACAACGTCTAGAAGAGTCGTCGACGTGACAGGAGGCGCCATGGTCGAAGTAGGAGCCGGTGCAGTAGGCGCTAGTGGTTGAAGGAGGAGCCGTTGCCGGAGGCACTGAGGTCGAAGCAGGAGTCGGTACCGGAGGCGCTGAGGTCGAAGCAAGAGCGACTGCAGTGGTAGCAGGATTCAGACCTGCTGTGTCTAAAACGTGGATCACCTGGGTCATCTAACACTGTAGGGCCACCAATATCTGTGTAATCTGCTCCAAATTGTAGGTTTCGGTAGTAACGCCGATCTATGTACCTACAGGTGGATGTGGAGTTAGAAGAGGAGATATAGAGTAAACAGACTGTAACGACCCGCTCCGCCCTAGCGGAATGCCGACTCAAACGGCACAAGTGCAACGACTCGAACCCCGTCTTGCTCGACGAAATGACTCGCTTAAGGAAAAGGCAATGGGCTTGGCCCTTCAGGAGAATCCAAACTTAGACTTTCAAAGGCGCGCTCGGAGTCTCGCTCGGCCGATGCAATCATCGCTAAGGTGGGTGGCTCCGATGAACCTGCCTTTGCTTAGCCTAGACACATAATAATATGGATACTATTGCTAGAATTGCTAGGCAATAACACTGTGCATGCTAACAAGTGACTCAACGCACCTAGCTAAGGAAATAATCCCATCTTGTATGCTTGTATAGATCATGAAAAAAAACTTAGAAAATATGCGAACTCTCGTACCGCACTCCACGCCCGTGCAAACGCACAACTTATACTTTGTGTCGATTTACTTATGCGTCCAATAACGAATGAAATGCTTGTCACTAGAATCATACCACAACTTGAAACATAAAAAATGAATGGTTTACAACAATGAAGCAGGAAGACTATCGACATAGTCGTTCCGAGTAGAGTATGGAAATATTGAAAGGCTTTGGGACCGATGGGTCGCCAAGGCGGCTCCCGCACAGGGAGTTGCATAATATATGAATGAACGAATAAGTAAATGAATGAATCAACGAATGAATGAATACGCGAATGAATCAATGAACGAATGAACAAGTGAAATAAAGAAAAGAATGAATGAATGAAAGATAAGAAAGAAAGGAATGGTTAGCGGCAAGTATGACGGAGACGTGCAACGGGGCTCGCTACCCGTGCTGTACGGACGCTGCCGCCAACCTGGTCGATAATGCATTATGGCTGTAGACAGCCTGATAAGTTAATTCATTAGCTCAAGACAGCCCAACAAAATAATTGGCTCATGACAACCCGACAAGTTAAACTAAAAATAAGAATACGAAATGGTCGCGGACAACTCGTGCACGAGTAACGGAACAAACGATTCCAAGGCAACGATCACGACATCGTGGCTGGCCTAGGCGGAATCATGGCTTACGGGTGGCCTGTGTGCGAGCTCGGACACACATGAGGCGTAAGGCCTGGGTATGGCGTAGCCTATCAAGGTTACCAGCCATCACGCTTGATAGATGTGAATAACATAAGGAAAATGTCCAAATGGCTTGCAGAGCCAGCAACCGATGCATATAGACTAGGTAGACTTGCTTGTGGCAATCCACGTGCAAGTCCTTGCTTTGAAACAAAGTAATCTGAATAGCGTTGAGTATAGCTGACTCGCTAAGTTACTGACTGTAACGTATCAGCACTACCAAAATAAGTCATATTGGCAATGAATTTAGCGACTCCAAGTAATAACATCGCTACTTTTTGTGTATTTAGCGACATCTATAAAAGACGTCGTTGAACGTCACTATTAGCGACGTAGAGCGACAAGCATTATTGTTTGGAAATCTGATGTCGTGGTCTCGTCGCAAAATATTGTTGTTTTGTTTCATTTAGCAACGTTTTCCGACTCATACTTCTGTACGTCGTCGTATCTTTAGTTTACAGTGATGTTTAGCGACGTCCTTTTTTAGACGTCACAAAAAAGTTTCATATATAGGGTTCAAGTGCCGATCGACTTTTTATTTTTTTTCACCCTAAATTTTCCTTCCCGCTCTCTCGTCCCCAAATTTCCCTTCCCCTCACGTCCCTCCGACGTTCCCCCTCCCTCCGGCGACCCCCTCCCCGAGGCGACCCCCTTCCCCGCGGCGACCCCCGTTCCTCCGGTGCCCCCCCACCATCGATTCCCCTCATCGACGCTGACCCGACCAGTCCCCTCCGTCGCTGCTCCAGCCCCGGCGACCCCGACCCGACTCCGACCAAGGCAGCACTACCAGAATAAGTCATTTTAGCGACGCATAAAGACGTCGCTAAAACGACAAATTTTGTCGCTAAAGAGATTTAGCGACGGAATTACCGACGTTTCGTGATAGTCGCTGAAATGTAAGTCGCTAATCTTCTAAACGTCGCCAAACGTCGCAATTATCGACGTTTGCCGACGTATATATACGTCGGTATATTACCGACGTCTACCGTCATGACGTCGGTGGATTAACGACGTATTAATGCGTATCGCTATGCGTCGGTCAATTACCGACGTATTACCGACGAATCGTCGGTGATTTAGTGACATGTACAAAGTCGCAAAGCGTCGGTAAATCCTGGGAATTCCTGGGGATAATTACCGACATGCACCGACGTTTACCGACGTCCTCCGACATATATTGACGTCGCTAAACGTCGGTAGCCTAGATAATATTAATTATCTACCGACGTTTACCGACGCAAAATTACGTCGGAAGGCGTCGGTAAACGTCGGTAAACGTCGCTAAATCTGCAAAAAAAATAAAAATAAAATAAAATACAGAATGTCCATTTCTCCCTGCAGTTTAAAAAGCCCATTTCTCACTGTAGAATAGGATCCAAACAATCACATAATGTCCATTTCTCACTGTACACAGGTTTCAGTCCCTATAACCAAGTCTACAACAATCACACAATGTCCAGTTCTCAGAATTGCTCAGAACACAACCCAAAATTCACACAATGTCCAAGTCTACAACAATCATTCTAGCAATGTCCAAATCTGTATCGTAAGACAAACTAAACATAATCAGTTCTATTTTACATGCTTAATTGCCAAGTATGGGAACGAATGGCTCAGAACACAACCCAAAATTCATTCTAGCATACATTAGTGTGAATCATCTATGTTCTGTACATATGGTGTAGTATATGTTCTTATCGTATCTAGTATCTGAAGGATATAACATAATCAAGATGAACTCACATAATGTAATACTAAGACATCATCTACTACTATATAAGATATAGTGATAGGTTGTCGTATCATCATTGCCGAGGGATGAGGGTCGGAGGACAGTCAACTTTATCTACGGATACATAGTTTCTGACTCGCCAATCGAATGGCTTAATTGCCAAGTATGGGAACGAATGGCTCAGAACACAATCCAAAATTCATTCTAGCATACATTAGTGTGAATCATCTATGTTCTGTACATATGGTGTAGTATATGTTCTTATCGTATCTAGTATCTGAAGGATATAACAGAATCAAGATGAACTCACATAATGTAATACTAAGACATCATCATACTACTATATAAGATATAGTGATAGGTTGTCGTATCATCATTGCCGAGGGATGAGAGTCGGAGGACAGTCAACTTTATCTACGGATACATAGTTTCTGCCTCGCCAGTCGAATGGCTTAATTGCCAAAAATGGGAACGAATGGCTCAGAACACAACCCAAAATTCATTCTAGCATACAGTAGTGTGAATCATCTATGTTTTGTACATATGGTATAGTATATGTTCTTATCGTATCTAGTATCTGAAGAATGTAACATAATCAAGATGAACTCACATAATGTAATACTAAGACATCATCTACTACTATATAAGATATAGTGATAGGTGCTCGCCGGAGGGAGGAGAAGGGGCTCACGGTGGAGGAGGAGGATGAGCGGCGCCGGAGGGAAGGGGGTCGGGCTGTCGTCGAGGTCGGGGAAGAGGGCCGAGAACAAAAAATTTGGAGAGAGGAAGAAATGAAAAGTCGAACCGAGGAAACCCTTTTTATCAGAAATTAGCGACGTCCGTAAATACGTCGCAAAGCGTCGGTATTCGTTTAATATTCGGCGACGTAATAATCTTTACGACGCTAAACGTCGCTGAACTAATAAAACTAGCGACGTTTTTCGACAAATCAACGACGTTGGTTTTTATTACACTAAAGGTAGTCGCAATATGTCGCTGTTTGTCGCTATCAGCGACGTATTGTGATGCATACTTTCGGAGTCGCTATCAACGAATGGCTCAGAACACAACCCAAAATTCATTCTAGCATACATTAGTGTGAATCATCTATGTTCTGTACATATGGTGTAGTATATGTTCTTATCGTATTTAGTATCTGAAGAATGTAACAGAATCAAGATGAACTCACATAATGTAATACTAAGACATCATCTACTACTATATAAGATATAGTAATAGGTTGTCGTATCATCATTGCCGAAGGATGAGGGTCGGAGGACGTCGGTAAACGTCGGTAAACGTCGCTAAATCTGCAAAAAAAATAAAAAAATAAAATACAGAATATCCATTTCTCCCTGCAGTTTAAAAAGATAACCATTTCTCACTGTAGAATAGGATCCAAACAATCACAGAATGTCCATTTCTCGCTGTACACAGGTTTCAGTCCCTATAACCAAGTCTACAACAATCACACAAAATATGGGAACGAATGGCTCAGAACACAATCCAAAATTTATTCTAGCATACATTAGTGTAAATCATCTATGTTCTGTACATATGGTGTAGTATATGTTCTTATCGTATCTAGTATCTGAAGAATGTAACAGAATCAAGATGAACTCACATAATGTAATACTAAGACATCATCATACTACTATATAAGATATAGTGATAGGTTGTCGTATCATCATTGTCGAGGGATGAGAGTCGGAGGACAGTCAACTTTATCTACGGCTACATAGTTTCTGCCTCGCCAGTCGAATGGCTGCAGGGACTATGTCCCGATCACCATGTCGTACAGTAAATTAATGCAAATGGAGCTGGAGCCAAAATACAGAAACCAAAATATGATATCCACCTCAAGTGTAGAGTCGGGGGAGAAGATCTTTTCCACCCTCTCCCTCTCTCACGCTATCAACGTCATAACTTTTCCACCTCAAGTTCTGATCAAGCATTTTCCTTCTCCTCTCCTCCACAATGACTCTGAACCTATCTGCTTCTCCCTACTTCCCTTCTTCTTATTTGACTCTCTCAGCCACATATGATATCCAGCTCAAGTGTAGAGTCGGGGGAGAAGAAGTGGACATGAAGAGGAGGAGGAAGCAGCACAGCCGACGGCATGACCCGAAGGAAGTACAGAGGTTTTTTTCAACATACGTAGGAGAACTATAAGGATATATCTTTTTACAACATATCACCTTGTCAAAGACCCTTAATGTGACAACCATGTTACCGCGATGTCGGAAGACTAACATGTCATAATTTTATAAGCCGTGTGTTTTGACATAATCCTCCAACCGGATTTCAGTTCTATGTAATAATGCAAGATTACGACATAGGAGGAAAGAGTTGGGAGGATTATGTCAAAATATACGGCTTAGAAAATTATGACATGTCAGTCTTCCGACACCGCGGTAACATGGTTGTCACATTAAGGGTCTTTGACAAGATGATATATTGTGAAAAGATATATCCTTATAGTTCTCCTACGTATGTTGAAGAAAACCTCTGTACTTCCTCTGGGTCATGCCGCCGGCTGTGCTGCTTCCCCCTCCTCTTTCTGTCCATTTTTTCTCCCCCGACTCTACACTTGAGCTGGATATCATATGTGCCTGAGAGAGTCAAATAAGAAGAATGGAAGTAGGGAGGAGCAGATGGGTCCATAGCCATGGTGGAGGAGAGGAGAAGGCAAAATTGAATCAGCATTATCTTCTGGATCGTCCTCATCAAGGCATAACGGGCTGCTCAGCGTGCCCAGCTTCTTCAACTTCTCGCTGGCTGCAGAGTCGAAATGGGAACGGGTCCTCTTTGCCAGCCCGGAGCTCTGACTCGCACTCGTCGCCGCGCTACTGGTTTCCTCTCCTCCTCTGACGCGGGTCATAAGAAAAGAAATTTCGTACCTCTTCTTCACATAAACATCATTGCCGCCTTGTACTCGAGCCTAGCCTCCTCGTCTGTGACGCTATCCAACTTCTCAGAGTCATCGAAGAAGGAGTCGAATGAGTCGGCGGTGATAGCAGATGATTGCAAGACAGGAAGCGAAAAGACAGGCGAAGAAGAGGACGATACGAGTCGAACGGGAGATTCGAGTGACAATGTAGGCACTGAGAAGTCGGATAGCGTCACAGACGAGGAGGCTCGAGTACAAGGCGGCAATGATGTTTATGTGAAGAAGAGGTACGAAATTTTTTTTCTTATGACCCGCGTCAGAGGAGGAGAGGAAACCAGTAGCGCGGCGACGAGTGCGAGTCAGAGCTCCGGGCCGGCAAAGAGGACTCGTTCCTATTTCGACTCTGCAGCCAGCGAGAAGTTGAAGAAGCTGGGCACGCTGAGCAGCCCGTTATGCCTTGATGAGGACGATCCGGAAGACAATGCTGATTCAGTTTTTCCTTCCTTGGATGGTATTGATTCTGTAGATCCGTGTATAAAAGAGGAAGAGATTGGGAGTAGAGTGGACCCGGAGGGAAATGAGAGATTGGAAGCTGGGTCAATATCCAAGAAGCGAAAGAGAGTCGAGGATTCTGATAGGTTGTCGTATCATCATTGCCGAGGGATGAGGGTCGGAGGACAGTCAACTTTATCTACGGTTACATAGTTTCTGCCTCGCCAGTCGAATGGCTGCAGGGACTATGTCCTGATCACCATGTCGTACCGTAGATTAATGCAAATGGAGCTGGAGCCAAAATACATAAACCAAAATATAAAATACAGAAACCAAAATACAAAATACAGAAACCAAAATACAAAATACAGAAACCAAAATACAAAATACAGAAACCAAAATACAAAATACAGAAACCAAAATACAAAATATAGAATCCAAAATAGGACCCTCTGTGAGAATGGATGGCTCAGAACACAACCCAACCGGAGAGGATACTTTGAGAGATCCATCTGAGAGGGACGTATACTCTGAGAGATCACCTTTACAAGAATTATATCAGTAGTGGGATCGAGTGTTGGAGGAGATATTATCAAAGTATACGTTCTACTCAGATGGGTCTCTCACCGTTACTATTTTTTCCTGACAGCATGGTGGATGTGCTCCGTCCACAGATCTTGCTCCGAGCCAAAACTTTGTCTCGGAGCTCAAGTGGACATCCTTGGTGTAGAGCTCGAGTGAGAGGTTCATGACAGCATGGTGGTCTCCTTTGTTAAAGTATCCATGCTCGTCCCACAACCAATGTGGGATGAGCACGGATACTTTGACAAAGGAGGCCACCATGCTGTCAGGAACCTCTCACTCGAACTCTACACCAAAGATGTCCACTTGATCTCCGGGACAAAGTTTTGGCTCGGAGCAAGAATCTGTGGACGGAGCACATCCACCATGCTGTCAGGAAAAAATAGTAACGGTGAGAGACCCATCTGAGTAGGACGTATACTTTGATAATATCTCCTCCAACACTCGATCCCACTACTGATATAATTCTTGTAAACGTGATCTCTCAGAGTATACGTCCCTCTCAGATGGATCTCTCAGAGTATCCTCTCCGGTTGGGTTGTCGTATCATCATTGTCGAGGGATGAGGGTCGGAGGACAGTCGACTTTATCTACGGATACATAGTTTCTGCCTCGCCAGTCGAATGGCTGCAGGGACTATGTCCTGATCACCATGTCGTAGTCCAATATAATCCAGAGATTGACACAGTTCTAATTCATATATGTAGTCCAATACAAATAGTCTAATACAAAAACAACCCAATACAAATAGTCCAATACAAATAAGTACTAATAGCTAATGAGAACCACGCTGCTCACGCAAACGCTCAGTGATACGTTCACGCAACCACCTCAAAAAAGCGAGATTTTTGGTGCGAGGAGAGATGTCGTCCCTTGCAAGGACTGCATGAAGAGAACTCTCGGTCTCACTAGCTACCGGTGCTGGATGAATAGAACTCCCGGTCTCACCAGCAACCGGTGCCACTTTCTCCTCAACTGTAGGAGGAGCCACCTCAGCATTCCCTGTTTTCTTCAAACGACGTGTCGCTCCTCGGGTCATGGGTGCCATCTGGTAAGATCGATAGTCACAAATAATATAATTGTAATACTAAGACATCATCTACTACTATAAAAGATATAGTGATAGGTTGTCGTATCATCATTGCCGAGTGACAATGTAGGGTTTACCTTCAGTCTCCTCACGGTGGTGGAAGAGGAGGAGGAGGACAAGTTCGGTGGTAGAGGAGGAGGGGATTAAGTGTACAGAGGTGAAATACATATATATGCATGCTTGCGGGTGTCCACGTGTCCAACAAATGGACACAAAGTGTCCAAAATCTCACGAACACACTGTATCAGTGAACACATGGTCGTAATGTGTCTCCGTGTCCATTTTGGACACGAAAAACACCTCAATTAGGGTTAGGGTTTACCTTCAGTCTCCTCGCGGTGGTGGAGGAGGAGGAGGAGGATCTCGCGGTAGAGAAGGAGAAGGGGCTCGCGGTGGAGGAGGAGGAGGAGAACGGGCTCGCCGGAGGAAGGAGAAGGGGCTCGCGGTGGAGGATGAGGATGAGCGGCGCCGGAGGGAAGGGGGTGGCTGTCGTCGAGGTCGGGGAGGAGGGGCGAGAACAAAAAATTTAGGGAGAGGGAGAAATAAAAAGTCGAACCGAGGAAACCCTTTTTATCAGAAATTAGCGACGTCCGAAAATACGTCGCCAAGCGTCGGTAATCATTTAATATTCGACGACTTAATAATCGTTGCGACGCTAAACGTCGCTGAACTAATAAAACTAGCGACGTTTTTCGACAAATCAACGACGTTGGTTTTTATTACACTAAATGTAGTCGCAATATGTCGCTGTTTGTCGCTACCAGCGACGTATTGTGACGCATATTTTAGGAGTCGCTAAATCCAAAAATATTAGCGACGTTTTAAGTTGGCGTCGCTAATTACGCCACTGATATGACTTATTTTGGTAGTGCAGGTAAACCCTAACCCTATCTTCCTCCTCTTGACATACTGACACAGATACGATACGACACACACGACACGCACACACACAGACACGACACACATGACATGCACACACACAGACACGACACATACGCACACATACTCATACACATACGCACACACGCTGATACGACACGACACACACGACACGCACACACACAGACACGACATAGGGCAGTGACCATGTTGGCAAGTGCCAATTGGCATATGCCATGTGGCATTGCTGCAGCAGCAACAACTTGCCTTGGTAAGGCTTGCATTAGCTCGAGCTACAAGCCATGTGGGCAGAGGTTAAAGAAGTCAGGGGATTTAGAAGATAGGGGAATCCCATTTGGTAGCTCGAGTACAGGCAAATTCCTGAGTGAAGTGTATATGTGTCGGGTGTGAGTGTGAGTAGTGGTATCAGTTGGTATCAGTATAGTATCTTGGGGAGATAAGAGTGCTATTTGAGTTAGTGTTGGTACTAGTGAGTGAATGTAGTTTAGGATCAATTAGGATATTTAGAAGTGAATGCGACTATCCTATCTAAGAGTGTTAGTGTATGTGATTATCAGTATGTGTCAGATCTTAGTATTCCTAAGCAAGAGTGGGTATATGTGAGTGAGTGTCATTAGAGTGTTAGAGAGTTAGTTCAGTCATAGTACTTAGAGTGTATAGAGTATCCAAGAAGTGTAGGTATGATTGGTACAATATTTTGAGCCATTCTCTAAAAATTAAATTTACTTATGCCAAGCCTTTTGGACCTATCAGAGTTATAGATTTTTTCAGAAATCTAGTATGACGCTGATTGCCTCAAAAGGCTTGCATAAGTAAGAGTGTATAGAGTGAGTATACTAGTAGTATATCGTAGTATCCTAGAGTGTATAGAGTGAGCTTCCCTACTTCCTTTCTTCTCATTCGGGTCATTGAGCCGACTATTCCGCATCATAGGATATCTACCTCAACCTTACCCTAGAGAAGTGTAAAAATATTAATATTAACCAAGGTTCACAGTATCGATTTTGGTATCGATATCGTTATCAGTATCATTTACAGCTGATATCATGAATCTTATAGCTTTCGCTAGCAGAGCACAATGTAGAGCCAAACGTGAAGCAGAGCTTCATATTCAAAATATTAGAAGTAAAAAAGTTTTTGATTGGTGGTGGGACTCCTTTGTAAGGACTCCTTTGTATCCTTTGTATCCTGGTTATGAGGATCATTCACCGTTGCTGCGAAGTTTATGGAGTTGCTGGAGAATGCAAGGACTCCTTTGTATCCTGGTTATGAGGATCATTCATCGTTGGAGGTGGTTACAAGACTGCTGAGCATCAAGTCCGATTTTAATATGTCTTAAGAATGCTACAACCGGTAGGTGCAAAGTTACCTACAGACTTCTACCGGTCTAAGAGGATGGTGAGATCTCTCTGGATGGGATACGAGAAACTTGATGCATGTCGCAACGGGTGCATGTTGTACTACAAAGACGACAAGGATGAAGACATGTGCAGATTTTGTGGTGCTGATCGCTACAAGGCAACAAGTTCAAGTAGGACTCCCGGTGCAAGGAAGCCTACCGATTCGATGTACTACTTGTCGTTGACGCCGCGGTTGTATAGATTGTTTATGGTGAAGGAGACTGCAGAAAATATGAGATGGCATAGACGGGAACAGATCAAAGGAGTGTTGGATCACCCATCTGATGGGGAAGCATGGAAGCACTTTGATCGAGAGTATCCAGATTTTGCTTCGGATCCGCGTAATGTCAGATTGGGTCGCTCCTTCGACGGTTTTATCCCATTCGGACTTTCAGGCTTCTACTATTCGTGTTGGCCTGTGATCGTCACTCCGTACAATCTACCGCCTTGGATGTGTATGAAGACTCTGTATATGTTTCTCACCGTTATTATCCGGGGTTCGAACAATCCGAAGAGGAATATCGATGTGTATTACAGCCATTGATAGATGAGTTAAATCAGCTGTGGAAAGTAGGTGCCAACACCTACGATGTTTCTAGAAAACATAATTTTCAGATGAGGGCCGCACTGATGTGGACCATCAACAACTTTTTGGCATATGAAATGTTATCTGGATTGAGCACTCATGGTCGTCCCTCATTTCCGTATTGCATGGACCGTACGAAGGCTTTTCGTTTAAAACACGGAGGAAAATCGTACTTCTTCGAATGTCATCGACAGTTCTTGCCGAAGGACCATCCATTCCGGAGGAATATGAATGCATTTCGTGCCAGCGTCGTAGAAAAGGCCAATCTACCGCCAAGGTGGATCGAAGGCACGATATGGAAGGAGGTCAAGGATTTTCCAAGTGCTATCGAAGAGCCTACAAAGGGATACAAGTGTGATGAATTTGGTCGTACTCATAATTGGACGAAAAGAAGTATATTCTGGGACCTGCCTTATTGGAGCACCAATCTGATCAGACATAACCTTGATGTTGTACATATCGAAAAGAATGTATTTGACAACATAATCAATACTGTGATGGATGTAAAGGGAAAGACGAAAGACAATCCCAAGGCTAGGTTGGACTTGGAAGATATATGCAGACGTCCTGCGTTACATTTGATAAAGGAAGGCAATGGAAAGTATAAGCAGCCTAAGGCAATTTTTTTACTAGACATGGAGGATAAAGTGAGACTTTGTAGGTTGATTCAGGGCCTAAAATTTTCTGACAGATACGTGTCGAATTTAAGAAGATGCGTCGACCCGAAGGAGAACAAACTGACGGGTATGAAGAGCCACGACTGTCATGTATTTATGGAGAGGTTAATTCCGATAGCATTTCGGGAATTATTACCATCGGTCGTTTGGGATCTATTGACAGAGTTGAGCATATTCTTCAAAGATCTTTGTTCTACTAAGTTGCTTGTCGATCGTCTAGAAAAGCAAGAGAAGGACATTACAGTAACGTTGTGCAAGCTTGAGAGGGTGTTCCCTCCTAGGTTCTTTGACTCCATGGAGCATTTGCTAATTCATCTATCCTATGAGGCACGTATTGGTGGGTCCGTCGGTTATCGGTAGATGTACCCGTTTGAGCGGCATTTGAACCACCTAAAGAGAAAGGTAAAAAATAAGGCTCGGGTCGAGGGTTCTATTTGTGAAGCCTATGTTCTCGAGGAAATTACAAACTTTTGCTCGATGTATTTCAAGCCACATGTTGCTACTAATAGAATAAGATCTTCCAGAAACGATAAGATCTTCCAGAAACGACGATGGATATCTTGAATCTAATGATGCAATATTGAAAGTCTTCAATGCTTTCGAAAAGCCTTCCGGGAAAATGAAGAAAAGATATCTGAATGACGAGGAACTAAGGGTTATTCAGTTATATATATTGCTCAACTGCGACGAGGATGAAGTGGAGAAGCTCGAGGGGTAAGTAACTAACATGTCCATATTTACGTCATCTATGCATGTAATAGTATCCAATATTATTATTACACTAATTGGTATATGTGTTGTTATTTTTAGCACATTTAATGATGAGGTGAGGTCGAGTAGACAGTACATAACGGATGAAGAACTGGAACAGGAAATGAGACGTCATTTTCCTTCATGGTTGAGTGCATATGTAAGATGATGCAGTAATTACTTCTCGTATATGCACTTTGCACAGTAATTAACGGAACGCTAAATTTAATTTCTTATCTTGTGGTATTTATGTCGATCGTCCGGACGCAATACTAGAGAATGAGTCTATTAGAACTCTAGCCAAGGGGCCCATTTATTCCGTCAAAATATGGCCAAGCTATTGTGTGAATGGGTTTAGGTTCAAGTCAACAAATGTTCCGATCAGAGAGAACTTTCTAGATCTTGATTCGACCAAAAATAGTTGTTTGTGTATCCGATCTACAAACTACAAAGATGTAGATCCTGAAAATGATTTCTATGGCGTCTTACGGGAGATTGTGGAGTTGACATATAACTACGACGTAGAGCCGACTAAGATCGTGTTGTTCATGTGTGATTGGTTCGATCCGATCCAAGATCAATGTTGAAAAATTGACAAGCATGGTCTTGTGGATATTAACTACCGCCGTCGATATCAAGGATACGAACCATTTATCCTAGCAAGTCAGGCTCAACTAGTTTACTTAACTGCTTATCCTAGACCGAAAATAACTAGGTTGGACTGGTGGGTAGTATGCAAGACTAAAGCCAAAAATACCTACAATGTTGACGAAATAGTTTATCAGGAGGACGAGCTGCCTCTCATAACAAATACAGTTGACGTGGACACAACAGAAGTTCCATATTACATGTCTAATCGTGTAGAAGAGGTAGAAGTATTCGAAAAGAAAAATAAAGTAGATGAAAGCGAAGATGAGGAGGAAGATGAAGATGAGGACGTGGAGGAAGATGAAGATGATTGAAAGCAAAATAAAATATAAGATATCTTCCACATTACACGTCTAATATTATCATTTTGTTTAATTCTTAATTAATCTTTATATTTTCATCAATCTTACTAGATGGCACCCATGACCCGAGGACGTCGCTTGAGAGAGGCACAGATGGCTGCTGAGGAGGTAGTGGCACCTCCTGCTGCTGAGGAGGTAGTGCTTTCTCCTGCTGCTGAGGAGGTAGTGCTTCCTCTTGCTACTGAGTCGATAGTGGTACCTATTGCAGAGATGACGGTCAAGCAAGAACTTCCTCCTACTATTAAGGAGGAAGTGATTCCTAAAGCCGAGATTGCTGTGAAGGAGGAGGTGGCACAAAAGGGCAGTTGCACCAGAAGTTCCAGTCATCCATTTCCTCTGGATATTGATCTTGCTGGCGTGGATACTACTTATGCGTAGTGGCTGAGGAAGGAGATCTCTCTGCACCTGCATAGAGGACAGTAAACTTATTTCTAGGTTAGACTTGGCTTTGTTTCTGGATATTAATTTTTGACGGCTTTGTTTTCGGTAGACTTATTTCTGGGTTAGACTTGGATGTTTTTGGATGTTATTATCTAGACTTGGATGTTTATTTACTTTCTGGATGTTTCTGGATGTTTATAGAGTTTATTATCTAGACTTGGTTATTATCTAGAAATTCAACGGAGGGTTGCTTCGGGTCAATTTTATAAACTGTGATATGTAAAATGCATGTTTATTATCTACAAATTTAACGGAGAGTTGCTCCGGGTCTATCTTTATAACCCGTGATATATTAATTGTATGATTATTATCTTGTAGATATCTATTTCTATCAGGTATGATAGGACGCAGATGATCGTACCCCCGTGGCAGTAGAAGAGTATCCCACGGAGGTAGAGGTTCCACCGGTGGATGGAGTGGTACTCCGTTAGTAGATGCGTTGCTGGTCCCTCGTCTTATAGTACTCCAGTGTACCAGCCACTCGGATCTCCGTCTGCGTCGACGGTACGTGGCAGCACTCCTGGGACGGACAGTTCCAGGCCTGATCCTAGCCCGTCCAGCAGCATTCCTCCTGCTGACGATACTATAGAGACGGAGGAGCGGGTGGAGGAGGTCGCACCTACGTCGTCTATATATGATCCGAACGAACCCCCATACATCCCTCCGGACGAGACGAGGATGGATATTTGGTCCGACGGGCCTACAAAGTAAGTTAATTAGTTAACATTTATTCATACTTATATCTATATGTTAATAAATTTAATTATCGTTGTGTAGATATCGTCCTCCGTTAGTTCAGAGGGCATTGGGGCTATTTCTGAGGTCCAACTACGGTGGACGTTGGATCAACTACTTGGATGCCTCGGATGAGAGGAAGGCATTCTGGTTTGCCCACTTCAAGGTAACTAAAGTATATTGCTTTTAGTATAAATTATATTTTATGTATATTGTATAGCTAACTAATTTAATTCTTGTAGAAAGCATATTTTTATCCACCACACCGGGTTGAGACGATTGAGAAGCAATTTCCTGCCGTTGCCGCCAAGTTGATCCGGGATGCGATCGATGACCAGAAGGCTCGAGACCGTTCCGAAAAAGGAATCCAAGGTTGGATCACGTTCGAGTAGTGGACTGCCATGAAGGCTAGATTCGACGCTCATAGGTACAAGGAACGGTCGAAGAAGGAAAAGGTGGCTAGGACGAAGGCAGAAAAGTGGTGTGGTGGCTCGATTCCCATGATGGAACATTTTCGTCGCCTGGTACGTATTTTACTGTAATATATTATTTTAATAAAAGTGGTAATAAAATGTTTAATTTTAATGACAAACATTTTATTATAACAGGTAAAGAAGGGTGCGAACCCCAACATGGTGACGGTCTTCCTGGCTATCCATCGGAAGGACGGAAAGCTCATCGATGATCGGGCCACGTAGAGCTATCTAATTATTACTTTACGGGTCACTAACTTTATTATAACTTAAGAAATATGCAAATTGTTGGCACAGTTTATTTTGATAACATTAACAGCATCTTCGTAGTCTAGTTTTCTCTGTATTTCAGCTAACAGATAATCTTTCAAAGCTTTCCTACAATCAGTTCTGTTCATTCTAGCCGAGTCATCAAAGCCTTATGGACGTTTCTAAAAGAAGACTGAAGGAAAGACCAGTACTCCTTAAAGACGGCTCTCAACAGATTCAAGATTTCGAGTCTGTACAAGGTCTAGGTCCTTCTGTATAAACACCTAAGGTTGGATGACAAAACGTAAAGCTCTTCTATTTTTTCAGTCAAAAATCAATATCCAAAAGAACGGCATACCGACGGCATACCGCTGTGTACCGACGGTATACCGTTTCTGAGTCACAAGAATGTTCTGTGACAAACATCGACGTACCGACGGTATACTACGATATACCATTTTGTGAGCCACAAAATGTTCTGTGATGAATATCGGCATACCGACGACATACAACAGTATACCGACGGTATACCGTTTTGTGAGCCACAAAAATGTTCTGTGGCAAACTTTGGCATACCGACGGCATACAACAGCAAACCGACGGTATACCATTTTGTTAGCCACGAAATGTTTTGTGACGAGCATCGGTATACCGACGGCATACCGCTGCATACCGACGGTATACCGCTTTATCTGATTTGATTTTTGAATGGATAAATACTAGCATTAAATGCTCTCCAACGGATATAATTATTACCGTTACTGTTCCAAACGAAATACCGACGGTATACCGGTCCATACCGACGGTATGCCGTCTAGGTTATATTCAGGAGCATTAAATGCTACCTAATCTTGGTTTTTAATATAAATGGATTCCTTCTCTCTCTTGAAGGCCATCCACTTAAGCCATAAATTTTTTTAACAACCAAGAGCACCACCATTACTACTCTACCAAAGCTTTCAATTGTCATCCAATCCAAAAGTGCTAGAGTATTCAAGAGTTGTACTTTTCAATCTTCATGTGTTAGAAGATCAACAGTTCTCTTTCTTTCCTTTTTGAAGTTGATGAGCCTTCGTAAAAAAACTCGTGTGTAAGAAGTTGGCGAGTTCTTCGGATCCAAACTTGTGTGTACTATTTACTCAATAGTGGATTTAAGCCGGAGAGAGTTCTGGGACTGGATTGCCTCTAGGAAGGAGACCATGATATATCGCGTGTTTGATTTTCTCACTCTCTCTTATTTTATTTCAGTAATATAGCTTACTTGTGTTTAGTTTTATTTTATTTTCCTATTCATCCCCCTCTAGGGTTCTATAATTGGTATCAGAGCTTTATTCTCTTGATTTGGATTTATACCCTTAGAGTGATCCATGGCCACTAACCCTAGTATCAACACATTCCACAATGAGGGACACTCCACAAATAGACCACCTCTATTTGATGGAACCAACTATAACTATTGGAAGATTAGGATGAGCATTTATCTGAAGTCCATAGATTTTGATTTATGAGATTGTGTGATAAATGGTCTCCCTACTCCTTCCGGAGTTATTGAGGATGTTGTATCTGATACCCTTAGGGATAAACTCACTGAGAATGTCAAGAAGCTTGCTAGTCGAGATGCTAAAGCTATGAACGCTCTTTACTGTGCTCTCGATAACAGTGAATTCAATAGGATCTCTACCTGCAAGGCTTCAAATGAAATTTGGAAGTTGCTAGAAGTCACTCACGAGGGAACATCACAAGTAAAAGAATCAAAGATTAGTAGACTCACACAAGAATATGAATCTTTTAAGATGAAACAAGATGAGTCTATTACTTGCATGTTTATTCGTTTCAGTGATATCATTAACCCTCTTTCTTCTTTTGGTAAGGAATATCCTGCTCATGAAAAGATCAAAAAAATTCTCGGAGGATTGACTAAAGGATGGAGTCCTAAAGCTACCGCCATCGTTGAAGGGAACGACTTGACGACCATGAACCTTGAGACCCTCATAGGGAAGCTTATGACTCATGAACTTGACATGAAAGATCAAGAGGAATCATCCATGCAAGAGAAGGAGAAGGAGAAGGCCAAAGAAAAGGAGAAGTCTCTGGCTCTCAAAGTTACAAAATCCTACTCAAAGGATAGCTCCGACGACAACGAGTCGGATGATGATGAAGAGATAGCTCTCACAGCAAAGCATTTTCGAAAGTTGCTCAAGTTTAACAAAGCCAACCGCTTTAGACGGGACAACGATGAAGACCCTGCTTGCTACCAATGCAGGAGAACCGATCACATCAAGAGTGATTTCCCTATGACAAGAAAAGACTCCAGTAAGTACGAAAAGCCTAACAAAGGAAGCACTTCCTCCAGAAAATACGCCATCACCAGCATCTGGTGTGAAAGTGATGCTAGCGATTTAGACAACGACAAAGAATGCAAACACAATACAAATGTTTGTCTCATGGCAACCGATGAGGTACTCGATGATCTCTCCTCGAATACTCTCACTTATGATGACTTGAAAAATGCTATTCTTGAACTACACGAGGAACACAAAAGTGTTAGAAACAAGTACAAGAAATCTCTAAAAGAGGTTGATGTACTCAAACTTGAAGTAGAAAGACTCTCCAACATCATTATTGATGTAAAAGGGAAATCTTCTGCCTCCGACACGGATGAGATAGAGTCTATATGACTCAAGTTACAAGAATCTCAAGTTATCATTGAGAAAAAGAATAATGAGATTCAATCCCTCAGAAGGGCTTATGATTTTGCTATGCATAAAGTTCAAGCTGCAAATAGAAGAGAAAATGATACTTCTACTAAGTATAATGATCTTCTAGTGTTGGGTAAGAAACTAGTTGATAAGAACACTACTCGCACACATGCTCCAAGACACGCCTTCACTCATCACAATACTAGTCACAATTCTTACATGAACAAGAACACTACACACAGGTCCTATCCTAACACAAGGAAAGGACCCTTTGTTAAGAAGAACACCTCACATCATGCCTTCTACTATCATCATCATAACACTCATGATAGAACTCCTTGCACTAAAGCTTCACATGTGCATAACACTCACACATTCTCTTCTAAATCTTTCATGATGTGCAACTATTGTGGCTTACTTGGACATACTTCTAATTATTGTCTAACTAGGAAACAAGTTGATATGAAAGTTTGTAAATGGGTTCCTAAGACTAACAATCAAGGACCCAAACAATCATGGTACCAAAATATTCATCTTCAACTTATGTTGTAGGTGAAGAATCCTTCTCATGCTAGAAGCAAGTGGATCCTCGATAGCGGTTGCTCACGGCACATGATCGGTGATGCTTCACTTTTTACAATGCTATCGATGAAGAAAGAAGGACATGTATCATTTGGTAACAATCTAAAAGGTCACATCATAGGAAATGGTAATATCGGTATCCCTCCTTATCCTTGTATTAAGAATGTTTATCTTGCTACAAATCTCAAACACAATCTTCTCAGTACAGTTATCTTACGGATAATGGTTATGATATTAAGTTTGTTAAACTCAAATGCTACATTACCGATAGCTCTAGTGGATCTACAGTGTATGAAGGCATTAGAGAAAATAATATCTATGTTCTCTATCTTGTTGAAGGTACTAAAAATAACAGTGCTTGGTCGCAAAGAACAATGAAAGTTGGCTTTGGCACATGAGGCTCGGACACGCCAACATAGATACCATCTTCCGTTTTGCAACCAAGAATCTTGTACGAGGACTTCCAAGTATCTCCTTCAAAAAGGATATGGTATGCGAAGAATGTGAGAAAAGTAAGTTGACCAAGTCATCCTTCAAATCCATCAACTATGTGAGTACCACTAGACCACTTCAACTCATTCATATAGATTTATTTGGTCCTAGTAGAGTATATAGTCTTGGAAGCAAACTTTATGCTTTTGTTTTGGTTGATGATTTTTCGAGATTTACTTGGGTCATTTTTCTTGCTAGTGAAAGTGATACTTTTTGTGAATTTGTTGCATTTTGTAAACGTGTTCAAAATGAGAAAGATATTTCTATTAACAAGATTAGAAGTGATCATGGAGAAGAATTTGACAATGCCAATTTTAAAAGATTTTGTGAAAAGAATGGTTTTGGTCATAATTTTGCTTGCCCACGAACTCCTCAACAAAATGGTGTTGTGGAGAGAAAGAATAGAACCCTTGGCGATATGGCCCGGGTTATGTTAAACCAATATAAGCTCCCCCAACACTTTTGGGCGGAAGCCGTAAACACGGCATGTCATGTTATAAATAGGGTCTTGATTAGACCTATTTCTAAAAAGACTCCTTATTAGCTTTGGTTTGACAAAATTTCCTCTATTGAGTATTTTAAAGTTTTCGGATGCAAATATTTTATTTTGAATACCAAGGACAACCTAGGCAAATTTGAAGAAAAAGCTTATGAAGGTATTTTCCTTGGCTACTTAATACATAGTAAAGGTTTTCGTGTCTTTAATAAAAAAAGTCTCGTTGTCGAAGAGTCAATTAATGTCTCTTTTGATGAACTTAACTCTTCTACATTCTCCTCATCCGATGATATTGATGACATCTCTTTTGGTTTGGAGAACTCTTCTATTGGAGATCATCGTCCTTCTTCATCTAACAATGAAATTGTGACCCCTCCAACAAAAGATTCTGCACCACTCGAGCCTCCTCAAGAGGATCTCCCAAAAGAATGGAGATTTGTTCCCAATCATCCTAAGGTGCTTATCATTGGTGATCCTTCATCCCGTGTCAGTACTAGATCCTCCACTCGTGATCTTTGTGCAAACGTGGCTTTTATTTCTCAAATAGAGCCTAAAAATATTAATGATGCTTTTTATGATGAATTTTGGATGATAGCAATACAAGAAGAGCTAAATCAATTTGAGCGAAATAAGGTTTGGGAACTTGTTCCTAAACCTAACAACCACCCCATTATTGGAACTAAATGGGTATTTCGTAATAAACTTAATGAAGATGGGTTAGTGACTCGTAACAAAGCCCGATTGGTTGCTCAATGCTATAACCAAGAGGAAGGCATTGACTACGATGAAACCTATGCTCCGGTTGCTCGTCTTGAATCCATTCGCATGCTATGTGCTTTTGCTTGCTTTAATGATTTCAAACTTTTCAAATGGATGTTAAAAGTGCTTTTCTTAATGGCATTATTAAAGATGAAGTTTATGTTAAGCAATCTCCTGGCTTTGAAGATTTTCAATTTTTTCATCACATCTTTAAACTACAAAGCCCTTTATGGCCTCAAACAAGCTCCTCGTGCTTGGTATGAGCGCCTTAGTTTCTTCCTTATATCTCATAATTTTTCTAAGGACAAAGTCGACACCACACTTTTTATCAAATCCCTTAATGGCATACTTTTATTAGTACAAATCTATGTCGATGACATTATCTTTGGTTCTACTAACAATGCTCTTTGTGTAGAATTTGCTAAAGTAATACAAGATAAATTTGAAATGAGCATGATGGAAGAACTATCATTCTTTTTGGGCTTATAAATTAAACAAGGACCCAAAGGAACCTTCATCAATCAAGCCAAATATACAAATGATCTCCTCAAACACTTCGAACTTGACTCATCCAAATCAATGAGGACTCCTATGGCAACAACGACAAAACTTGATAATGATGAAGATGGTACTTCGGTCGACATTCGTAAGTATCGAGATATGATCGGTAGCTTACTTGATCTAACTGCTAGTCGACCTGATATCATGTTTAGTGTGTGTCTTTGTGGACGATACCAAGCAAATCCAAAGGAATCGCACTTATGTGCTGTAAAGCATATTTTTCAATATCTCAAAGGTACCATTAATATGGGACTTTGGTATCTGAAATCTTCATCCTTTGAGCTTCACGGCTTCTCGGATGCAGATTTTGCAGGATGCAAAATTGACCGAAAAAGCACTAGCGGCACATGTCAATTCTTTGGAAAATCCTTGGTATCGTGGTTTAGTAAGAAACAAAACTCCGTTGCTCTTTCAACCACTGAGGCCAAGTATATAGCGGCCGAATGCTGTTGTGCACAAATTCTTTGAATGTCACAAATACTTGTAGACTATGGCATTTCTTCTACTTGCACTTCTATTAAATGTGATAATACTAGCTCGATAAATCTCACGAAAAATCCGATTTGTCACTCCTACACGAAGCACATTGAGATTAGACACCATTTTCTTCGTGATCATCAACAAAAGGGGGATATTCGCCTTGATTTTATTGACACTACTTATCAATTGGCCGACATTTTTACCAAACCACTCCCGGAGGATCGTTTCGTCTTTTTCTGCCAAGAATTAGGCATCATTCATTTTGACTCTTAGCTTTCCTCTAACGACACACCGTCGGCATACAGCGGCATACCGACAGTAGACCGATTTGTGTTCAGAATTATCTTCTGTACACAAAATCGGCATACCGCCGGCATACGCCGGTATACCGACGACATGCCGTTTGACACGAACACAACCTGTCATGTCCGCCTTGGGCCCCACCAAATCATCCACTCTCTTTTTCAACTTATCTCATTAACTACCCATCCTATCACATCCTATCCCTCATAAATTCCCATCCCTTCCCAACCCTTCAACTCCTTTTATTAATTATATTCATCATCACCTTTTTCAAAAACTTCCCTCATTCATTACTCTCAATCAATTCATTTTCATTTTTAAAACTCTCCCTACCCATTCCACTTCCTCTTCTCCCTTAAAAACCCCAACTTCTTCTTCTTCCTCCTCTTTATTCTTCATCACTTCTCCATCATCCTTCTACCATCAACCCTAATGGCCACTCACAAACGTCCTCGCTCCTCCTCTACCGCTGCGAACCCGTTCACTCACGTTCCTCTTCCACATGGCTATGATCCAAAAAATTTCACCTCTGCCCTAGCCGTCGACGCCTGGTTCCAACATTTTGCCAATAACAACATCTTCAAGGACAAGGCCATCAACTGGAATGTATTTTTCGGCCATTTCTCCCTCTTTCAGACGGCCGGTCTCTCATCTCTTTTGCGTCGTCAAGTGCCCGTCTACCCGACAGCGGTGCGCCTATTCTACTGCAATCTCATTCTCGATCTCCAAAACAACTCCATCGAGACCATGGTAAATTATCGCCACTTTCGCCTGATGGCTCGCGACATTGCCGAGATTCTCGAAGTCCCTAACAAAGGAGATGCTCTGCCGACCTTGGCCGGTCTCTATCCTTCTGCCGAAGTCTCCTTTGACGAGTTTTGCGGAATCATTTTCAAGGGACCCAATCCTCCGGCCATTCCGGCCCTTTCCAAGCAGTTGGAGCCCTTCTACTACGAGCTCTATCGAATTATCTGCCACACCCTCTACCCCAAGGCCGGCAACTACGATGAGATCACAAATGATGCACTCGTCTGCATTTACTACCTGTACTCCAAGAAGACCTGGTCGTTTTCCAAGACTCTTCTCAATGCATTATTCTCTGTCCTGCCCGCCGGGAAGCAATCCCTCAATTATGGCGCTTTCATCACCCTTATCCTTGAGACGAAGAACGTGGATCTCTTCCTCTGCCAGTCGGACGGCGTTCCCTCCTTTCTTACTGTTTTTCGTCGGCCGCTTCTCCTGCTGCGCCATCTTCTGTGCCTCCTCCGTTCGGACGTTTCATGCCGCTGACCCAGCAGCACTTTGACATGCACATGGCTCAGGCGGGGCAACAGATGAGGGCCAACACCCGCGGCCTTGGAAATCTTATCCAGAGCCGCTTCCATGACCAGGCTTACTTCATCCAGCGGACTCTTTAGGACCGGAATACCTATCTGGATCTTAACCTTCAGGATTCATATTACCAAGGCTTCCGCTTCTCTGACCCCAACGCCTACGAATTCATGTACCCGGACGGCATGGATCCTTTCGGTGTATTTCATGGTGCTCAGGGTGGGGAGGACGATGATCCGGCGGATGAGTAGTTGCGGGCTCCTTTTGATGGTGGTATAATAATTTGGATCATTTTAGTGTGTGTCCTTTGAGGTCCTTCGGGGACCAGTAGCATGTTTTTATGTTGTGTGTGGTCCTACGTGGACTGTTTTTATGTGTTGCTATATCTTGCTCACTCTCGTGAAGGAGAGTTTTATCTGTTTTTATGTAGTAACAAGCATGTACCCTTTTTCAAAATCTAATATATGCTTCTCCATAATGCTTTCATTATTTATCGCTGATATTTTTTTCCTACTTATTTCCCATCTTTGACTAAGTGACAAAAGGGAAGAAAACGTATTGAGGGGGAGTTGTCAACCTACGGGAGAGTCACTTCTTGAAGATGCTATCTCTATGTTTTGTCAATTATTAAAATAGGGGAGATTGTTGGCACAGTTTATTTTGATAGCATTAACAACATCTTCATAGTCTAGTTTTCTCTGTATTTCAGCTAACAGATAATCTTTCAAAGCTCTCCTACAATCAGTTCTGTCCATTCTAGCCGAGTCATCAAAGCCTTATGGACGTTTCTAAAAGAAGACTGAAGGAAAGACCAACACTCCTTAAAGACGGCTCTCAACAGATTCAAGATTTCGAGTCTGTACAAGGTCTAGGTCCTTCTGTATAAACACCTAAGGTTGGATGACAAAACGTAAAGCTCCTCTATTTTTTTAGTCAAAAATCAATGTCCAAAAGAACAGCATACCGACGACATACTGCTGTGTACCGACGGTATACCGTTTCTGAGTCATAAAAATGTTCTGTGACAAACATCGTACCTTGGATAATAACGGTGAGGAACATATACGGAGTCTTCATACACATCCAAGATGGTAGATTGTACGGAGTGACGATCACAGGCCAACACGAATACTGGGATCCCGAAAGTTCGAATGGGGTAAAACCGTCGGAGCAGAGACCCAATCTAATATTACGCAGATCAGAAGCAAAATCTGGATACTCTCGATCAAACTGCTTCCATTCTTCTCCATCAGATGGGTGATCCAACACTCCTTCGGTCTGTTCCCGCTTATGCCAACTCATGTTTTCTGCAGTTTCTTTCACCATAAACAACCCGGAGTCAACGAAAAGTAGTACATCGAATTGGTAGGCTTCCTTGCACCGACAGACTTTCCTCTACCACTGCCCTTGTAGCGGTCAGCAGCACAAAATCTGCATGTGTCTTCATCCTTGTCGTCTTTGTTGTACAACATGCACCCGTTGCGACATGCATCGATTTTCTCGTATCCCATCCAGAGCGATCTCACCATCCTCTCAGACCGGTAAAAGTATTTAGGCAACTTAGCACCCTCAGGCAATATTTCTATAATCAACTCCATAAGTCGGTTGTAGCAATCTTGCGACATGTTAAAATCAAACTTGATGCTCAATAATCTTTTAACCACCTCCAACGGTGAATGATCCTCACAACCAGGATATAATGGAGTCCTTGCATTCTCTAGCAACTCCATAAACTTTACAGCATCGGCGTTCGGTACCTCTTCAGGTACATTATGATTGTCCGGATCGAAACTAGGTCCCGCCGCATCAAAAACCATGTTCACCAATCCATCATCGTAAGCAACATAGTTGTGGACATCCACATAAGACTCATACTCCGATGCTAAAGACACAAGTTCTCCGTGCGCGCTCCAATGATAGTAATTCGGCGTGAAACCCTTCGAGTATAAATGATATGTGACTTCTACTTCTGGATGATATTTCAAGTTGCGACATCTCACATACGGACACTTAATTTTGGTAGCGTCCATATACCGAGGGAACGCCTTGGCAAACTGCAGGAACTGCTGTACACCCTCTATGAATTCATCCCACACACCACACATGTCATCAGGATGACGGTTGTACATCCACGAACGATGACGTAGGTAGTAATTCTGATCCATATCCATTTTTAGATACTTCTGTAAGATAGATACATGCACATCATTCAAAGACTTGTAAAAGTAATAGCATTAATCATGACATATCCTAAACATTGAAATAGAATCCCAAGTAATCATGATACAACAAGTGGTATCGATGTTGAAATCGGTATCAGACCATTCTTATGAGTATCGATAACGAAATCGACACAACACCATTCCTATGAGTAACGATGTTGAAATCGGTAATATCGACCATTCCTATGAGTATCGATATCGAAATCGGTATCACACCATTCTTATGAGTATCGATATTAAAATCGGTATCAGACCATTCCTATGAGTATCGATAACGAAATCGGCATGACACCATTCATATGAGTATCGATGTTGAAATCAGTAATATCGACTATTCTTATGAGTATCAATATCGAAATCGGTATCAGACCATTCCTATGAGTATCGATATCAAAATCGGTAACATACCATTCCTATGAGTATCGATATCGAAATCGGTAATATCGACCATTCCTATGAAGTATATGTTAGATTAATATTCCAAGTCTAATGTATCGTGTCCAAGTCCAATGTGCTCGTGTCCAAGTCCAATGTATCGTGTCTATACGTGTCCAACACCAAAATCTAAATTCATATTGCCCCTCCCCCTCCCAAATCATAAATACAATAACTTAAATAAAATAACAATGTGGGATAGGATTTACCTTCGACGGATGATCGAGAAGGGTCTGACCGGAGGGGGCGTCAAGTCGGAGGAAGGGGGACTAGGCGGCGGCGAAGGAGGAGGGGACTAGGCGGCGGAGGAGGGGGTCGGCGGGGTTCGCGGAGACAAATGAGGGGGTCGGGGGGGTCGGCGGTCACCGGAGGAGGGGGTCGGCGGGGTTGCCGTAGACGGAGGAAGGGGTCGTCGGGGTTCGCGAAGACAGAGGAGAGGGTTGGGGGGGTTCACGGAGACAGAGGAGGGGGTCGGAGGGGGGGTCGATGGTCACCAGAGGAGGGGGTCAGGGGTCGACGGTCACCGGAGGAGGGAGTGGGGGTCGGGTTGGGGAGAGGGAATGGTTTGAATTTGGGTTAAAATTTTGAGAATGAAAAAGAACTCGATCGGCTGACCTAAATGAAATTTCTTAGCGACGTCCAATAAAGACGTCGCTAAGCGTCACTAGATCAAAAAAACTTAGCAACGTAAAGCTAAATCGTCGGTAAACGTCACTAATCAGCGACGTTTACCGACTATCAACAACGTTATTTTTTTTTAACTTAAAAGACGTCACAGGACATCGTTGATCGTCGCTAACAGTGATGTCCTGCAACATTTTTTCTACGCGTCGCTAAATTCCTTTATTTTAGCGACGTTTTCCTTTGGCGTCGCTAATTTCATCGGTAATATTACTTATTTTGGTAGTGATATTCATATTTTAGTTACTATTAAGTATTTTTATGGTTATGGTTTCATATGTCTCCTATATTTGTCTTTGATTTATATTGCTAATTAGGGTTATGGTTAGAATATTTAGTGTTAAGACTAACTATTTAGGTAAAACAAATGTAGTTAAGTACAAAGAAGAATGTAATTAGATAAGACTTGGAAAACTTACATAGGCTTTGGTCGTTCGATCATCTACGAGATTCTCATCCTTCTTTCGCTTTTGGGTACGCTCAAAAACTTTGAAAAAATCGACGTCGTTCGAGTCTCCGTCTGTCCTGGCGACCTCCTCGCACTGTAATAATTAAACAACAATTAATAACTTAACATTAAAATTAAATAATTGAAGAAATAACAAGTAAGAATACTCACTAACCATCGATAATGCTCTGAAATTGGGATGGATCCACCCGTGTGGTGAAGACCCTTAGCACGGGCAGCCTTTACCTTCTCGCACTTGGCCTTATAGGTCAGAGTGTCCATCTTCTTCGTCATCTCCTCCCAAAATTTCTCTTTTAACCACTTATTGCGATGATCTCCAGGGAGTGTAGCCAACGTCCTCTGGTCGTTGACCATATCCCTCAACCTTTTACTGGCGATGGACTTGTAGCACTTTCGGATTATCTGATCTCTGTGCGCCGGCCACCAGTACAACTTCTGCAAATAAGAAAAAATAAAAACAAATGGGCAAATATTTAAAAAATGTTGTAAACAAAGACGATATTATTTAGGCATACCCCAAGCATATCTAGCCAAATAAATCGTCTATCAAGTGGGATGTCCCCGAAGTTTAGATAGGGACTATAGAATTGACGACGCATCAAGTCGTCCAAATCTCTACCAGCCTGGAAGGAAAAGAACCTCGAATTAACAAAATAATGTACCATTAAAAAATACAAAGAGTATGAATAAATGTGTATAAGTCCAATGTCCAAGTCCAATGTGCTCGTGTCCAAGTCCAATGTCCAAGTCCAATGTATCGTGTCCGATACAAATATATAATGTGCTCGTGTCCAAGTCTAATGTATCGTGTCCAAGTCTAATGTCCAAGTCCAATGTCTTGTGTCCAAGTCCAATGTATCGTGTCCGATACCAATATATAATGTGCTCGTGTCCAAGTCCAATGTATCGTGTCTATACGTGTCTAACACTAAAATTTAAATTTATATGCCCCTCCCAAAATCACAAATACAATAACTTAAATAAAATAACAATGTGGGATAGGGTTTACCTTCGACGGATGAGGAGGGTTTGACCGGAGGGGGCGTCGAGTTGGAGGGGGGTTGCCGTGCGAGGGAGGACACCAGAGTAGGATGAGGAGGAGAGCGTCTGTTCGAAGGGGGGTCGGAGGAGGAGGGGGCCGATCTAGTCGGAGGAGGAGGAGGGGGCGGTCTGGTCGGTATAGGAGGAGGAGGAGGGGACTGGGCGGAGGAGGAGGAGGGGACTAGGAGGAGGAGGGGACTAGGAGGAGGAAGAGGAGGAGACTAGGCGGCGGAGGAGGAGGGGGCAAATCTTATCGGGGGAGGAGGTGT
This sequence comes from Iris pallida, assembly GCA_029216955.1. Lineage (NCBI taxonomy): Eukaryota > Viridiplantae > Streptophyta > Magnoliopsida > Asparagales > Iridaceae > Iris > Iris pallida. The sequence continues at coordinate 22,579,349 of JANAVB010020400.1, forward strand.
TCGCCGGAGGTTGGAGGAGTCGGGTCGGGGTCGCAAAGGGTTAACGTTTGGAGGAAAATCAAGTTTGGTTAAAAATTTGAGAATGAGAAAGAAATATTACTGTTCTGCTTTTACTCGTGGCCAGCGACATATTTTTTCCATCGCTAATCAGTCGGTATGTTTATAGCGACGAACTGGTGACTAAAATAGCGACGTAGCTTTATACTTTATATTTCATAATATATTAGTAGCTAGTCAGTTGGTATTCCGTCGCTAATTAGAGACGTTTTTACATCCATCGGTAATATTTGTCGCTAATTAACATTATTTTTTGTAGTGGTCTACTTTATGCTCTTTGGACAAGTTCTCTGATAGGTTGGCTTATAGCCTTAGTGAGTTCTTGAGCATCTATTATACTCAGTGGGCTTTACATGCAGAAAACACAGATAGTTTATCATTACAAAGGGGCTAGAACCCCATGCTGCAGTGACGTGCTACATGAGATGGGATATCGGTTTTGAACCATGTCATAGTGGCATAGCACGACAAAGAGTCATGTATCCTAATGTTGAAAGGAGAGAGTAGTAGTACATAGCTACAAGCACTACAACAAAATAGGGCCCACAATAGTAGTTTTTCTATAGCGTTCAAGTGTCCCCGCTATAGAATGTTATCAACAATAGCGTTCTTTCTGCAGTGCTATAAAAGTATCTATCTATAGCGTTTCTTGAATGTTGTTGAATTTATAACATTCATCTATTGCTATGTTATTATATCAAAACAGATCTCATATTCGAATCCTAGGAGAAGCAGCGTAGGTTTTATTTTACATGATTAAAAAAATATTGTAGCATATTTGGCGTGAAAGCATACAAATTTACAAAATCCGTGCCCAACATTTACAAAACCTGTTAATTTTTGGTATTGAAGACACTCTACTAAAACGTGTCGTTGTAGTTATGTATTTAGCATAATCTATGACACCTTTTTAATAATGCCGTAAACATAAATTTAACAACACTTTTAAGGACACTTTAAAATGTCGCATAATCACTACAAGAAATATTCCATATAGCAACAAATTCTTTAGCAATGCAAGAATTTCTATCGCTAAAAGTAATATTTGGCAACAAATTTGAACCTCGTTGCTTAATACATCTTTTCTGCAACAAAATGTTACCGCGTTGCCAAATCTCCATTGCCTAAGCCTAGAAATTAATAAACAACGATAAATTCGTTACAAAATAATATTTTTAGCAATGCAAAAAAAGGGGTGAGCATTCGATTCAAAACGAACCGAATAACCCAAACAGAATTGGATCGAAAACCGAATAAACAAAATCGAAACCGAATATAATTGGTCCATAGCCGAATCAAACCAAACCGAATTAAATCGGTTCGATTTTCGGTCTATTCGGTTCAATTTTTTGGTTTATTTGCGCTTTTTTTGTTAATATATATAGTAACTAAATACATCTAAATTTATTTAGTATATACCTATAGTATATACATATATATATATATATATATATATATATATATATATATATATATATATATAATAGTAACTAAATTTTCTTATTCGGTTTTCGGTTTTGGATCGAAACCGAAACCGAATAATTTTTTTTTAATATTTTCAAAACCGAAACCTAACCGATTTTTTTTTTTTAAATCGAACCGAATCGCTTATTCAGTTTGATTTTCGGTCCAAGATCGAATAATGCTCACCCCTGTGCAAAATTACTTCATTTCCAAATTTTTTCCACTGTACTCTTAATCGTTGCTATAAAACAAATTCAGACTACAAATCCTATTTTTCAGCTTTCCCTCCCAAATTTCCCCCCAAAAGTGTCATCTACTACGACAAAGCCCCCTTTCTTCTCGAATTGAATATTTCCCCATTCCCCATTTCAATTTCCTCAAAAACTCTCTCTCTCTCTCTCTCTCTCTCTCTCTAGTCTAGATAAATGATTGCTATTGGGCCGGCGTCGGAAGCAAGCAGAGTAAGCGGCCCCGAGGCCGTCGCCAGACTCCCGGCGGTGACCCCCTCAGCAAGTGGAAACTTAGGCTCCTAATGTTAGATCGGATCAACGACTACTTGCTGATGGAGGAGGAGTTCACTGCAGCACAGGAGAAGACGGAGGAGGATCGGCCCAAGTTAAACGATCTCAAAGGGTCGTCGCTGATTGAAGAGAACCATGCCATCGTCTCGTCATCGGCAAGGCCAGAGTAGTTTGTCAGCATACATGGGTGGCCGGAGAGATATCATCGAAAGCCATCGTCGAGTACGACTACTGACAGTTGCTTGTTGATCATTATGTGTTTGATTTAATTCCTCGCTCATTTATTTACTTACTTTTTGTTTAAACAGAAGAGAATTCCATTATTAACCACATCTGCAATGTGTAGCGGGAGTTTGCGGATGTAGTGTGTGATTATTTGCTCGGCCAAAGCTACTGCACCTTATATATAAGGTTCTCTCTCTCTCTTTTTTTTTTTTTTTTTTTTTTTTTTTCTGTTGATTTTGTAATTAAATTCCTGTAAACAATCTTGTGTACTTGACGTTGGGGGGAAACACTAAATTTTCCTTAGTTCTTATGTGGATTGACATTGTAAATATCAGAATTGCTTAGAGAATCGGGACATGATGAACAAAAAGGTTTGAAATTCTTGCATCGTAGAGGTGACTTCTGTTTCATTATGATTTATATAAATTTCACTTTCTAATGGTTTTGTTCGCGTCTTCCAAAGCAATATTCTTGATCAGTTTAATAAAATTAATGATTTAGAGTTGATCATAGCGCAGGAAGGAATTACCTTATTTTCAGACGCAGGCATCAGGAACATCATCAGAATGTCCTCACGGTTGTGACTCCTGTGGTGACTACTTTGGTGCTCATCTTCACTATCTACATTTGCTTATGGAGGAAAGCACCAAAGAAAGTACCAAGTAAGCGATGGCACATTTTGATTATAATCAAGTGGCTTCATTGATGGAATATTTGAAATCATCTCGAAAATATGAGACATTGGCCTGACTTTACTTCTGTTACCCAGAAGGTTAGCCTTGACCCCTGTTGAAGCTAATTCGATTCACAAGTGATTTTCTACCAACTACAAACTTAAGTTACTTGATTAATAGGATTATGTTCACCAGCTTGTCATTTGAGGATTCATTATATTGAACTTTTTGGTTGCAAGAGCAGTCTAAATTTCTATAGAATGATCTCTCTTATAGTCGAACATATATATATATATATATATATGTTTTCACTATGCAAAATTGTTCATTGAATGTTATGACACATGGGACATTTAGATCATTTGAAAGGAGAATTTGAGAAAGAAGAGCTTGTAGGGGTTACAAAACCTTCCAACACGACTGTCCTAAGATCTTCTTAATGGTTTGTATCACAGACTATGACTTGCCATTTGATTTTAAAAACCTCTAGCGTTCCAAACATATATACCAAAAACGATAGTATTCTGGATAGGCTTATTTTATTATATATATCATGTACTAAATCCACTTTCAAGTTTTATGTAAAAGAAATAATGAAATTGGCAATGCTATGGTTCATTCCCTTTCTAGGTATAGAGGAGATCCCAATTGCCAAAGTCTATTGTCTAATATGTCCTTCATGAAAGTCGCTACAACTACACTTTCTGTCATGCCCCGCTCTCGTAGGAGCGATCGTCCTCGCTAAGGCGTGATGCCGCACGAGTCTAGATTGCGCTCGTGCAAGGCGGGTTCTATAACGGCCGATTTCAGCGGCTGCGACGGGGTCGTCGCACAGAAGTCCCAAGCAGAGACATTGAATAATAGCAGCAAAATTTGATACAAACACAAGTCATTCAAAAGATGCATTTTATTGATATTGAAACAAAGATTTCAAAGGACGCAAGGCCAAAATTACAAGTCGTTCAAGCTCACTTTTCTCACATTACAAGTCACTCAACTCTCTCTCATCTCTCAATACATGTCTTGAATCAGCGGATGCTTCGGAAGGCGATGCCTATACATTATGTCCCGTATAAGTCTTGACTCCATGCGGTCACACGCTTCGAATTGCCAAGGAACTCCGTGCCTCGATGTATCCAAGCGAGTTCTGCGCCACGAGCTTCTACTTGCGCCTGCACATGAAAACTATGTGGGTGTCAGTATTCAACTGTACTGATGGAATGAGCTCCTCGCCCACCCATGCAAAACTAACACATTTGATTTACTTTTGCAATATAGTCCCTTCTTATCAATTGTCTTTCTAGTCTTGCCTTAAGATTAGTTTTATGACCGACGCCTTGGCCTATTTTGTGTCTCTAAACCATCCCGTGCTGCAACATCAACGTTAACCTATCAAGTCGTGTTTGTCTTTCGGCCCATAATCGGAGACGCAACTACACGATAAGACTCTATTTCCATGTGACCGTGCTACAAGTCCATGTTGAGACTGTACCTCATAATTCAGTGAGACTAGACCATTTTGCCGCCTCGCGGCCCTTGCTACTTTGATCACCAACTGGCCCAAATCAAGACTTCTGGGCTAAGTGTCACTCGACCGACTTTGCCTTGTGGCATTTTCTGACTTAAACTCAAGACGACTCAATCAAACTTATGCAACTTATATGCCAACAACTTAAGACTTGACGCCACATCTCGTGTCGAAGCATGTCGTCTACGTTGCAGCCAAATCTTAGGTCCAAATATTGTGTTCTAACTGTACTCACATTCAACTCAACTCAATCCAAAGGCACACTCACAGATTGTCGCCCGTGCCGACTCATCTGTATGAGGTCACTAGCACCACAAGCTATACCTGGACTTATAGTTATGTTATTCGGGATACCTTTCATCGCAAGTAGCGATTCCCGCTGAAAGCCCCCGACTAACCTGAGCGATACTCCCAGCTCGGCTATACCCCTGTTTCCTCCTAGGTCGAGTCGGTCCCGTGGCCCCGGGTTGCCGCTCGAGAAAAACATTCGTCCTTGTCGATAAGTTGTCCAATGACTATGCAAGACTCGACTCAAACTGACGTCTCACACAGTCATTCCTCTTCCAGTGTTACCATCTTTTTTAAAACCAATATCAAGACTTCTATCATTGAGACCATCTCGATGACCCACGGTCGCGAGCATTCTTCCATGTTACCCTACCATTTTACTCAACTCAGAACGACCATTTGATAGCCCTTTTTCTAAACTCGATTTGAAATCAACCGTAGCTCATGCCTTAAACACTAAGTCTGTGTATCGTGCCTTAAGCCAACTGAACTCTATGCGACACCACCGCCCAAGTCATACTCTATATGACGGGCCTTGAGACCGCAAAACTATGTGGTTATACCCAGCCGTAGAACTCGTAGGACCGTGCTTGCTACTACTCCGATAGCCTAACATAACTTGCCTAACTTAACTTTGCAACAACTTGACGGGCAAAGGCTGCGTCAAGCTTTGCCTTGATGGAACGTGCTGTGCACGTGTTCAACTTTGAACGACCAAGTCATTTGGGCGCCTAGACATACACCAGCAGCCATGCGACGCAACTTAACTCATGGGGCGGGTCAAGGCTATGCCAAGACTTGGACGATGGGACCGTGCATGCTTTATAAAGCCTTTATATGGGAAACACCTATGACTTAGGCTAACTCTTAACTCTGTGGCGAAGACTAACTTTTCCTTCTCCCAAGCCACGGGACGAAGGACCGAGTGTCATTTTCAAAGCACGCCGTGCACCGACTCTAAGCCGACCGTTGGATCTTTCCATATTCTAACTCAATTCGACCCGTCGGGATCATTCCATTATCTATGTGGATTCATCTCTTTTATTATAATGCCTACTTGTGCAAGTTGAAAACATGCGATTTATTATGTGAAGGCTAAGATGAGGCAAGTTCACCGAAACTACCTCACCTGAGCGAGTGGTCGCCTCGACCGAGCGATGTCTTCGAGCAGCCGTTGCAAGGCTAAGTCCGAACGCCGTTGGCGTTCCGATTCCTCCGATTGACTGAGTGGGACGGGGCACTACATCATACACCACTCAGAAAAAGTTTTGACCTCGAAACTAACTGAGTACTTACTCATTGACTTATCACTCGAACGTTCAAAGACTCTCGCACACATTCCTCCTATGTATTTCCCAAATCCGAGCCACGCTCGTGCTACTATCAATCTTTCCTTTACTACGATTTCAAAATCCTCGACACTTTTCCGTTCCTCAAGTCTCACTTGATTCAACGTATCACTTAGTTGGATCGTGCATATAGTCCAGGCGTCCCTAAAATACATGTATTTCAGCCAAGCCTCGTGATAGAGAATCCGCCATCACCACTCGAGTCAGATCGTGCACATATTCAAGCGTCCCTGATATACGTGCATGTCAACCGAGACTCGCGAGTGGTGCCTCCATAATTCCTATCTCTTCGTGCCGGGACGTCTGCCTAACCGCCAGGCTATGTATTTTAGGCTAAGGTCATCCGTCAGTATTGGAATCATAGTTCCCAAACAACAATATCAACACTGACCCCATCCTAAGTTCAAACAAAATTGATAGTACGAGATTTTCTACCTAAGCTCGCATCACTCCGATTTCTAAACATCGAGCATCGATTTCCTACACACATCCAACATTCGTTGCACCGGGTCCGAGTCATTCAGCAAAGCCATCCTATGACAACTTACGTTCAACCAATTCCACGACATATCAATATCGCTCGTTCAACAAATCATCTTGTATAGTCTATCCCTTCAAACACGTTCGATATAGTTCGTCTATCAATCCTTTTCAATTCAAGCACACCATGACACAATTCGTCGTTAACCAAAATTTCACATTCCACATTTCCTAAGTCATCTATTCCAATTCACGTATTCGATCATGAGGTCGTTTAACTTAACAATATGTTGCGCCCCGATCTCACACGAGTCAGATTATCCATGGTGGGCATGAATCACCATGCACGCTCCCGCGGTATAATCATCCTCATCGGGACGTAACTCTTGTTCGAGTCTAGACTAATTCATTCTCGATGCGCGGATTGGACCTACTCAATCCTCAAGTTTATTCAATCATCAATTGCAAGTCCTAATATCCTCGAATTTTCTTTCGCATCAAACCAACAAGTCGAGACAATCAAAGTTGCCGTATCCTGATTTTTTGAGTTTCATCATTCCCGCGACATGAATCACCATGTCGGCGTTCACGCAGAACGATCGTCCCAAATCTGACGCGGTGTATGTGCGAGGCTGAAATTGCGCTCGCGCAAGACAAGAATGTCGACGCTGTGGTTATCCGCGTAACCATCAAGACACAATCATTTTCATCCAACATTCATCTCAATCAAAATCCTAAGTATAGCATCCAACCGAACAACAACACTTACACAATAGTCATCCGCCGAGTCAGAGTACTCCCGAGTTATCGCATATCGATCTTTGATACACCTCAATACCAACGTCATGTGTAATCTGACGATCTTCCTTTGGAACGAATTTTGAGTCGTGCGAATGATGCTATCGTCCGACTGGATAATCTCCTCGATATTCAATTTCAAGTTCGATCATTATCCCTCGAATCATTCACAACATCAATTTTCTCAAACCCAAATTCACGTATTGTTCATCCGTCAATCTTAAGTCATCGAGCAACGTCCGATCCAATCCTTAGAGTCATTTGCGTAACTTTAAAATTCAATTTTCTCATGCACGCTATCTTTCCATCGTGCCAACTTTTCGTATACGATTCTTATCAATTTCCTCGATCAAGTCATTCATTCGTACACCCTAACTTTTCCTCGATTCCATTTCACCTACTCAATCATTTTCACGTTTCATACTCGCGTAATCCTCAATCCCGTGCACGTTCAGTGCGCGTCAATTTCTAAGTTGTTCGAATCGACTGTTCGAGTTCGGGCCGGACGGACACGGACAGCCATCGTTAATTCAATCGGACGGTCCGCGGACAAATGAAATATATCACCAAAAGCTATTATTTTATCAAGATACCTTGATAGTTGGTACAAAAAAATCAAGTTGAAAGAAAATACAATTGAAGGTTATAGAATACAACAAACAATAGTAAAAGGTTAACAAAAATCGAGACCGAACAACAAAAAATTGATGCAAAACCAAAATAATATGACATAATTGATGCAAAACCAAAATGAGTCTCCACTATTGGACGGTTCGCGGACAAATTCGGACCGGACATGGATATGACCGTGTCCGGTTCCGATTTTTAAACAGACCAAAAAAAGTGTCCAACTTTTGTTCGTTAATCAATCGGACGGTCCACGGTCGAACCATTTATCGAGCCGGACACGTACGGACAACAGACTACTTTATCCATTTTACACCCCTACGCCCCGCTCCCGTAGGAGCGATCGTCCTCACTAAGGCGTGTAGAAGCATAGAATTTCAGGACCAGAAATCCTATGCGCCTAACATTACGTTCGCCGAGGTTACTTGGCACAGCAAGACAGCAAAAGTATAGACAGCTAAAAAGGATTTTTATTTCATATAAAAGTCTATTACATGTCTAAAGAAAGGCTTTACATAGGAGAATTTCTACAAAGAAAAAATACCCTAAGTCTACAGCAAGGCACAGCAACTGCCATGCGCTCTCAGTCAGGCGCATCTCTTCAGCGTCTCAGTCAGACGCATCTCCTCAGAGTCTCAGTTATGTGCATCATGAAGTCTCAGCATATGCGCTTTATTTTGACCCGATCAAATGCTTCGACTAATGAAGCATTTATTGAGCAGAACAAGGGTGGGCGATCAACCCCACCCTAGCGGGAGGAAGAGCTCTCCAAAGCCCAAGGAAGAGGAGAGCACCGCAATCGATCCGCGGCAAAATGAGGCTTTCAACACAACCAGAATGGGCAACACCCACTCTGACAGAAGAAAGAGCCTCCAAAGCCCAAAGAAGATGATCGGGGCACCACAATTCTGATCTGCGGCTCTTCCAGCATAACGGAGACGAGGCTCGAGCATCCCGATCTTTGGATGCAACATGCACCTTCCGTCTGCCTCAGAAGCCCTCGACTCCGACTTTTGGATGTAACAGTCACTTGAAGACAGTGCGTCGCATCTTCACTTTCGGGAGCATCTCGTCAACAGAATGTGCTCGGGCAAACAAGTTCATTTCGGGAGGACATAAGAGAACGAGAAGCAAACTCTCTTCTTGCCACTATTTATAGGCCGGACAAATCAAATCCATGCGCCAAGTGGCGGGCTCCCCGAATTTCGTGCAATGAATTTGCATTAATGGTGATGAACCTGACGCTTCGAATTCAGCCAAGTCAAAAACGGCTATTTAAAGCACTCGAAGAACGTAACAGTCGGACCCATAAAGACGTGTCATGCAAACGGATGCGCCGGTCAGACTGCGCATCATACAGACGTGCCCATCAGCACCAAGCGCCCCATAAGGATGCGCCCCACGCATCCCCATGCGCCGAGTGGAACGCAGATCAACGCGCCCACTCAACAGCCCATCACCCGTCAAAGAACATTAAATGCTGAAGTCTGACACGACAGCAGCCAGTCCCCGAGGACTGAACAATTGTCAGCTTTTTCAGAAAACAAAGCGTCGCTGACGTCAGCACATCATTACTTTCCTCCGGCGGTTACAAGCCACGTGGCCGCCCAACCATTTTGCATGCGCCTCCGCAGCCATGCACCCAAATCTCTGCATGCGCCTCAAAAGCCATACGCCTCAGACTTTTCTCTGATCCCTAAAGACAGCGGTCAAGTCACTACTGAAGACTCGCATGCGCCTCAAAAGCCATGCGCCTAGACGGTTCGTGACTCCTGAAAGTTGTGAGCCGAAGTCTTCTCATACGCCCAATCCCAGGCGCATCCTATCAGATCACTCTCCTCCAAATCCGAGATCTTTGAGCCATGGACCTACGACATGTGTCCTTTGACTCGATTCAGCCTATGAAGGGGTGCTAATCACCCAAGATCTCAGCAACAGAAAGGTCCTTTCCCCTGCTACGTGTCAGCCCACAAAAGCAGCATGAAGGATTCAAACCACAAATGATGGCGCATCATCCATGCGCCTCCCGCAGCTTCAACCACGTGGCGTACCCACGTACAGGCATATCCTACATATGCGTGCATGAGCAGCCAGCCTGCAAGCTATAAATAGAGGGATCATCTCCTTCTTACACACACACAGAGACATACACACCTACAGACAGAGACCTACATACGCAGTGAGAGAGGCAGATACAGACACTCAACGTCTTCTTCATCTCCGCAAGCTCCAGCACCCAGAGCAACTCAGACCTTCAGAGAACCGAGAACCGTCGTCAGATCGTCAACGGAGTCAACGCATTACCACTCGCTCCATCGACCCAGGGACCCAGATAAACAAAAGTGTTCTCCTAGGACTACATCTAAGTCCTATATTGTAACACTGTTCTATTTGTAATTGAAATTGCAATAAAAAGATTTTAATGGCAAACAAGCTGGCGACTCTGCTGGAAAACTCTTTCTCCTCCACCGAGAAAGCTGTGTTGCAATCCGACGACGTGAAGGTGGGCTCCTCCTACAAGACGCTGGTCGTACGCCTCAATCAACATGCGTATGAGGAGTTCATCTCTGAAGGCAGCGCAAGTCCTTCGAAGCGGCTGCGAAAGCCGAAGAAGACTCGCCAAGTCTGGGTGCGCAAGGTCGAGGCCCCTGGCACCACCACTGAAGGGGATGCGCCGATGCAGTCCACCCTTCTCGCTGACGTCCTCAGCAGCCAGGATGCGCCCACCGGTGCAGCGCATCTCTCGGAAAAGCGTGGTGCTGACCACATTCCCCAACCATCTCCTTCTCAGACAAGGAAGATGCGCCGACGGAGCAAGGGCGCATCTAACGCCCTGCGCAGTAACTCTGATGCGCAACAGAAGGTCTCTGTCTTTGACAGGCTCACTCGCTGTCGTGGCGAGGAGAATTTGGACTATGAGTACTATGCGCCCCAGCGGGCTGGTACGAAGAAGTTCAAGGCGGCACGGGCCATGCGCCTCAAACGTGCTATGCCAGAGGCAAACCAGAAGCATGCGCTTACGATCATGCACGTTGCTGATGGTAAGCTGTATAAGGTCGACTCGGGTGCTTCTGCGCCAGAAACGAGCCGACCTTCAAAGTCCTTGCCTCACTTGGGCGCATCTGTTGCGTTCGTAACCAAGTCGAGCAAGGCAAACCCTGTGGTCTTGAACTCCAGCGCTTACATAGGATATGCATCTGTGGCCGGTTCAAGTTACTGTAAATGTTGTACCCCCACTACTGATCTGAGCGCATCTTCTGCGTTGGTTCATGGGGCGCAGCATTCACCTGGCCACCCCGACGCTTGGCCTTGCCATGCGCCTGATGGGGGTGTGAAGGTGGCACTCTTCCCCAATGATTTACATAATGTGATCAGTCACAAGCGCCGATCAGGAGAGTCGACTGACAAGCACAGTGCGCCCCTCACAGGGCACACCTGTGCTGTAGTCACCATCAACTATTGTTGCAAAACAGCAGTCCCACTACCAAGGCAGTCGGTGTTCCAGCGGCTGCAATCATCAACACCTCTCCAACATTGCCTCGGGAAGGTGTCAACTGAAGTGGAGCCAGAACTACAGGTTGCTTCTTGCAACATAGTCTCCAACTCCCCATCAATTCGGAAGGCGACTGGCAGCTCCTCGACTTTGTCCTCATCCAAGAGCCAGCCGAGGAAGACCAAGACGACTGTCCCCTCCTTAGGAGTGTTTGAGGGCACTCGGGGGAGAAAGAAGATCTCAGAGGAAGCTGGGGGTAGTCAAGCCCCTGTGGATCTTCATCCTGGAGACGAAGTCATCCTCCCGGACATAGCTGGGGGTAGTCAAGCCCCTGTGGATCTTCATCCTGGAGACGAAGTTAGCCTTCCGGACATAGCTGGAGGTAGTCAAGCCCCTGAGGATCTGCGTCCCGAAGACGAAGAAGTCCTCCAAGACAAAGCTGAGGGTAGTCAGACCCTTGCTGATACTTTTCCCGAAGACGAAGGTGTTCTTCAGAACATAGTTGGGGGTAGCCAAGACGAAGCTCAGGGGGAAGTTCCTCTTCTACAAGAGAGCGAGGCCGAAAGCGAAGCCTCAACCAATCCATCCACTTCCAATCGCGTCATGACGGTGTACATGACGGGAGCGGGTGATACCGAGTCAGATGTGCCGCCAGTAGACCTCGTCCAGCGCATGGATACCTTGGAAGGAGGACTCAAAACCCTCTCTGCCTCCATACAAACACTGACTCAAGCAGTGTTTGAGATACGGTCAGCTTTGGCCAGGGCACCTTCTACCGGCGCTGACCCAGGGGCTAATGGAGAATCAAGTGTACCCCTTCAACGGGTATCATTGGATACAGATCGCCGCGAAGCACCACGGACGTCGGAGCCATCAAATGCTCAACTCCAGGCTGTACCACCTTCCCCGATTCCCAGCTCCATGGAAGACGTAGTTGAGATGATCAGGGACTTGCACGAGCGCTTTGAGTCCAAGAACAGACAAGAGGAGCGCCAGAAGATGGGGATTCCACAACCATACCCCCTCGAATGGAACAAAGTGGTTTATCCTCCCAAAAATAAACCACAAACATTGACGCCATACGATGGAAAGGACTCTCCACGCCGCTATCTGACGTACTTCCTGTCTCAAACGGGACATCTCCCGAAGGAAGACGCACTACTCACCAACATATTTGTCGGGACGTTGAAAGGAGTGGCTTACGACTGGTACTGCAGTCTCCCTGACAACTCCATATCTTCCTTCGACGACTTGATGCGTCTCTTCCTCGATCGTTTCTACGACGGAGGAAAGGACATGACAATGGCGTCCCTCATAGAGATACGTCAGAAGGAGAAGGAAACGGTTCGAGCATTCATCGAACGGTTCCGACAAGCCTGCTTCAGACTACCCCCGGGCATGCCAGAACATGCACTCCTCTCCTCCTGCAGCATGAACATGCTGCCTGCGATTAAACTCTGGCTCAACTCCACTCCTCCTCCCGATTGGAGTTCTTGAGGCTGAAGTGGCTGAAAAGAAGGCATCCAGTGCTCGCCTTCTGGGAGTCAGTTTTCCTGCGTTTGAAGACAAGGAAAAACGGCCTGCTGCCAACAACCCTGGACGTGAGGCAAAGGGGAAGCAGGCGCTGATTGTCAATGCCTCCAAAGGTGCACAAGCACCTACTCAGAAGCATCCGCTTGCGCCGAGGCCAAATGAGGTCAATTCTTTCAACGACGAAGACACCTTGCAACTCTTCGAGATGCTGAAGCAGGGTGATAAGATCAAATTGCCGGACCCGAAGCGTCCCGACGAGGTTGGGAGAGTGGACAATCCGAGGTACTGTCACTACCATCGGTTTGTCGGACATCCAACTCAGGACTGCTACGTCCTCAAGAACTACATCCAGCGCATGATCAATGCGAATGTTATCTCCGTCGACTATAAGGAGAAAACGGTCTTGACCAATCCGGTGTCACTCCAATTCGACGCCTTGCCGCCAACCACAACACAAGATGACGTCGTCCCCATCCCAAAGGCGACAATGGAGGTGGTCAACTTATCACCTACTCGTGACAACGTGAGTGGACTCATCCCACTCACCACATCTCGGGGAGAGATCTTATGGGTTCACCCAGATCTCGTCTCCGAAGTTACTCAACCGGGGGTACGCTCTGCCTCCAAAATCAAGGGCAAGAAGATCAAATCTTGCCGCATGGTCACTTCCTCCACGGAAGAGGCACTTCCTGTACAAACGCGTTCGCAGCTGAATGCCCAATCCGATGAAGCTGCCGTCGAGGTGGTGCCTCCCAGCACTGTCCCTGCTGCCCAGGAAGAGGGCCCATCCAGACCTCCAGCAGCCAATAAACAGAAGCACGTAGAGGCCCGTTTCGATAAGCCTTTACGAAGAGAAAATGCTTCGGGGCTAGCCAAGCCCCACAACTTTGACATACTGGCACAACTTGCCGGTACTCCTGCCCGTTTGTCACTGTTTGAGCTTCTTCGTCTTTCCAAAGACACCCGTGAAGCTCTCTGTGAAGCCTTGAAGGATGCTGAGTCCTTCATCAGTCAGGTCAAGCAACCTGAGAATATCCCAACAACATGTGCGCACTGCCATTGTACGGAGGAGGTCATCTCCCGAGTCAATCCACTCAGGGTTCTCATGACGAAGCCAGGATCATTGAACTCCCGACTAGCTACATGGGAAATCCTGTTGATACCGTACAACATGGTGTTCGTTCCACAAAAAGCCGTCAAGGGTTAAGCTCTAGCCGACTTTTTAGCCGCGCACCCCATCCCGGAGTTCTCCACACTCTATGAAGACATCCCGGATGAGATCTAAGAATCAAACGTCATCGAAGAAAACTCCGTCTGGCGGATGTTTTTCGATGGCGCTTCAAGAACAGGCCCCAAAGGCCAAATCATCGCCGGAGTGGGGGTAGTCTTGGTCTCCCCCGATCAGCTGGTCATCCAGCGTGCTTACTCCCTTTCGAAGCCGTGCTCCAACAATGTTGCCGAGTACAACGCTCTCATCATGGGACTCCAGCTGGCGCAACAGCTGGGGGTGGATCATCTGGAAGCCTACGGCGACTCAAAACTCGTCGTTAACCAGATCAGAGGGCAATACGAAGTTCGCCATGAAGATCTGGTTCCTTACCATGAAGTTGCATTGAACATTATTTCAACCTTCACCAAGTTCTTCATAGAACACGTACCTCGGTTACAAAACCTGGAGGCTGACGCTCTGGCTGGCCTCGCAGCCTCATTGGCAGCACCCCTCGGGACTCAACACTACGTCACGGTTGTTGGTCGAGACTTGGTCTGTCGCAAAAACAACCTATGCTCACAAATGGCCCATGCCATGTCAACAAGTGTTGGTGTTAATGTCCGAGACTGGAGGTTCCCGTTCATCGACTTCGCTGTCTACGAAATTCTTCCAGAAGACCCGAAAGAAGCCGTCTCAGTCAGGAGGCGTTTCCTTCGATTCTATTACGATACAGCTACTAAAATGTTGTACCGACGCTCCTACGATGGACTTTTCCTTCGATGCCTGTCCAAGGAAGAAGCAGCCGAAGCCCTTCGAGAAGCTCATGACGAAACTTGCGGGGCTCATCAACCTGGGCCTAAGTTGCAGGATCGACTGCGACGCATGGGTTACTATTGGCTGACCATGGCAGCCGATGCCGTCGACTATGCTAAAAAGTGCCATGCGTGCCAGCTCCACGCCGACTTCATCCATACACCGTCGGAACCACTACATCCTATGGTCGCCTCCTGGCCCTTTGAAGCTTGGGGCATGGACATTGTGGGACCTATCACCCCTCCTTCATCGAGGGGACACCGCTTCATCCTAGCTATCACTGACTACTTCTCCAAATGGGCAGAAGCAGTTCCACTGGCGGAAGTGAAAAGCTCTAGGGTGATCAGCTTCATCAAGCATCATGTCATCTACCGTTTCGGGGTACCCCGTAGGATTATCCATGACAACGGTCCACAGTTCATCAGCCATGTTTTCAGCAGATTCTGTGACAAGAATCGCATTCAGAATGTGGCATCGACCGCCTACAATCCGGCAGCAAACAGATTGGCCGAGGCGTTTAACAAGACTATCGTCAGGCTACTCAAAAAGGTCGTGTCATCCAACAAGCGCGACTGGGACGAAAAGCTCGGCGAATGCCTTTGGGCCTACCGCACAACGGTACGGACCCCGATGGGCAACACACCATTTTCTTTGTTCTACGGGAGCGAAGCGGTACTGCCTCTCAAGATCCAGATACCCTCACTCCGTGTAGCGATCACAAATCAACTCACAGAAGAAGACAATCAACGTCGCCGTCTGCGAGAATTGGAGGCACTTGACGAAAAACGTCTCCTAGCTCAACAGCGCATCGAACTCTATCAAGTCCGTATATCACAGGCTTTCAACAAGAAGGTCAAGCAGAGGACTTTCCAAGTAGGCGACCTGGTTCTGGCAGTCAGGAGGCCGATGGTGTTGACACACAAAATACCAGGAAAGTTCGAGCCCAAATGGGAGGGACCTTTCATCATAGAGACGGTATACTCAAACGGTGCTTACCGCCTCGTCCGATCAAACGGGGACTTGTTCATGATGCCCATCAACGACAAGTTCCTAAAGAAGTACTACTCTTGACATCTTTCAGATACGTACTTCCACCTCTATCTAGCAAGGGAGTCAGTGGACCTGATCATCAGAGCTCACATACACCTCCCTTTCACAAAAATTCTATGCTTTCGGAACCCAGTTGTTCCATTGCATTCTATCTCCAGTAGAAGGACAACCACGTCCATATTACCTCTGAGTTGTTCCTCTACGTCCTACAAAGCGGAATCTTACGCTCCGTAAGACTACGCTACCCATCATGTTTACCACGTCCACATTACCTCTGAGTAAACATCCCGTACAGACAACCCTCGCGTTGCCGTACATCAATCGCAGAACTTCCATGTCCATAATACCTCTGAGTAGTTCCGCGTATCCTCCCGGAGTCTTTTCTACCACGTCCATAACACCTCTGAGTAGGAAGACTTCATCATCCGAACCCCATATTTGCCACGTCCACATTACCTCTGAGCAAACATGTCGGTTCTCTCAAACTTATTATCTGTACCTAAAAACCAAGGTGCGTAAAAGATAATAGGTCCACATAAATCATCAAGTTCATGACAGCAAAAATGAACGCATCACAAAACTCCTTATTCTTTATTTAAAAGTAAAGGATTACATCCCCAGCAGGAGTTGCAAATTACACAAGATAACAAAAAAAGGAGAAGCTACAATCCCTAAGCATCACCGGGATTGGCTGAAAGCTCTTCGATCCGACGCTTCAAGTCTTCCGCCCGAGTCTCTGCGGTCGCCAGGACTCGACGTTCGGCTTCTTGACGCATCATTTCTATCGCCTCAGGGGAAGTGTCATCCTCATACTTCTCGTCTAACTGTTGCCGCTGCTGGGCCAGGGAAAGAGCCTGGCGGGTGAAAGCTGCTTTCTCCTCCTTAGATGCTGCATGTTCAGCCTGGACTCACTCAACATCTAACAAAAGTTGGGCCTGCTGGTCTTCAAGGAGGCAAATTTTGGCATTAACCTCCGCTATACTAGCGTCCAACGCAGCTCGCAACTCCATCTTCTCCTGCGTGGACTGAGATAGCCTCTCCACCGCAGCCTCAGCTTCGGCCACCTCGCGCTCCCAGACAGCCACGGTGGCCTGATAAGATGACTCAGTTTCAGCGATCAACTTCTCCGTTTCTGCCTCTATCAGAGCGGAGAGATCATTTCACTGGATACTCTGAAACTCAGAAAGCAGCTGGTCGAGCTCGGCCACCGATGCCTCTAGAATCTCGGCCATATGATCATGGCCCTGGTGGGAATGTGTCAGACCGATGTGAGGGAGCGCCATGGTTTTTGCCATCGCAAAACTTCCGTTGGCATTCATCACTGTCGATACACCCCTCTGCAGCATCTTGTACACCGCCTCAATGATAAACTTCACGTACTCATCCGCATCCGCCAGTATACTTGCGGTGTCATAGCAGGAGTTGGAGGAGCTGCTCTAGACGGCGGACCGAAAGAAGACCCGTCGACTTTAATCTGCGAGGTTGGAACCTCGGCATCAACGGACTCTCCCTCAACAGGGGCTTGAACTTCGCCACTGGCCCAAGGAGCCAGGAGAGCGGAAGGGGCCGAGAGGGGCGTCGATATAGTGCCCCATGTGGAAGGAGCAACAGGGGGTTCCAGCAAACCCTTACCCTTCTCAAGCTCGGAGGGACTACCAACGCCAGGAGCTATCTCCTCCGCATCCAACATACTATCAGCAGGCCGCACGGGACCTTCCCCCTCTGGCAAAGCAGCGAGATCAACACTCGTATCCTGACTCGGCTCCACTGGAGTCAGGCTCGGCGGACGAGTCTCATCTTCCTCACCGAATCCCTCCGCAGGGATAGAATCTGTCGCTACTTCCCGGCCGGCAGCCACCTCAGCCTCCGCTGCTGAGTCTGGGGTAGGGCTTGGCAACGCTGCAGCCGACCTCCCCTCATCATGACAAGGAGGGAAATCAGCCCTCTCCTCTGTTTCAACCATGTCTGTTGCTCCCGCAACAGGCTCACTCATCTCTGGAGGAACGTCATCCGAAGAGGACGAACTCCACTCCACTTCCTCATCTGGAAGCCCCGTATCTGCTGGGTCCTCAATGCCAAAGGCCCCCACGGAGGCTTGAACCCTCCCGGGAACTGCGGCGTCCTCAGCTTCTCTTCCAACATAATCTGGAGATACTAAAATCTCCGCAGGAATGACATTGTCAGGATTCTCCTCCACGGGAGACGTTACAATCGGAGGAATGCGCTCGTCAGAAGAGCTTAACACCTCCTTCGATTTACTGACACCCATTTTCGAAACTCGGATTTTCTTCTTCAACGGCTCCTACAAAAAGAAAAGCATGTCACAAAAATGACAGGATGAGCCAGACTATGGGGGCGTCTTTACCTCAGCAGGATCTGATTCCATTGGCGTTACAGGCGGCACTCCCGTAGCCTTTGGAGTTGTCGCTTTCCTCGGCCTTTTCGGTGCAGACGAACCGGCTTCTGCGTCAGCCCGCATCTTTCCAGCTGGGGGATCTTCCCGAGTGCCTCCCGTTGACGCTGCAGCAGCAGCCCGATATCCCGCCAACTCTGGTGGACGATATGACCGGGCCGCCGCCAACATATTCTTCGTAGCCTCTAGCTGAGTTCCAAGAATGAAACTAGTCTCCCTATCATATTCAGGAGGCACAATATTCATGGCACTATATAGCTTAACAGTCGAATACAGGATCTGTGGCCGAGGGTTGTGAACTGGTGTATCGAAACGAACCCCAGTGCACCCGACATTGTAATATTGCCAACCCCGGGCTCCATCCAGTAAACTTTCGGCAAACCCCAGGCTCTTACTGGGGTTCCGTAACATTAGCTGGGTGTAACCAAACTGGCGAGCAAACCGGCTCGGTAAATATGGCTCCAAATGACACTTATTCTGGTTACGGTAAACCAAGTGGGAAGGCCGAATACTCTGCAACCAATGAAACTCCCATTTCAGCAGAGTGATCGCATCCTCACCGGAGTCTTCGAAATCTTAGTCAGCCTCGAAATCTTTGAAGATGGGACCGACCTTGACGATCTCCCACCCCTGAAGATAAGACAAGACTCTCCTACAGACGGGGACGCCGGTGTGTAGCCACTTCCTCTTATAGAAGCGGCGGATAAAGGCGTCACCTTCAACGTGATCGTCTTCAGGACCCGGACTCATCATGTTCGGGTGATGCAGAATCAACCATCCCATCAGATAATGGAATGGTAGCTCAGCTCGAAGAAAGTTGTCTTTCCTGCCCCTCTCATGGACCACGTCGTCAGCAAAGTCCCTAAAACCCCGCAGCAGGTTACACACCATCGCGGGGAGGAGAGCCAAAGGGCGACCAAAAACCAATTTTACCGCGGGCAAAATAAGGTTCCGGGTCACCCTCTCCACAGAGCCGGATCCGCCCGAGAACACACAGTCCCGGAGCCATATCATCAAGTATGCAGTCAACACTGCCTTGGATGACATCCGGTGCACGTAATGCCAGAAACAGCTGTATACATCTTCGCCACTCTCATTTGAACGGGGGGCCTTCTCGCCTAGTCGGCTCATTTTGGAGGTTACTTCCGCGGGTTTCAGCCCCTGCGGAGTCGTAAACCGAATCTTCGAAGAGTCCTCCAGATCCTGCTTGAAGACGTAATCCCTCCAAGTAGTCACATGAGGGTGTGACTTGCCTTTGTCCTTCCGTTGCAGCAGATAATGATGGCTCGCCACCTCTTTGAAAACAGCCATCATCTCCGGGTCCTTCTTTTCCAGAACAAGGATCTCTTCATTTGTCGGAAAATATTCTTTGTACGATTCCGAGCCCCAAGGAAGCTTGGACACCTCGTACATCTCATGGAGAGCCAATCCCAACTCCCCCACTGGAGTAAAGAAAGTGCCAGTCTGGGTATTGAACATTTCCAAGAGTACAAGGAACATAGGCTTGTTGAGGTCCACACCGGCCTGTGTGGCACGGATGGCGGCAGTCAGCCTAATCTTTTTAAGCTCAGCCTTGAACTTCGACAACACCCAAAGGGTCAGTTCGTCCCACTTTGGCACATAGTGGCACCAACCTTCAACCCTAAAACCACCTTTCGGATACATAACCTCCGATGTCAGCATCCGATTTGCAAAGGTCGAAGCACCAAAAGCAAAGGTGTCATTAGGGACGTCACTATAAAGGCTCCCAGGGCGCAATGTTCGACAACTGAACGAGGTCCCGTCTCGCGAGGCGGCCAAAGTATCCCTTTGATTCGAAGTAACATCAATCGAAAGGGTGCCCCCCACTGCCCCTCCTTGAGAAGGAGTAAGTTCCCATGACATCCTTCTTTTGGAAGCCAAACGGTAGAAGGCCGTCAGCGGCAATTGACGTTCAAGCTGTCGCATGTACAGAACCATGTCCTTCGCAGAGAAGAACCAGTCCTCCTTGATCTTCAGCACCTTCGTCTCGGTGGAGGTCAAACGGTCACCAAACAGAAAGGCAGGTTTCAAGAAAGTCGCATCCAGGACTCAGCGGATTTCAGTTTGCCGCTCTCCATCATACTCTGAAGAAAAACAGGCGATTGATTCCGGATTTGCAATATTCTTTCGGAAGGTTGATTCAGTAGGATAGCAGCCTTCGCAGGGTTAATAACCTCCTCGTCGAAATCAACCCCTATTTGGCAAAGAGAAGCATCCAGAAGGACTTCATTCAGCAAAGGGATAGTCATCGACACTGACACGGCAAAGACAAAAGTCAGACAATATGAAAACAAAATATTGGGTGTGTCAAGCAGCCTGGCGCATCATCAGGGTCTAAACCCATACGCGTCAGCAGTGAAGCTTCGGCGCATCATCCGGGTCTAAACCTATGCGCGTCAGCAGTGAAGCTTCGGCGCATCATCAGGGTGTAAACCCATGCACGTCAGCAGTAAAACCTCGGCGCATAATCAGGGCCTAAACCCATGCGCGTTGGCGGAATAGCCTCAACGCATTATCAGGACATAAGTCCATGCGCGTCAGCGACAAAGAGTTTGGGCACAACAACATGATGCAACTCATCCATGTTCTCCAGACTCGTCTAAAAAGTTGGAAGATCACACCCACCCGTCACCGCAGGTCGAACGTCGGTCGGAGTCACAATGGTGACAGGAGTGTCCTCCTCGACGAACTCCGCAGGCTCCTTCCCCTTGCCAGCACCACCGCGAGGAGTTTTGGAGGACATCTCGTGAAAGAAGAAGTTAGGGTTTTTCGAAAGAAGAACTCTAGAGAAGAAAAAAACAAAGTGGAGAAGAATCCTCTCTCCATCAGACGCCTATTTATAGGTTTGGTCGCACGCGTGAACCGATGAAGGGTGACATCAGCCACCGCCTCGGGTTCTGTGAAGTGATAACTGCAAATAATCCAAAAAGATTATCATTAATCTTTTGTTGATTACTTCGAAGCATTATCATTTAACTGAGAGGAGCATGCGTCCCATCACTGATGCGCGGAATAATCATGCGCCCGAACAGTTATGTGCCCTGTTGAAGACACCACCATGCTTCTTATTCAAAGTATTCCAAAACTTGATAAAAAGTTTTGAAAACTTTGAAGGGGGTCTTGTAGAAGCATGAAATTTCAGGACCAGAAATCCTATGCGCCTAACATTACGTGCGCCGGGATTACTTGGCACATCAAGACAGCAAAAGTATAGACAACAAATTTTTTTTTATTTCATATAAAAGTCTATTACATGTCTAAAGAAAGGCTTTACATAGGAAAATTTCTACAAAGAAAAAAGATCCTAAGTCTACAGCTAGGCGCAGCAACCGCCATGCGCTCTCAATCAGGCGCATCTCTTCAGCGTCTCAGTCAGGTGCATCTCTTCAGCGTCTCAGTTATGTGCATCATGAAGTCTCAGCATATGCGCCTTATTTCGATCTGATCAAATGCTTCGACTAATGAAGCATTTATTGAGCAGAACAAGGGTGGGCGATCAACCCCACCCTAGCGGGAGGAAGAGCTCTCCAAAGTCCAAGGAAGAGGAGAGCACCGCAATCGATCCGCGGCAAAAGGAGGCTTTCAACACAACCAGAATGAGCAACACCCACTCTGACAGAAGAAAGAGCCTCCAAAGCCCAGGGAAGATGATCGGGACACCACAATTCCGATCTGCGGCTCTTCTAGCATAACG
This sequence comes from Iris pallida, assembly GCA_029216955.1. Classification (NCBI taxonomy): domain Eukaryota; kingdom Viridiplantae; phylum Streptophyta; class Magnoliopsida; order Asparagales; family Iridaceae; genus Iris; species Iris pallida. The sequence continues at coordinate 22,601,587 of JANAVB010020400.1, forward strand.
GAGACGAGGCTCGAGCATCCCGATTTTGGATGCAACAGGAACCTTCCTCCTGCCTCAGAAGCCCTCGACTCCGACTTTTGGATGTAACAGTCACCTTCAAGTGCATGAATGAAGACAGTGCGTCGTATCTTCACTTTCGGGAGCATCTCGTCAACAGAATGTGCTCGAGCAAACAAGTTCATTTCGGGAGGACATGAGAGAACGAGAAGCAAACTCTCTCCTTGCCACTATTTATAGGCCGGGCAAATCAAACCCATGCGCCAAGTGGCGGGCTCCCCGAATCCCGTGCAATGAATTTGCATTAATAGTGATGAACCTGACGCTTCGAATTCAGCCAAGTCAAAAATGGCTATTTAAAGCACTCGAAGAACGTAACAGTCGGACCCATAAAGACGTGTCATGCAAACGGATGTGCCGGTCAGACCGCGCATCATACAGACGCGCCCATCAGCACCAAGCGCCCCATAAGGATGCGCCCCACGCGTCCCCATGCGTCTAGTGGAACGCAGATCGACGTGCCCACTCAACAGCCCATCACCCGTCAAAGAATATTAAATGCTGAAGTCTGACACGACAGCAGCCAGTCCCCGAGGACTGAACAGTTGACAGATTTTTCAGAAAACGAAGCGTCGCTGACGTCAGCACATCATTACTTTCCTCCGACTGTTACAAGCCACGTGGCCGCCCAACCATTTCGCATGCGCCTCCGTAGCCATGCACCCAAATCTCTGCATGCGCCTCAGACTTTTTTCTGATCCTTAAAGACAGAGGTCAAGTCACTACTGAAGACTCGCATGCGCCTCAAAAGCCGTGCGTCCAGACGGTTCGTGACTCCTGAAAGTTGTGAGCCGAAGTCTTCTCATGTGCCCAATCCCAGGCGCATCCTATCAGATCACTTTTCTCCAAATTCGAGATCTTTGAGCCATGGACCTACGACACGTGTCCTTTGACTCGATTCAGCTTATGAAGGGGTGCTAATCACCCAAGATCTCAGCAACAGAAAGATCCTCTCCCGTGCTACGTGTCAGCCCACAAAAGCAGTATGAAGGATTCAAACCACAAATGATGGCGTATCATCCGTGCGCCTCCCGTAGCTTCAACCACGTGGCGTCCCCACGTACAGGCGCATCCTACATATGCGCACATGAGCAGCCAGCCTGCAAGCTATAAATAGAGGGATCATCTCCTTCTTACACACACACACAGAGACATACACACCTATAGACAGAGACCTACATACGCATTGAGAGAGGCAGATACAGACACTCAACGTCTTCTTCCTTTCCGTAAGCTCCAGCACCCAGAGCAACTCAGACCTTCAGAGAACCGAGAACCGTCGTCAGATCGTCAACGGAGTCAACGCATTACCACTCGCTCCATCGACACAGGGACCCAGATAAACAAAAGTGTTCTCCTAGGACTACATCTAAGTTCTACATTGTAACACTGTTCTGTTTGTAATTGAAATTGCAATAAAAATATTTTAATGACAAACAAGGCATGATGCCGCACGAGCCTAGATTACGCTCGTGCAAGGCGGGTTCCATAACGACCGATTTCATCGGCTGCGACAGGGTCGACGCACAGAAGTTCCAATCAGAGACATTGAATAATAGCAGCGGAATTTGAAACAAACACAAGTCATTCAAAACATGCATTTTATTGATGTTGAAACAAGGATTTCAAAGGGCGCAAGGCCAAAATTACAAGTCGCTCAAGCTCACTCTTCTCATATTACAAGTCACTCAGCTCTCTCTCATCTCTCAATACATGTCTTGAATCAGCGGATGCTTCGGAAGGCGATACCTATACATTATATCCCGTATAAGTCTCGACTCAATGCGGCCGCAAGCATCGAATTGCCAAGGAACTCCGTGCCTCGACGCATCCAAGCGAGCTCCGCGCCACGAGCTTTTACCTGCGCCTGCACATGAAAACTATGTGGGTGTCAGTACTCAACTGTACTGATGGAATGAGCTCCTCGCCCACCCATGCAAAACCAAAACGTTTGATTTACTTTGTGCAACATAGTCCTTTCTTATCAATTATCTTTCTAGTCTTGTCTTAGGATCAATTTTATGACCGACGCCTTGGTCTATTTTGTGTCTCTAGACCATCCCGTGCTTGCAACATCAACGTTAACCTATCATGTCGTGCTTGTCTTTCGGCCCATAATCGGAGACGCAACTACACGATAAGACTCCATTTCCATGTGACCGTGCTACAAGTCCATGTTGAGGCCATACCTTATAATTCAGTGAGACTAAACCATTTCGCCGCCTCGCGGCCCTTGCTACTTTGATCACCAACTGACCCAAATCAAGACTTCTGGGCTAAGTGTCACTCGACCGACTTTGCCTTGCGATATTTCCTGACTTAAACTCAAGACGACTCAATCAAATTTATGCAACTTATATGCCAACAACTTAAGACTTGATGCCACATCTCGTGTCGTACATGGAACACTAACAAATGGCCAGAAGATTGCATGTTCTCTGCAAATATGATACATGTTCTCTGCATTGTCTAACTGGCCACATCTTGCTCTATGTTGTTGTACATGGAACACTACCAAATGGCCAGAAGATTGCAGTAAAGAGCCTTTCTACAAGTTCAAGACAAGGACTAGGAGAGGAAAAATGAACTGCATCGTGTAAAGTTAGTGTAAATATACTCCAGACAATCAACTTTTTTGTTGTTGCATGCACAAGAGCAAAAAGTTTCCTACACAGCTTAGGTAACAGTCAATTGTGTAGGAACATAGAGAGTTTCTAATACATATGCTTCATAGGTTTAGGTAGGTAGCTTGGTAGAAAGTATAAACCTTTGTGAGGTCCTAAGAAGTTAGTTTTCTCGAGACTAGATCTTATTCAAGCTATGATTTATTCAACATAGGTGAGGTGGAGGTGGTTCATAAAATCCAATGTTGGTCTCTTATAGTAATGATGCCAAGTCTTTGAGATCATTTCTCCCCCCAAAATTTCTTCTATTTTGCCAAAATTCTGGACATACCCTATATCTCTTAATAATATCTCATGTTTATTACACAACAATTTCTGCGCACTTCTCTTTTTATTTAGTTTTTATCTCCCCATGGAAGTTATTTTGAATATTTTCTATCACCATTTCATTTTACTATTTTTTTTCAATTGCCTGTAGAAATAGATCACAGGATTTTTTAGACTAGAACGTAGATTTTAGTGCTTACTTTTTATGCTTATGTGTGAATGTCTCATTTTTTCTTTTTTTCTTTTTTTACTTTCAATTGCTAAGGCATATTATATACTGAGTCAGAATACAAGGACTTATGTTGGTAGCTAAAAGAAGTGGTCTATTACTTCATGAGTGCAGAAATGCTTATCATTCCTGTGAGAAATTTCTAAATATACCTCTGTGCTTTATATTTTAGGTCTCAGCAGCATAAGACACTCTTTTAGATGTTGCAGCTGGAAAAATAAATATTCATGTTCTCATGATCTTGTGTGAATTTATTTTTTATATAATAATGCTAATGTATTTTCTTCTCAATTTTGTGTAGGTTGACGTGTAAATTTTTGATGGTTGTGGATATAAGCTAGAAAGAAAGAGTCGATCGAGTTGCATTTTGGCCTACAGACATTTTGTATGGAAATGGAATGGTTTAGTTGAATTTTATACTGGCGTTAGGTTACAAGCATTTTGTATATCTTGGATTCTCTTTACATGAAAATTTTATTTTGGAACTACTATTTCGATCACTTTAGGCGTACAACAACATTTTGTACATCTTGAATGTTTTAATGAAAAATGTATGAATTTATTTATTTTTTTCAAACCTTTTCTATATCTTGATTGATCGAAATGGAAATTGCCATTGAAGTTGTTGAAATCAAAATTGCGATTCAGCATGAATTTTTTATGATGCACAGATTAATTGTATGTTATATATAACAGGTTATTCAGATGTGAAATTGTGTAGCAGATTTATAGCACTCAAATGCTATAAAAAATTGACAGCGTTGAGAAACGCTATGATAAATCAACAGCATTAAAGAACGTTATGTACCATCCACAGCATTCATGAACGCTATAATCCATCTATAGCATTTACGAATGCTATAAACCATCCACAACATTCATAAACGCTATAATCCATTCATAGCATTCATGGACGCTATAGTCCATCTACAACATTCAAGAACGCTATAATGTTATAAAGTTCACATACTATAGTGGATGCAATTATAGCGGACAAAATACGCTATAGAAGGCTTTCTATAGCGTTCGCCACATTCTATTGTAGGCCATATTTGTTGTAATGAGGCCAGGAACTCATGCTATAGTGGCATGGCACCTCACGAGGTAATAGAACCTTGACTTCGGACCATGTCATAGCGACGTAACACCGCAAAGAGACATGTAGCCTCATGTTTGAAAATTTAAATTCTTAGAAAAGAATACTCATCTATGTGTATGAATAGAGTTGTAGGCCGTATTTGAGGAAAAACTTTTAGACACCCAAGATACATACATAAATTAGGTCAACACATGGCCTTAAATGTACGAGAATAGACACAGTTGATATAATTATGTGAGTAGGGATCAAACTTGTAACTATGGTACTGAATTCAAGGCTTAGTCCATTTTATATCGTATTATAGTTTGATCCATAAGAAAAGATTTAAGTCGTAAGTGATATCTATCATAATGCATGATGTACAGTCACTGTGGGGAACGTTTGCTTTCAGAGTCGCTAATTTGATTTATTTTGGTAGTGAACGCTCACATATATTGGAATAATTGAGATATTGTTGGAGTTTGTGAATTTGGTCAGTAGTGATCTAGTCACATTATTCCATGTTGAGGTAAATTTCAAGTGTGTATTTCAATATTTGAGCTATCATTTATTGTTTTGTACGCTTGAGGTGTCTTAGGTCAATTGATTTGGATGATGGAGTTTTTTTTAGTAGACAATGTTCAAATACCTCAATAAGCATTTGTTTTGTCACAATTTTTTTTGAGCAATCCTTTGGACGAATGATGCAAATTGGTGCTTTGTTGGTGCACGTTTTACTTCATACATAAGTATAGATAGCTGGTAGCAGCGCAAAAGAGGTGTGACTGCTCCGCAGAAGCTACGCTTTAGTATTGCGACATCGTTGACTCCGTGGTAGTCCTCTTTCAAGGTTGTTCAATTTTGTATTGTCCTATTACTGTTAGTAACTGTCCTATTAAATAAGGAGTTACTCTCTGATCTTTAGCCCACGGTTACCGTTGCTAAGGGGATTGCTATTGTATGTATTGTGTGTTCAATCACTTAGTGCTTACACGAGAGACGAGAGGAGAATCCCCTACAACAACAACAATCGAGTGTCCTTTTGTGCTGAGTGCCTTTATTATAGTATGTCAGTGCTTCTTCCGATGAAGGGTGGTGATTTTCAAGAGCGTTCAAGAAGTTTCTCAGAACTTGCTGGCTTTTGGTACGTAGCGGATCGACGGAAACGGTGGAATCTCGTTTTGAGCATCGGTGGTCGGTTCTGACCACCCCAGCATCCCGTTCCATCTTTATAGAACTTTGCTCTATCTTCGACAACTTTATTGTCGGCTTTCAAACAATTTCGATTGCTAGCTTCTTAAGCGGATCGTTTTGCTAGTAGTTTTCCTGCAATTTACAAAGCTACTTTTCTAGCATGTTTGACTTGCATCTGATAAAAAAAAGTGGCTTATATAGTTAGAAAAAAATCAATATAAGAAAATTAAAACATTAATTCTCTTTCAATCCTCAAGGTTTGCAGCAAACATCACAATCAAACGAACACAAGCTTTAGGCTGTGTTTTGGTCTTTAAAATAGAGAGTGAGGAGAGGGCTATAAGGAAAATGAAACCGTTAGTTTCATGCAGAAACGGCAAAGCCATATTTTTCTTTTTTAGGCAAACGTGGAGCTGTCCTTCTGCGAAGGGCTCCTCCAGAAGCCGGCGCTGTAGAACTTGTCCCACATCTCCTTGTCTATCTGCTTCTCCGACGCCGACCGCGCCCCGGCCGCGGGCGGCAGCTCCTGATCCCCCTTCGTCGTGGCGACTGACGTGGCGCTGTTCTCGTCGGCCAGCAGCACGTGCCCGGAGGCGTCCTTGGCCTTCCTGTTGTTGGGCTTGTCCTTCTTCTTCTTCTCCTTCTCCTTCCTCTTCCTGGCCGCCTTCCTGCACAGCCCCGCCGGCACCTTGACCACCGTCAGCACCACGAGGTCCAGCACGGTGCAGGGGATGCAGCAGCAGATGGCGGCGGACTCCGCGATCCTCGCCCCTGCCACCTCCGCGCACCGGGCCCCCCGAGGCGGCGGCTGTTGCTGCTGCTGCGTGGCATCCTGCGCGGACGACGCGACGGAAGACGACGACACCGAGAGGCGACGGCGGGACGCTGCCGTTGGCGGCGGCGGAGTTACGGCGCGGAGGTTCATCGACCTGATCCCCGCCGCCGCATTGATCCCCCTGTTGCTCTCCATATTGATTGGAATGACCTACACGTTGCCTCCTCCTCCTCCTCCTCCTCCTCCTCCTCAGTGAGATTGTTGCGCCATTATAATGGAGTCAAATTTATCGTGGAATTTTCTTTTTTGCTTCATTTTCTTTTTGTTTCGTTCTCGATTCTCCAGTGGATGCATGAACGAACGAATGCATGAACGGTGGTGTCATTATTTGCTATTTTATGTCGCTTGTTTCCGTTTTTTTCTTCTTTATTTGGAATGTTTCCGCACGACCCGGTCGTGGTGTGGGGTTGGCTGCTGAAGATACGTATGGGATTTTAGAGGGGAGGTTGGTAATTGGCCGGCCTGGCAGGCTTATTTGGATGGACAGTGATGTCCCTGTCATTCACAACTAAGCAAATAAAACTAGATACCCCCACCTTTTTCAACTTGATACCCAATAAATTTTTACTCTTTTTTTTTAATAATATACACTTTTACTCAACAACTTGATATAATTAATTTTTAAATATTTTTAACTGCATATCCAAAATAAATCCACACCTCCCTATCTTCGGCGGCGGCGACAGTGGCAGCAGTACCGCAAAGAGAGGGGGGGGGGGGGGGGGGGTTGGTTTGCAGCCATGGTGGGGGGAGCGGGGGCGAGGCAAAAGGGGGAGGGTGGGGCAGTCGGTGGGGTGATGGAGGGGGTGGCCAGGGCGAGGGTGACTGGAGGGGGTTGGGTAGTTTTAAGTTTTGAATATGAATATTTCCCCCCTTTTTTTAGGATATCAAGTTGTAAAAAAAAAGTTTAAGGAATCAAGTTGAAAAAACTAAATAGTTGAGGATATCATGTTGCAATTAAGCCAAATAAACAAAAAAAATAACAATATATGATAGTTTTACAATTTAATAACTGTTCTGGAAACATCTTCGTGTCTTTTCAGACCTTCTTGGAATTTTGTTTATGTCTCTTAAGAACACAAAATATTGGAACAACTACTAATTAAATATGAAAACAATTCTCTATAAGCGATAATCGTTCACTAAATATATGGATGCAAGACCGTGGAGTAACTTTCTAGTAAGTGGGATGGTTACCAGCAATATTTTTCCATAAAAATGACAGTTACAAAACTGAACAGTCTCAGCTTCAGCGAAACCGTGACGATGATACAGATCAGTGGTTCCGTAGTGCTACCTAAGTAGCTTCACAAAATCGTGCCACAATAGTCCCTTTGCGAAATTTCATCTGATGCGTATGTGTGAAGTGCGCCATCAAAGCGCCCTTCGTCCACGTTTGAGTTCGAGCTAAGTCCAAATTTATTTATAAAATTGGTGACAAAACAAATGCTTGTTGTGATATTTAAACCTTGTCCACTAGCTCTCAATATACTAACCACTTGGGCTAATGCACCTTATGTGGACAAGACAATAAACGATTGCAATGATTTGTCTTAACATGAAATAGTGGTGAGACCATATCACCAATGACAAAATTCAAATAAACCGCAACAATAACTTCAACTTATTTTGCAAGTTTCGTAAGGGTATGGTGTGAACCATATCTAACCTAAGGTAGATTGGGGAGTCTTAGTCAGAAGGGGGTATGTATGTCACGCCCCACTCTCGTAGGAGCGATCGTCCTCGCTAAGGCATAATTTTGCGTGAGCCTAGATTGCACTCATGCAAGGGAGGTCCATAACGACCGATTACAGGCAAAGCGACGGAGGGCATCGCAAAGAAGTCCCAAGCAGAAACATTAAATAGTCAGCAGCGAAAATTTGAAGCAAACACAAGTCATGCAAAATACTCTTTTATTGATATTGAACAAAAATTACAATGTGGGCACGAGGCCAAATTACAAGTCTCTCAAGCTCACTTTTCTCTCATATTACAAGTCACTCTGCTCTCTCTCATTTCTCAATACAAGCTTCAAGGCGACGAGTGATAAATTCTATGGAATGGCGATAACCATACATTATGTCCCGTATAAGTTCTGACTCCATGCGGTCGCACGCCTCAAAACGCTAAGAAACTCCGTACCTCGACGCACACTACCAAAATATGTCAAATTAGCGACGCTAGTTAAAAACGTCGCTATGTTTTGTGTATTTAGCGACGTATGTAAATGATGTCACGACCCGCACCCTAGAGTTAGGGCACGAGAACGTAACAACGCCCAGCCTACGCCGCAGTGTCGGCGGAAGAACGCTGTTCTAGGTCTCAATGCATCTAACAGTGTAAGACTAAACAGTTTATACTCCCCGAATGGGGGTGACATAGCAGATACAGCCTCAATCACATCTAAGGTAGAGCATGATAAGGATAGATAAAACATGAAATCCAAAAGAGATACAGGAGATAGAAGTCTAAGTGTCTAAGATACATAAACCCAGAAATACATCTCAAAACTCAAATACAGATACAGTAATCCACAAAGTAAATACAACTCCAGACAAAATGAAATAACTATCTAAACAACCTCTATTGTGTCTTCTCTAGGCTAGCAGGCAATCCCAGGCTATCTGTAAAATTTATCAACAGGTCCAGTCAGGACAGGAGCGAGCACAATACATCTCAACAGTTCATAGCAGGTTAGAAAATATATTCATGCAGTAAAGTAAGATACAAGTACTGAAAGAAGTGCAGTATGTAAACAGAGAGAGAAAGCTGTAATAGAAATATCTACTATAAGTAAAGAGCTACCAGTGACTAGTGATTTAGAGCACAAAGTCGACATGTGAACGGCTTGATTTGTACATGGCTATACTAAAGAGGCGTACATGGCTATTCTACTTTGGAAATTGTTCACATGTCTATTTATACTCCCCCGTACCCCCAATCAATACACAAGGATCCAACCAGGTTATGTTATATGATGCTACGTAACAGCCTCCGAAGGGTGGTAGACCCCGAAGGTAATAAGACCCCGAAGGTGATAGACCCCGAAGGTGATAAGACCCCGAAGGTGGTAGACCCCGAAGGTGATAAGACCCCGAAGGTGTTTGACCGCGAAGGTGATAGACCCCGAAGGTGGTACATAGTAGTCCCATAAATGGGATAAAGATTCTAGGAAGACTCTACGATCATAAGAGTATATGTCGTAAGTGATCAAAGAACCAATGAAGCATATGATACGCCATGTAAGTGAAACATACAGAACATGTAGTACCCGATTCTCCCTAAGGATAACATCTCAAAGAGGGATCCATATAGTACCAATCCGTGTGACCAACGTGACAGTACAAGTAAAGTAATCTACTGCAGGAAATAATTCTAAGCTGGATATGAAATAATCAGAGAATGTACTCGCCTGATATCTGAATGTCCAAGGTAAAGATACTGTCCGAGGAGAGGTGTCTGGCTCCTAATTAGAACAGCACAAGTCACAACATGTCCAGAAGGGTAATATAAAGCACTACAATGCATTCTACATGAATCTAGGTCAAACTAGGCCAAAGTCAACCCTTGGTCAACTCTGGTCAACTGTACTAGTCAAACTAGGTCATATCCTAACCCAGCAAGTCTTACTAGGCCTAACCAAGACTTATCCTAGCAAGCACACATCAATACAAGGCTATACAAGCCAACATACACCCAACTCTATATAGCATGCAATTATTCAATACTCAAATAGGCAAGAATTCACATTGGATATACACTAGGTAATCTATTACTTTAAACTATATATGTCTACACATATATACACATGCATATATTGGTATTCAACATTAGGTCTATAATCATGGCATTTCAAATGGTTATATAAACTAATATATTACAACACAATATGCTAACATATATATAATATACATACATAGCTAAGTTAACTATATTCATAAATACTTATTTAAGAGGCTATGTGTGTGTATGTGAACATGGCAAAGGGTCAAGTGAGGATTAAATAGGCATACATAGTGTATACATATCAAAGAGTGTCAAGGTGTAAGTGAACAATGTGTCAAGTGTGATAGTGTCAACATAGTGTAAGGGGTACATGAGGTAATATAGGATTTGTGTTAACATAGAACATTACATCTCATTAACTTGTATATTTCATACATTACATCTATTATTACATTACATTCATGCTTTCATTCATTCATTATTCATTTATTCTCTTGCACTACTATATGTACCATATATTACATACTATGGAACCTACATATTCATTACAAGCCATACTTATACATGCTTACATTAGATAGAATACTTACACCTCGTACATCATTTATTTAACCATTTACTCATGCTTGTATTCTCTATTTAGTTACATAATGCATATACATTAACATGGGTTAAAATCAAATAGATAATTATATTACACACAAGGGTGCACAAAATGCAAATGCCGAATAGTAACTCCTACTAATAATCAATACTGTACCATCTCAGCATGAATTAAAATTTAGGATTAAAGTATGTTATAGATCTATGTGTTAGCTTTCCGAAACTTCAAACGGATCGTATTTTCGTTTCCAGAAACTCCCGGAATCGCAAAAACACCGAGAACGCATTTGTCTTTCGTACAGCTAACACTCAAATAATTCTCCAGAAAGTTACAGAAAGAATTAGGCCTATTAATACATGTTTTTGGAAAGCTAACTTCAATACGCTTCTTTTAAAAAAACGGGAGATTAAACCGAGCTTTGAGCTAGAAGTTATGACATTTCTAAGTTAGGGCTGAAATTAAAAACGTGGATAAAAATCATGACGGATTTAGATAGTTTGAGCCAAAAGAATACACAATATATATCCTAATTATCCACAACAATAATAGCAATAATAATATGAGGAACCACACTCACAAACTTGATTATATAATCATCATGAACCATTTATTACATATATAAATATAGATACACTCTCATTACAATATATATATATAAATCTATATATGTAACATGAACACATCCACAACACAAAGGACACTCCTATGACCTCCAAATGGACACAAAATAGACACAAATGGAGATACAACCATGGGGGTCATTCCTATGGGTTCAAAATAGACCTATATGCATAAGGAAATGAAAAGGAGAAGGGATTTATACCTCCCGGTAGATCGAATCGAAGAAAAACCTTCCCGGAGCGACACCGACACGTAGAGATTCCAAAAGGACACGAACGAGCTCCGAATCCTCCCAAACTTGGGTAGCTTCCTTCTTGGCTAGAATGGAGAAGGAAAGAAGAGGATTTGGTGGTGAAATGGAAGGATTTGGTGGAGAAATTGCTAGGGATTGCTCTCTAGGAATTTGGGGAAGAACAAGAGAGAGAAAAATAGATGGATAATGACAAATGGGAGGCTCAACCCTATCCTTATTGTGGCTGGCCATAAAGATGGTTTTGTCCTATTAGGAAAAGTCCAAAAGCCCCTACTAACCTATTCTATGAGTATTAGGAAAGGGCTAATTGGTTGGGGCTAAATTAGTCATTCTAAAGTCTCTAAACACACTAACCTTATCCATAATAATTAGTCTAACCTCTAACTAAAATATTTCTATCATGTGGACTAAAATTAATATCATGTGGTCCATGCCTAACTAGTGTGTGGGTCCCACTAGAGTCAAACTATCCCGGGTCCCCGTTTCAAGTCGGATTGAGTTAAAATTTGAACCCGACTCAAATAACCCCAAAACAATATCATAAATAATAAAATAACATCAAAATAATTCAAAGAGGTCAAATGCAAAAATATCTTTAGGCCAAAAATGACATTAAAATATCATAATCACATGGTTAGGCTCTAGGTCAAACAGTCTCTAGGATTTCACTAGCAAAACGTCAAAACCACAAGTCATTGATTTAAATAATTTTAAAATGATTTAAAATCAGCAAAAATCATATCATGAATTAAATATCATTATTAAAATAATTATAAACACAAAATTTTAAAATTATCCTCATTTGAGAAACTGGGTGCTACAACTCTACCCACCTTAGAAAAATTTCGTCCTCGAAATTTAAGATCGATAGTACTCCTTCTAGAGCCTCTAACCTACCCAATATCTAAGGTAACACTTCCTTACACTGGAATAATTAACGGATATCTAAAAAGTGTCAATCTAGGAATACCTCCAATACTGCTCTGCTGTAAGGCGGTAATGGAACTTCAATAGAATATGGACTGGAACCTATATCCAAGGGACTGGACCTATTTTAAAGTGGTCTTAACTAAGGATGAAAAAGAACTGATCATAGGCTATAGGTATGCTCAAACTATTATCTTCCTATTAACCATCTATTAATACATTCTATTACCATAGGAACGATGCATTACTAAGACATATAGGCCCCTATCTCTCATAACACATTTATACTCACTAAAAGACTAGTACATCCTATCAAGGCTGATACTATAGTCTCTCATAAATCTCATAAGCTATATGTTTATAGACACACATCCCCACATCCAGGACTAACCTATATATATCTACAACTGATACTAATGGGATGACGTCCCTATTTCCTAACAATCAAGGTCTAAATTTTTTTTTTATCTAAATCATGCAATTTGAAGGAATAGTATACAAGGTCAGGACATACCGTAGTAGTTGGAAGTCTCACCTAGGTGCACTGGTCATTCTAGGTCAAAACAGTACTATGGTATCAACACACAAACAATTTAGGGTGTCTTACTTGGGAAGGTAAGGAAACAACAATCATCAAGGTTGTAGGGCTGTCTACCATCCTATATAAAAATTGGTCATTATCAAAATAAAATAAAGGAAACTACCAATTATTAAAAAAAGTACAAAAAATTAAATTTAAAAATTAAGGAATTAAAAATCACTTGCATTGAAATCCAATCACAATATATATAGAGAGAGAGCGTTAGAGAGGGAAAAGCTAGCATTGTGTGTATGGGGACGTGTTTATATGGTTAGATAGTAGGCGTGTGTGTACGTGAATATACATGAAAGTGTATATGAGGATTTGGATTTCAAACAATAACTATCAAGTTACACTAATCATGGCATATGGGTTAACAATCTACAATATACAATCTATTTAATCACAACTTGCATGGCTAACCATATATATACATATATAAAAAGGTAGAGACTTAGTTATGTATTTATATATTATAACATGTATGCCTAAGCTCTATATATATCTATCTAGATATATAATCATAACATAGAGGGAAAAAATGATTAGGTTACATGACAGTGTATACTAAGTTAGGGTGTGTGTGTCCTTGTATAGGGTTATAGCTTAGTATTGAAAGGTTAAACCCAGTTTTAGTTCAGCATTTACATACAAAATCTGAAAAGATGCTAACATTTAAACCAGTGCAATATTAACATAACACAGTTTCAGATTTTAGGGTTTTGAACATCGCAACCAATCTCAATGGTCCCAATACATCCTAACATGATAGAAATGAAACCCTAACATACTATCCATACATTTATCTACGCATACAGTTCAATATTACATGTTAAATCTGAAATTGAACATTTGAAATCAATGTGAAAATGTTAACATATATTCAGTTTTCAGGATTTTGGAGAAACTTGAACGTCAAAACCAACTCAATGTTTATCACAACCTATCATGTAAGAATATGAAACCTAACATTATATCCCTACAACAACAATGTACACAGCTCTAAATATTACATTTAAAACAACAATTTGAACTAACATTTAAAATCCAGTATTAAGGGTTAATATGCACACAGTCTCAGATTTGACAAATTTAAACACAAAACTCAACAATTTTTTTAAATAAAACTCTAGGTATGACATACATGTGCAGTGATGTAAACATAACTAATAATATAAAATTTATATTTAACTTACGAATTTAAACTGTAAAAGCAGAAAACCAGAAATATTGGGGTTTTGAAAATTTAACATCAACGACATATTAATATTTATTTAGATAGGTGGAAATCAAGTGTAGCATGCATAAGTGTCAGAAAAGTATCCACTATATATATTCATATATATATTCTCATGTCCCAATATAAAAATCGGATTCTATACCAAGACCAACATTAGATTCCTACTAATATTGCAAAACAGGTGATTGGTGTAATCAAGACGATTTATTATTATTTAATACAAAAATAATAGCAAGAAGGAAATAACGATGAAATCTATTTTGCTTAATTGTTTAAAAGAAGGAACCATTTTAAAATCCAGAGTTAAAATATCAAATCCAAGGTAAAGTCTAGCAAAATCATCAATTCATTGTATTAAGAAGAAATTCATAGAAGAAGTTACACAAAGGTTTATAAAATAGCTAAAGTTACTCCTAAGCTAAATAATGAGAAGCAAAACAAAACAAAACAATTAATAATTTCTTTTTTTTGAAGGACTGAAACAAAGTAGAGAAAACATGTTCGAAAATATTTAAGGTACAATCTGATAATCATATGCGTCTATCCACAATCATGGTACTCTAAATCCTCGTCATACTAGTAAGCAAGGCTACGATAATCACAGAGCCCTTGACTTATGCACATATCTCTAGAATCATGGTATTTAACATTTTTGCGGTGCCGCTAGCTTGGCTGCGAAAATCTTAAATTCCCACACCCGAGAAATATATCCAGAGTCAGACTATATGTCCTCACCATGCTGGCTAATGTGACTATAGAAGACTAGATTCCATAACATAGATGACCTAGCCCATATAATTTCATCTTGCCAAAAATTAAATTAAATCAACAATGAATACCCAAAAATTAAATCAAATTTATCAACGAATATCAAACTCAAAAATAAACAAAATCCTTCAATCATATACATACAAACTCGGATGCTACAGCTAATCGTCAAGATTCAAAATTCAACAATCTTCCATCAAAATCAATAAATACAAACCCAAATTCAACAATAATCCATCAAATTTAACAACATAAAATAAAGATAAAACAATCAAGGAAAAAGAGAGTTTTCAAATCGAAGTTAAAATAAGATTCTCAAGGGTCGTCCCAGGAATCTCTTAAGGGTTCCTAACTGTGATTGAGTACCTTCAAAATATATTCTAATCCTACTGCAGGCTGTAGTGGTACTCAAGTTCGAATACCACTACATAAACTCGACCTGCATGGGCCACCACTAAAAACGTGTCACGACCCGCACCCTAGAGTTAGGGCACGAGAACGTAACAACGCCCAGCCTACGCCGCAGTGTCGGCGGAAGAACGCTGTTCTAGGTCTCAATGCATCTAACAGTATAAGACTAAACAGTTTATACTCCCCGAATGGGGGTGACATAGCAGATACAGCCTCAATCACATCTAAGGTAGAGCATGATAAGGATATATAAAACATGAAATCCAAAAGAGATACAGGAGATAGAAGTCTAAGTGTCTAAGATACATAAACCCAGAAATACATCTCAAAACTCAAATACAGATATAGTAATCCACAAAGTAAATACAACTCCAGACAAAATAAAATAACTATCTAAACAACCTCTATTGTGTCTTCTCTAGGCTAGCAGGCAATCCCAGGCTATCTGTAAAATTTATCAACAGGTCCAGTCAGGACAGGAGCGAGCACAATACATCTCAACAGTTCATAGCAGGTTAGAAAATATATTCATGCAGTAAAGTAAGATACAAGTACTGAAAGAAGTGCAGTATGTAAACAGAGAGAGAAAGCTGTAATAGAAATATCTACTATAAGTAAAGAGCTACCAGTGACTAGTGATTTAGAGCACAAAGTCGACATGTGAACGGCTTGATTTGTACATGGCTATACTAAAGAGGCGTACATGGCTATTCTACTTTGAAAATTATTCACATGTCTATTTATACTCCCCCGTACCCCCAATCAATACACAAGAATCTAACCAGGTTATGTTATATGATGCTATGTAACAGCCCCCGAAGGGTGGTAGACCCCGAAGGTAATAAGACCCCGAAGGTGATAGACCCCGAAGGTGATAAGACCCGAAAGGTGGTAGACCCCGAAGGTGATAAGACCCCGAAGGTGTTTGACCCCGAAGGTGATAGACCCCGAAGGTGGTACATAGTAGTCCCATAAATGGGATAAGGATTCTAGGAAGACTCTACGATCATAAGAGTATATGTCGTAAGTGATCAAAGAACCAATGAAGCATATGATACGCCATGTAAGTGAAACATACAGAACATGTAGTACCCGATTCTCCCTAAGGATAATATCTCAAGAAGGGATCCATATAGTACCAATCCGTGTGACCAACGTGACAGTACAAGTAAAGTAATCTACTGCAGGAATAATTCTAAGCTGGATATGAAATAATCAGAGAATGTACTCGCCTGATATCTGAATGTCCAAGGTAAAGATACTGTCCGAGGAGAGGTGTCTGGCTCCTAATTAGAACAGCACAAGTCACAACATGTCCAGAAGGGTAATATAAAGCACTACAATGCATTCTACATGAATCTAGGTCAAACTAGGCCAAAGTCAACCCTTGGTCAACTCTGGTCAACTGTACTAGTCAAACTAGATCATATCCTAACCCAGCAAGTCTTACTAGGCCTAACCAAGACTTATCCTAGCAAGCACACATCAATACAAGGCTATACAAGCCAACATACACCCAACTCTATATAGCATGCAATTATTCAATACTCAAATAGGCAAGAATTCACATTGGATATACACTAGGTAATCTATTACTTTAAACTATATATGTCTACACATATATACACATGCATATATTGGTATTCAACATTAGGTCTATAATCATGGCATTTCAAATGGTTATATAAACTTATATATTACAACACAATATGCTAACATATATATAATATACATACATAGCTAAGTTAACTATATTCATAAATACTTATTTAAGAGGCTATGTGTGTGTATGTGAACATGGCAAAGGGGCAAGTGAGGATTAAATGGGCATACATAGTGTATACATATCAAAGAGTGTCAAGGTGTAAGTGAACAATGTGTCAAGTGTGATAGTGTCAACATAGTGTAAGGGGTACATGAGGTAATATAGGATTTGTGTTAACATAGAACATTACATCTCATTAACTTGTATATTTCATACATTACATCTATTATTACATTACATTCATGCTTTCATTCATTCATTATTCATTTATTCTCTTGCACTACTATATGTACCATACATTACATACTATGGAACCTACATATTCATTACAAGCCATACTTATACATGCTTACATTAGATAGAATACTTACACCTCGTATATCATTTATTTAACCATTTACTCATGCTTGTATTCTCTATTTAGTTACATAATGCATATACATTAACATGGGTTAAAATCAAATAGATAATTATATTACACACAAGGGTGCACAAAATGCAAATGCCGAATAGTAACTCCTACTAATAATCAATACTGTACCATCTCAGCATGAATTAAAATTTAGGATTAAAGTATGTTATAGATCTATGTGTTAGCTTTCCGAAACTTCAAACGGATCGTATTTTCGTTTTCGGAAACTCCCGGAATCGCGAAAACACCGAGAACGTGTTTGTCTTTCGTATAGCTGACACTCAAATAATTCTCCAGAAAGTTATAGAAAGAATTAGTCCAATTAATATATGTTTTTGGAAAGCTAACTTCAATACGCTTCTTTTAAAAAAAACGGGAGATTAAACCGAGCTTTAAGCTAGAATTTATGACATTTCTCAGTTAGGGCTGAAATTAAAAACGTGGATAAAAATCATGACGGATTTAGATAGTTTGAGCCGAAAGAATACACAATATATATCCTAATTATCCACAACAATAATAGCAATAATAATATGAGGAACCACACTCACAAACTTGATTATATAATCATCATGAACCATTTATTACATATATAAATATAGATACACTCTCATTACAATATATATATATATAAATCTATATATGTAACATGAACACATCCACAACACAAAGGACACTCCTATGACCTCCAAATGGACACAAAATGGACACAAATGGAGATACAACCATGGGGGTCATTTCTATGGATTCAAAATAGACCTATATGCATGAGAAAATGAAAAGGAGAAGGGATTTATACCTCCCGGTAGATCGAATCGAAGAAAAACCTTCCCGGAGCGACACCGACACGTAGAGATTCCAAAAGGACACGAACGAGCTCCGAATCCTCCCAAACTTGGGTAGCTTCCTCCTTGGCTAGAATGGAGAAGGAAAGAAGAGGATTCGGTGGTGAAATGGAAGGATTTGGTGGAGAAATTGCTAGGAATTGCTCTCTAGGAATTTGGGGAAGAACAAGAGAGAGAAAAATAGATGGATAATGACAAATGGGAGGCTCAACCCTATCCTTATTGTGGCTGGCCATAAAGGTGGTTTTGTCCTATTAGGAAAAGTCCAAAAGCCCCTACTAACCTATTCTATGAGTATTAGGAAAGGGCTAATTGGTTGGGGCTAAATTAGTCATTTTAAAGTCTCTAATCACACTAACCTTATCCATAATAATTAGTCTAACCTCTAACTAAAATATTTCTATCATGTGGACTAAAATTAATATCATGTGGGCCATGTCTAACTAGTGTGTGGGTCCCACTAGAGTCAAACTACCCCGGGTTTCCGTTTCAAGTCGGATTGAGTTGAAATTCGAACCCGACTCAAATAACCCCAAAACAATATCATAAATAATAAAATAACATCAAAATTATTCAAAGAGGTCAAATGCAAAAATATCCTTAGGCCAAAAATGACATTAAAATATTATAATCACATGGTTAGGCTCTAGGTCAAACAGTCTCTAGGGTTTCACTAGCAAAACGTCAAAACCACAAGTCATTGATTTAAATAATTTTAAAATAATTTAAAATCAGCAAAAATCATATCATGAATTAAATATTATTATTAAAATAATTATAAACATGAAATTTTAAAATTACCCTCATTTGGGAAACTGGGTGCTACAACTGACGTCGCTGAACGTCACTATCAGCGACGTTTAGCGACTATTAGCGACTATAATTATAGTTTGGAAAGAACGAGTCGCTATATAGTCGCAAAACGTCGCTGATGTATTTTATTCAGAGACATTTTGGCGATATTTAATCATGTCCGTCGCTATCCTATTACTGAACAGCGATGTCTGGCGACGTCTCACTTAGACGTCGTGAAAAACTTTCATTTAGGGTTCTGGGAACCCGATCGATTTCATATTATTTTCCAAATTTCAATCTCCTGCCGAGCACTCTCGTTTCTCTCCCCCTCCCCCTCTCGTCTCTGGCGACCGCTCCCCCCGACGATCTCCTCCCCTCCGGCGACCCCTATCCGACCCCGACGAGCTCTCCGGCGACCGCTACCCGACGAGCTCTCGTTTCCTTCCGGCCCCTTCCCCCTCGTCCCCTGCCCCAGCGACCCCCCTCGTCCCCTGGTGACCTCGTCGTCGCTTCTCCACCGTCGACCCCCTCGTCCCCTGCTCCGCTCCGGCGACCCCTACTCGAGCCCGTCCAGGTATACCTAAGCCTAACCCTATCTTCCACTGACACGACATAGACACATTGACACACTCACTGACACGACACCGACACACTCATTGACACGACATTGACACACTTACACACGACACACAAAAACTATGTATACTCATTAAAGAAAACTCTTATACATATGTATACATGTATACATAAAACTCTTATACATATGTATACAATATATACATACGTATACTCATTGATGGTTCCTTTATATATATATACATATGTATACAATCTCAGAAAAAAAACTCTTATATAACTATAGTTATATCTATCAATCTACATATATACATATGTATACAATCTCAGGAAAAACTGAACTAAACACACATAGGTATACTCATTGAAGAAAACTGAGATTTCACAATGGAACTTGGATTTTGATACATAAAACGAGATGATGGTTCCTTTAGTTAGCTTGCTTATGTTACAATTATATTCTCTGTGAATATCGATTTTACCAGATGGCACCCATGACCCGAGCAGCGGCACGTCGTTTGAGGGAAACACAGATTGCTGAGTTGAATCAGCTGTAGGAACATCGATGTGTATTTACAGCTATTGATTGATGAGTTGAATCAGTTGTGGGAAGTAGGTTCCAACACGTACGATGTATCTAGAAAACAAAATTTTCAGATGCGGACATCACTTATGTGGACCATCAACGACTTTTCGGCCTATGGTATGTTATCTGGATGGAGCACGCATGGTCGTCTTTCATGTTCGTATTGCATGGACCGCACTAAGGCTTTCCGTTTGAAACACGAAGACAAACCGTGCTTCTTCGATTGTTATCGACAATTCCTGCCAAGGATCATCCGTACCAGAGGAACAAGAATACTTTTTATGCTGGCATTATGGAGAAGGTTAATCCCCCGCCAAGGTGGCCCGGATACACGATATGGGAAGAGGTAAAAGATTTACCAAGAGCTATTGAAGAGCCTGCTACGGGCTACAAGTGTGACGGATTTGGTCGCACTCATAACTGGACGAAGAGGAGTATATTCTGGGATCTGCCATATTGGAGCACCAATCTGATTAGACATAACCTTGATGTCATGTATATCGAGAAGAATGTGTTTGAAAACATAATTAATACTGTAATGGACGTAAAGAGGAAGACGAAAGACAATCCAAAGGCTAGATTGGACTTGGAAGAAATATGTAGACGTCCTGCATTGCATTTGATAGAGGACGGAAATGGGGAGTTGAAGCAGCCTAAGGCAATTTTTTTTACTAGAGAAGAAGGATAAAGTGAGACTTTGTAGGTGGATTCAAGGTCTAAAATTTCCAGACAGGTATGTTTTGAACTTGAGAAGATGCGTCGACTTCAAGGAGAACAAACTGACAGGTATGAAGAGCCATGATTGTCACGTATTCATGGAGAGGTTAATTTCGATTGCATTTCGGGAATTCTCACCCCCAGTTGTTTGGGATCAATTGACCGAGCTTAACATATTCTTCAGAGATCTTTGTTCTAGTAAGTTGCTCCTCGATCGTCTAGAAAAATAGGAGAATGATATTACGGTAACACTGTGCAAGCTCGAGAAGGTATTTCCTCCTGGATTCTTCGACTCCATGAAGCATTTGCCAATTCATTTTCCTACGAGACACGTGTTGGTGGGCCCGTTGTTTATCGGTGGATGTACCCGTTTGAGCGGTATTTGAACCACCTAAAGAGGAAGGTAAAAAATAAGGCTCGGATCAAGGGTTCTATTTGTGAACCCTACATTCTCGAGGAGATTACAAACTTCTGCTCGACGTATTTCAAACCTCATGTTGCTACGAATAGAACGAGGGCTCCGAGAAACGACGACGGTTATCAAGAATCTAATGATGGAATACTAAAAGTATTCAATATGTCCGAAAAGCCTTCGGGGAAAATGAAGAAGTGATATTTGAATGACGAAGAGCTAAGGGCTGTTCAGTTGTATGTATTACTCAATTGCGACGAGGATGAAGTGGAGAAGCTAGAGGGGTAAGTAATTAATGATGAGTTTACGTCATCTCAATGTAATAGTATAAGCTAATATTATTGTACTAATCGACGGTTGCTTCGTTGTTTTTTAGCACATATAATGCTGAGTTGAGGTCGGTTAGACCCTACCTAACAGATGAAGCATTAGAACAAGAAATGAGACGTCATTTTCCTTCTTGGTTGAGCGAATATGTAAGCACCCCGGTAATTACTGGCCTCTTTTAATACAACTGCACAATAAATAACTTACTATCTCTTCTTTGGTATTCAGGTCGATCGTCTAATTTCACCCGAGATTGAATTAATTAGAACTCTTGCCAAGGGACCAATTACTTTTGTTAAAATATATCCAAGTTACCGTGTCAATGGCTTTCGGTTCAAGTCGACAAATGCTCCGATCAGAGACAGCTTTCTGGATCTTGATTCCACGAAAAACAGTTATTTGTGTATCAAATCTTCGAACTACAAAGACGTCGATCCAGGAAATAATTTCTTTGGCATCTTGCGAGAGATTGTGGAGTTGACGTATAATTATGACAGAGAACCTACAAAGATCGTGTTGTTCAAGTGTGAATGGTTCGATCCGACTGAAAATTAAGGTTGAAAAATTGACAAGCATGGTCTTGTGGATATAAACTACAAGCGTAGATATCAAGGCTACGAATCATTTGTCCTAGCAACTCAAGCTCAGCTTGTGTACTTCACAGCTTATCCGAGACGGGAAGCAGCGAAGTCTGACTGGTGGGCAGTATGCAAGACTAAAGCTAGAGATACTTTTGATGTTGACGAAAAAGCTTATCAAGAGGACGAGCTACCTCTTGTAATTCAATATTGTTGATGTAGACTCTACGGAATTTATGCATTACACGACACATAATGTAGAAGATGTAGAATTATCCGAAGAGGAAGACGAAGCCGACGAAGGCGAAGATGAAAGTGAAGATGAGGAGGAAGATGAGGTCGAGGAAGACGAACAAGATGATTATTCTGAAGATAATTGAGAGAGACGTACTTTCATTTTCTTATTATGTAGAGTTGGTTATTATCTAGTCTTGGTTATTATCTGAATGTACTATCTGGACTTAGATGTTTCTTGTAAAATATACTATCTGGACTTAGATATTTCTTGAAAAATGTATCATCATATGTTGTCTTGGTTATTATCTTGTCTTTGTTGCACTTTCATATTTCTAGTCTCTATTATTTGTTGTCTTTGTTGTATCTCATCATATGTTGTTATCAGGCATGACATATCATTGCGGATCATTCCGTATTTCCCAACATGGGGCACGGGGTACTGATACTGGCAGAGGATAGGGCACTCCTTCGGTACCTACTGGTGGTACTGCTAGAGGATGGGGTTCTTCTTCGGTACCTCCTACTGGTACCGGCTCTGGATCTTCGTCGCCCAGTACTCCTGTGTATCGGACAGTAGCTCCGTCCGCCACGATGCTACATGGCATATCTCCTGGGATGAGTTGTTCCAGGCCTGAGACTGCTTCCGAGAGTAGCGTTCCTCCTGCTGATACGACGATGGAGGCAGATGAGGAGATGGAGGAGGCTGTGCCGGCGGCCGACCAGTATCAGGCAGATGATGCATGCGCACCTCCGGAGGAGACGAGGATGGAGATCTGGGCCGACGGTACAAAGTAAGTATTTTAGTTTATCATTTTTTCTGTGTTTATCATAAATTAACTTTTCTCATTAATATAATATGTCTATATAGATATCGTCCCCCGTTGGTACAGAGACGCCTAGGCCAGCTCCTGAGGCAAAATTATGGGGGTCCTTGGATAAACTACTTGGATGCTCCGGACGATAGGAAGGCCTACTGGTTTGCGCACTTCAAGGTTAAAATAGATTTGCTTTTAACATGAATCATTTGATTTATGCATATTATATATTACTGAAAAATATTTGGTTTGTGTACTCTTCTAGGATATATTTTTCTATCCACCGTACCGAGCCGAGCTGATCGAGGGAATGTTTCCTGCTGTCGCTGCTAAGCTGATCCGCGACGCTATCATTGATCAGAAGGCTCGTGATCGTACCGGAAAGCCGATCCAAGGTTGGATCACCCCTGATCAGTGGGATGCGATGAAGGCTCGATTTAACGAGCCAAGGTACAAGAAAAAGTCCGAGAAAGACAAGGCGGCTAGGCAGCATGCCTCGAAGTGGTACGGTAGGTCGATTCCGATGACGGAATATTTTCGTCGTCTGGTATGTAATTTTCTTTCAGAAATATTATTTTAATGCAAATTCGATAAATTATTACTAAGGTAATATATTTAATTACAGGTAAGGAAGGTCGGTAACGCCGACATGGTGACCGTCTTCCTGGCCACCCATCGGAAGGGCGAAGGCCTTATTGACGAGAGGGCCCAGCTTGCCTATGTAAGTATTACAATACTATTTGTTAATTATAATACTTCGTGTTAATTTTAATATAACTTAGTAAATATTCATACAAATAAGTATTCATGTAGTTAGTAATAATAAGTAATTAATTAGAAATTAGAAATTATAGAGGACTATCCATACTTTCTAGGTCGAGTATGAGAGGCTTCGGGACCGGGCGGCTAGTAGTGCACCTACTGCAGGAGAGGCTGGTACTTTCTCGCAGTCCACTCAAGCTCTGCCGGCGGACGAGGTGTGGATGACCGCCGCTGGTGGCCTCCGTAGGGGTACGTACTACGGTACGGGATCCTACGGCGCCCTAGTTGTGAGCCAGTCCTCTAGGGCATCCTCCGCTAGTGTGTATGGTCCACAGCTGTCCCAGGAGTCTACCCGAGTCCACCAGATGATGGAGTCTCTCCGGGACGAACTGCTACGACGGATTCAGCACCAGTCTCAGCACCAGTCGGATGAGCCTGTTCTTATAGCACGATTGGATACGATCGACCGCAGCATTATGGAGCTCCAGCATGTGACTGAGCGGACAGAGCGGAGCGTCACTGATCTTACAGTGTCGACGGAGCGTAGCATATTGGATCTGCAGGCATCACAGATGACCATGGGCGAGAGGCTAAGATTGGTGCAAGATTCGATGGCTGATAGCAGTGATAGAATATTATCTACCATGGATTCATACTACCAGCGACTTGCAATGTTGGAGCTTTATCGTCCTTCGGGTGCGCCTTCATCGTCGTCGACTCCGCCGGCGCCACTGCCTTCTTCACCGACACCGACTCCACCGACGTCACTACCTCCTTCATCGGTATCGATTTCACAGGAGGACTATAAGATTTTCTTATCCCTTCGTCACAGCGCGCCCCCTCCTGCTCCAGATCCCCAGTAGTCCGAGATAGGACTATTTATATTGAGTGTTTGAGTACTTGTTTTTTTTGTATTTGTTTGTGACACTTGTTTGTTGGTTGCACAGATACATTGGTAATTGGTTGTGTAGACCCATGATTCTGTGGAGAAAATGATTCTGTGGAGAAAATGATTCTGTGGAGAAAATAATTCTATGGAGAGAATGATTCTATTTGTTGCATATATTGTGTTTCAGATTAAACTGCAGGAAGAAAATGATTCTGTGGAGAAAACTGCATACTGTAATTTTTTTTCAAATTTAGCGACATCTACTGACGTTTACCAACGCTTTTCGACGACACTTTGCGTCGGTAGACATCGCTAAACTGGCATATATTGACAGGCTACCAACGTATAGCGATGTCTGTTTCGTCGGTATACGTCGGTAAACGTCGCTATACATCGGTAAATATCCCAGGATTTTACCTCATTTTTTTAGGATATACCGACGTATAGCGACATCACAAAACGTCGGTACTATATACTGACCTATAGCGACATCAAAAACATCGATAATTTTTTCCAGGGAATACCGACGTATAGCGACATCATAAACGTCGCTATTTTATTGACGAAACGATGGTAAACGTTGGTATATTACCGACGTATCCTTACATCGGTAAACGTCGGTGTTGGCAACAATCAGCGACGTCTTCCCAAACACCGACTAAGGTTTCCACGACAAGAAGAAGACGTCGCTAAATACGTCGCTAAACTGTTTTAGCGACGTCTTTAGGCATTTTAGCGACGTCTTTAGGCGTCGCTAAAATGACTTATTCTGGTAGTGGCATCCAAGCGAGCTCAGCGCCATCGGAATTCTACCTGTGCCTGTACATGAAAACTGTGTGGGTGTCAGTACTCAACTGTACTGGTGGAGTGAGCTCCTCGTCCACCCATACAAAACCAACACGTTCATTTACTTTGTGCAGCTTAATTCCTTTTGATTGTCTTGCTACTCTTGCCTTAGGATCAATTTTAGGACAGAGACACCTAGGCCAATACTTGGCAACGCAACGACGAGGTCGTGCTATACTCTATTTGTGGCTTCAATATATATTTGAGGCAGTGCCTCGCCAAGTATAAACTTATACAAACTCGGCCGTGCCAAGACTTTTACTTGTTTTATGTGCCTCTAGACCATTGTCACGTCCCAGAACCAGAATACTGGCAGGTGGGGACGGACAAGGCCAGCTACGTGATACCAAAGTACGCCAGTACTCTGAAATCACGTATAAGCTTTCAAGACATGGGGGTTACTTCTACAAGCCAACAGTCGATCCTAGGTGTCACTTCCCGTTCCCAGAATACGTATTTTAGTTCATGTACTGTTTTAATATATTTATTTAATATATATCATGTATTGTTCTGTATTTAAAATTCCTTTAATTTCACGTTAATTAATTTTCCTGCAATTTTACTTTCATCATTTTACTTTCTGCTTTATTTTTGGGTTCGGTCCGAGTTGGTTTATTTTTTCGGCCTTGGATGGTTCAACATGAACCCACCTACCACCACCCCCATTTAAAGCCTCATCCCCTTTCTCTCTCTCTCTTCATTACTTCTTCTTATTACTCTTCTTCTTCCACATAACTCCCCTACCAACCTAGGAGGGCTAGGCAAGTACAACTTGCTTCTTGATGGATTTTTATTTTTGTTGTTCCATTGTCTTCCTCTTAAGATTCTTAGACACTTTACTTCTTAGCATTTACAATTCCCATGGCTCATTTTATGTAGAACTAAGTTTAATACATTTTCAAAATTTTTAGGTTTTGATCTAGTAACTTTGTTATTTTTCAAGTTTTGATGGTTCCACGTTGTAGGGAATTTGATTCTACCTAATTTAGACCATTGGAAGTCCTAATTTCGACTTATTTTGAGTGATTTATGGTCTTTTGATTCATGGGTTTTCTTAGCCATTGGAGGCTGGTTGGGGAAGATGAGCAGTGCATGTTGTTTCCTGGCGCATGCTGTTTGCTGGCAAAATACTGTTGCCATGCTGTTTGCTGGCGCATGCTGTTTTTTGGCGTATGCTGTCCTGGCGCATGCTGTTTCCTGGCACATGCTGTTTGTTGGCAAAATACTGTTGCCATGTTGTTTGCTGGCGCATGCTGTTTTCTGGCGCATGTTGTCCTGGCGCATGCTATTTCCTGGCGCATGTTGTTTGCTGACAAAATACTGTTGTCATGCTGTTTGCTGGCGTATGCTGTTTTCTGGCTCATGCTGTCCTGGCGCATGCTGTTTTCTGGCGTATGCTGTTTGCTGGCAAAACACTATTGCCATGCTGTTGGCTGGGGCATGCTATTTTCTAGCGCATGCTGTTTCCTGGTGCATGCTGTTTGCTGGCAAAATACTGTTGTCATGCTGTTTGCAGGCGCATGATGTTTCCTGGCGCATGCTGTTTGCTGGCAAAACACTGTTGCCATGCTGTTTACTGGCGCATGCTGTTTTCTAGCGCATGCTGTCCTGGCACATGCTGTTTCCTGGCGCATGTTGTTTCCTGGCGCATGTTATTTTCCGTGGTCGCATGCTGTTGACTGCTGTTTTCTGTGACCGCATGGCACTTCCTGGCCGCATGAGATCCTGACCACATATGTATTCTCATCCGCATGAACTTCTGTAATTTTTCGGCCGTATGAACTCTAGCCCATGATGCTTTTTGACTGATTCTTGTCCCGAATTAACATTGATTGATATTGATTATGACCTTGACTAATAATTGATCATGCGTTCCTAGTTGGAGCTAAGAGACTGGCTAGTCGTCTTATTTAAATTGAATGAATAAGACACGTTCATATTAATTATGAACTATTATAATCGATTGGCCGATCCCGAATATTGGCATACAGGCATATGCAGGCTTCAATTTATTTATTTTTCTACAAAAGCAGCATGTGTACTTTATGATCAAGGCATGATTTATTCTGTGGTTAGTTTTAATTATTGTATTACACTATGTAAGACCTACAACCTAACCGCACAGGTATCGTTGTAGAGTTGGGCATATCGTACTTTGTACGGAAGTACTCATTCTGAATGACCATGATCTACGGCATGGGATTTCACTTAACATAGAGGCTACTAAGTTAAATAAAATAATGATTGCATGGAGAGAATGGATTCTCGAGTTCTTACATGGCAGCCCTCTTTGGGACTATTAGTGCCGGACAGGCCGGTTGGTTCCAACAGATACTGCAAATCTGTCACACGGACAGGAAACGGTATCTGCTTATATTATTTATTATATATTGATGACGGACGTCCCGCTGGAACTCGTCTAATTCATGATTGGCGCAATTGATTGACTGGGTAGACTAGCCTTGCTTGCACATAGTAAGAACTGAGGAATCCTTTATCGCATAATTCCAAGATAACTTGGAACCCACAATAGCAAGCCGTAGTAGTTGCATGGCCGTTTAAATTGATTTGGTTGTGTACTGTACCTACTCTGTTGACTAACTGAGATGATCAGAGTGTCGAGACATGACGTGCCAACTTCTGTCCTTGTTTGGTTGAGAGGTTGGTTCGAAGTGTCGTGATGTTATGTGAATCCCAGTAGCAAGCATAGATCTATTATTATATTCTCTTATTTACTGGTTTAAATTTCTCATATCGTGCTTCCTTGCAGTACTTGCTATTAGAGGTCTAACCTCTCTGGTTTTGCATGGCCAGATTTAGAGCCGGTTCCCGAGAACTCAGCTTACTCACACCTCCAAGATGGTTAATACTAGAGGAATGATCGCAGGAAGACTCGAGTGAGTTCCTTACTTCTCCGCTCGTTTTGTTATTTACTTTATACTTTGCCGTTTGGCACCGACATGTTAGTCGGATTGTCTTGTACTTACTTTTACATAATTGTAATTAAGTCAGACTGCAGCTGATAACAATTGTGTATACTTTGCTACATCATCTGGCTATGTTTTGTAAAGCCAGATATCGAGAACATTTGACAGAACGTTTGGAATGCCTTACTGCTTTATCTTACATGTTCTCTATTTCTGTTTCTTATTTGAATGATTGAGACAATAGATGTGAAGTGACCATAGTAAGACTTTTATGTAGTATGCACCCCCTCGTCTTTTAGACAGCATTGATCGTATTATACGGTATTCATCTACCCGTAACACGTAGCTGGCTGAGTCATTCCCCCGCTCTCCAGTATTCTGGTTTTGGGGCGTGACAAGGTTTTAGTGGTGGCCCATGCACGTCTGATTTCAGACTTGTGGGGTGTTTTCATTTATAGGATGTCTCAATCACACATGTTCCCCCTTGATCTCATGATTCGTTGTTCTTAATCCTGGCTTGACATTCCCGTATCCTTCGACTTCATTGATCCTTCATGTCTGGTCATTTGATTGCTCTCTTGTCCCTTTCCTTAGGGGCACTTCGTCTGCATCTGTCAGAACTGGACATCAATAACAAGGGCAACATGGACAACATGACCAGGTTGGTCAGCTACAAGGGCCAGTACTACCTCAAGAGACTATCCAAGAAGAAGTGATAGTGGAACCAGCAGCCGGACCGCAGTATCCGGAGGTTCCTATACCAGCCATAGTTCCACCTACCCCAGTGAAAGTGGACACACCGGCCCTTCTGGAGATCATGAGAGTGATGATGGCTACTCAGCAATACCAGATGTTAGCCCAGCAGCGCATGCACACTCAGTTGCAAGAACAGAACGTACTCCTCAACCAAGGGTTGCAGACGGCATTAGAAAGATGGGCAAGGGCAGATTCAGGAGCGTCAACCAGGTTTTGTAAGTACAACCCCCGCCGTTTCGAGGCACGGAAGATGCCATCTCAGCAGATGCATGGCTTAAGGATATTGAGGCTATTTTGACAGCAGCTAAGGTGTCGACGGAAGAACGTGTGGATCAAGTAAAGTTGTTACTTCAAGATCTCGCACGTGATTGGTGGGAATCAGAAGAAGTAGGCATCAGACGTCCTGTTGCTTGGGACAGTTTTATCGCAAGATTCAAGATAAAGTACTATGGAGTTGTGGCACAGTTTGAGCTACAACAAAAGTTTATCAACCTCAAGCAGGTCGGCAAGACGGTAGATGCTTATGCAGCAGAGTTCTGCAGATTGAGTAGGTTCGCCCCGGAGATGGTAGCAACAGAGAGCCAGACGGCTATGAGGTTCCAGCAAGGGTTTCATCTTGAGCTCTTGCAATTGATAGAGGGGCACAATTATTAGACTTTTGACGAAGTATTGACGGAACCCGAAGGCATGAGATCACCATTCAGAGGATCACGACAAGGACTGGAGGTCAGGAGAGATCCCACAGTCAGATTGAAGGAGGAGGGGGAGTAGTGCCCCGAACAACAGTACCATCCCTTGGCGTCCGCATTCACGATGTGGCGATACGAGGGCCAGCACCACCAAGGCAGCAGCAACAACAACAGAGGAAGAACCAGCAACCCCCGACGGGCTGCACTTATTGTGGGAAGGTAGGGCACACTAGAGATGTGTGTCGGACATTGAACGGACTGTGTTTGATATGTAGAAGTCCAGATCATCGGGTTACCACCTGTCCCATGAATTCGAGGTCAGGAGGTCCAGTGCAACAATTTCTTGCTCTGCCAGCTCCAGGGACAGGACAGTATCGAGGACCAGCGGTAGCAGTGAGACCATTGGCACAGCGCCCGTTCATGACACAGGCTCAGATGTTTCGGCAGCAGGGACCGCCGATGCAACAGTACCAGCATAGACCACCCCAACATCATCAAGGCAAGGGCCAGCAGCAGCACTAGGCTAGGCCGCAACATGGGAACCAACAAGGAGGTCGAGGACAGGCATTCACTCTGTCCTTGGAGGAGGCATTAGCATCGGGAGATGTTGTGGTAGGTAACATTCTCGTCGTCTTATATCCTGCAGTAATATTGTTTGATTCGGGAGCATCACACTCATTTATATCTGCACAATTTGTAACACAGCTAGGAATGGAATTCGAGGCATTGCCAGGGAGGTTAAATATACTCACTGGTAATAGGCTCGTAGGAGTTAGTAGAGTTATTCTAGCATGTAGCGTTGTAGTTTGCGGGCATTCCTTACCCGCCCGGTTGATAGAATTTTCTGTTAGAAATTTCGACGTTATCTTAGGCATGGACTGGCTGAAAGACAGTCATACGATAATAGATTGTCGTAGAGGGAGTGTATCTTTTGATATTCCAGGCATGAAGCGGTTCACCTTAGTCAGATCAGTGGCAACTCAATAAGAGCAGGGAGTAGTGACGGCAATGGAAGAAGTTCAAGTTCCGAAGGTAGTTGAAGAGTTTCTAGACGTATTTCCCCGAGAACTTCCAGGTCTACCACCGGTTAGGGATATTGAGTTCAGCATAGAATTGGTACCTGAAACTAAACCGATATCAGATCGAGTTTACAGAATGGCGGATTCGGAACAGGCCAAGGTATATCGGCACATAGAGGAACTGAAGGAGAAGAAGTTCATCCAAGCTAGCATATCACCATAGGCAGCACCAGTGGTACTTGTGGGGAAGAAGGATGGGTCATCCAGATTGTGCATTAATTACAGGAAGCTTAATGCGACAACAATAAAGAACAAGTACCCACTACCCAGGATCGACGACTTGTTTGATCAGTTGAGCAGAGCTAGAGTTTTCTCCAAGATAGATCTTCGTTCAGGGTATCATCAAGTGAGGGTTCGGAAGGAGGATGTTCCCAAGACAGCATTCAGGTCGAAGTATGGGCATTATGAATTCTTGGTAATGCCCTTTGGTTTGACCAATGCTCCAGCAATATTTATGAATTTGATGAACCGCATCTATATGCCATACTTAGATCAATTTATCGTTGTGATTCTTGACGACATTCTCGTCTACTCTGCTAGTGAGGAGGAACATGAGGACCACCTCTAAAAAGTGTTACAGGTTCTGAGAGAGAACCAGTTGTATGCCAAGCTCAGCAAGTATGAGTTTTGGTCGGACCACATTTCATTTTTGGGGCACATCGTATCAGGAGCTGGAGTAGCAGTGGATCCCAAGAAGGTAGAAGCAGTAGAGAGTTGGCCAGTATCCAAGATCGTAGCAGATGTGCGAAGTTTTTTAGGATTAGCGGGATATTACAGGAGATTCGTAGCAGACTTTACAAGACTTTCAGCACCCATGACCCACTTGACACGAAAGGATGTACCATTCGTCTGGTCGGCAGAATATCAGGCAACATTTGAGAACTTGAAGCAGAACTTGATATCAGCACCTATTCTTACTTTGCCAGTTGGGCCCGGAGGTTTCACTGTATATTGTGATACGTCAGGTAAAGGACTTGGATGTGTCCTTATGTAACATGAGAAGGTGATAGCATATACATCTAGGCAACTTCGAGACCACGAGAAGAATTACCCAACTCATGACTTAGAGTTAGCAGCAGTAGTGTTTGCTTTGAAGATATGGAGGCATTACTTATATGGTGATCGAGTGGACATGTACACAGACCATAAAAGTTTGAAGTACATCTTTACTCAGAAGGAGCTGAACATGAGGCAGAGAAGATGGTTGGAGTTGATCAAGGATTACGACGTAGAGCTTCAGTATCATCCGGGCAAGGCTAATGTGGTAGCATACGCTCTTAGCAGGAGAGATGGCGCATTTATGTTGACAACACAGAAGCATATCTTAGAAGACCTTCAGGAGATGGGTATCGAAGTTATACTTCCTAGTGATGTAGGAATTCTGGCAAGTCTACAAGTTCAATCCGACTTGGTAGATAGGATCAAGGCAGCTCAGGCACAGGACCCAAGGATTCAGAAGCTTAGAGCAGAATATGAGTCAGAACTCAGAAAGGAGATACAAATTCATAAAGATAGTACCCTTAGGTTTGGATCGCGTCTATGTGTGCCTAGTGGAGATATCAGACATGAGGTTATGACAGAAGCTCACAGTTATCAGTATTCTATACATCCTGGAGGGACCAAGATATACCAAGATATCAAACAACACTTCTGGTGGAACAGAATAAAGAGGAAGATAGCTAGATTCGTTTCCCATTACTTGATATGTCAGCAAGTGAAGGCAGAATAGCAGAGGCCAGCTGGGTTATTGCAACCGCTTCCTATTCCTGAATAAAAATGGGAACATATTACAATAGACTTTGTGACCGGTTTACTGAGATCACCAAGTGGTAAAGATGCTATTTAGGTGATAGTAGATCGGCTTACAAAGGTGGCACACTTTCTTCCTTTCAGAGTAGGGCAATCTACAAAAAAGTTGGCAGAGTTGTATATGCAACAGATAGTCAGGCAGCATGGAGTCCCTGTCAGTATTGTGTCAGACAGAGATACCCGTTTTATATCATATTTTTGGAAGAGCTTACATCATAGTCTGGGTAACAAGTTAAGATTCAGCACGGCTTACCATCCACAGACGGACGAGCAATCAGAAAGAACAATTCAGACTTTGGAAGACATGTTGCGAGCTTGCACTCTGGATTTTGGAGGATCTTGGGAGAGCCACCTGCACTTAGTCGAATTCTCATATAACAACAGTTATCAAGCCAGTATCCAGTTGGCGCCATTTAAAGCACTATATGGTAAGAAGTGTAGGTCGCCACTGGCATAGGATGATATCGGGGAGAGGAAGATGTTAGGACCAGAAATGATTGTCTAGACAGTTGAAGTGGTCAAGGGAATTAGAGAGCGAATTCGAGTTGTGTAGGATCGACATCGTCATTGGGCGGACCAGCATCGTAGGTCGCTAGAGTTTTCCGTTGGGGACCACGTGTTCTTACGGATCTCACCTACCCGTGGGGTCATTATATTTGGCGTTCGCGGGAAGTTGAGTCCGCGGTACGTGGGCCCGTTTGTTATCCTTGATCGGATAGGCGATATTGCTTATCGTTTATCCCTTCCACCTTTATTGCGAGAGGTGCATGACGTGTTCCATGTATCTCAGTTACGTAGGTATGTATCGGACCCAAGCCATATCCTTCATCATTCTGAGCTGGTTGTTGGTACCAACCTGTCTTACGAGGAACAACCTGTGTCTATTTTGGACCGAAGAGAGAAGATACTCAAGAACCGAACAATTAGCCTTATCCGGGTTGCTTGGGGTCATCACTCTTTAGGGAAGTCAACGTGGAAACGTGAGGATGATATCCGATCCCGGTATCCGCACCTGTTTGACTCACAAGGTATATCTCTTCCTGTATACCTTGTTTGTCTTAACTCCTCATGCTCGTCACCTTATGAGTAGAATTTCTTGGTGTCGTCGAAAGTTAAACATAGATATGTTACTTGTTATTGGCATTGTGGAATGATTGCTTACTCAATTGCTTATACTTAGATTAGTTTAGCTCCGATGTTTCTATCCTGCTTGGATTTAAAATTTCGAGGACGGAATTTTTTTCTAAGGAGGGTAGAGATGTCACTTCTCGTTCCCAGAATACGTATTTTAATTCATGTACTGTTTTAATATATTTATTTAATATATATCATGTATTGTTCTGTATTTAAAATTCCTTTAATTTCACGTTAATTAATTTTCCTGTAATTTTACTTTCAGTATTTTTCTTTATGCTTTGTTTTTGGGTTCGGCCCGAGTTGGTTTATTTTTTCGGCCTTGGATAGTTCAACTTGAACCCACCTACCACCACCCCCATTTAAAGCCTCATCCCCTTTCTCTCTCTCTTCATTACTTCTTCTCATTACTCTTCTTCTTCCCCATAACTCCCCCACCAACCTAGGAGGGCTAGGTAAGTGCCAACTTGCTTCTTGATGGATTTCTATTTTTGTTGTTCCATTGTCTTCCTCTCAAGATTCTTAGACACTTTACTTCTTAGCATTTTCAATTCCCATGGCTCATTTCATGTAGATCTAAGTTTAATATATTTTTGGAATTTTTAGGTTTTGATCTAGTAACTTTGTTATTTTTTAAGTTTTGATGGTTCTATGTTGTAGGAAATTTGATTCTACCCAATTTAGACCATTGGAAGTCCTGATTTTGACTTATTTTGAGTGATTTATGGTCTTTTGATTCATGGGTTTTCTTAGCCACTGGAGGCTGGTTGGGGAAGATGAGCAGTACATGCTGTTTCCTGGCGCATGCTGTTTGCTGGCAAAATACTGTTGACATGCTGTTTGCTGGCGTATGCTGTTTTCTGGCGCATGATGTCCTGGTGCATGCTATTTCCTGGCGCATGCTGTTTGCTGGCAAAATACTGTTGCCATGCTATTTGCTGGCGCATGCTATTTTCTGGCACATGTTGTCCTGGCGCATGCTGTTTCCTGGCACATACTGTTTGCTGGCAAAATACTGTTGCCATGCTGTTTGCTGGCGCATGCTGTTTTCTGGCGCATGTTGTCCTGGTGCATGCTGTTTCCTGTCGCATGCTGTTTGCTGGCAAAATACTGTTGCCATGCTGTTTGCTGGGTCCTGGCGCATGCTGTTTCCTGGCACATGTTGTTTGCTAGCAAAACACTGTTGCCATGCTGTTTGCTGGCGCATGCTGTTTTCTGGCGCATGCTGTCCTGGCGCATGCTGTTTCCTGGCGCATCCTGTTTCCTGGCGCATGCTGTTTTTCGTGGTCGTTTGCTGTTGCCTGCTGTTTTCTGTGGCCGTATGGCACTTCCTGGCCGCATGAGTTCCTGACCACATATGCATTCTCAGCCGCATGAACTTCTATAATTTCCCGGCCACATGAACTCTAGCCCATGATGCCTTTTGACTGATTCTTGTCCCGAATTAACATTGATTGATATTGATTGTGACCTTGACTAATAATTGATCATGCGTTCCTAGTTGGAACTAAGAGACTAGCTAGTCGTCTTATTTAAATTGAATGAATGAGACACGTTCATATTAATTATGAACTATTGTAATTGATTGGCCGATCCCGAATATTAGCATAAAAGCATATGCAGGCTTCAATTTATTTATTTTTTTACAAAAGCAGCATGTGTACTTTATGATCAAGGCATGATTTATTCCGTGGTTAGTTTTAATTGTTGCATTACGCTATGTAAGACCTACAACCTAACCGTACAGGTATCGTTGTAGAATTGGGCATATCGTACTTTGTACGGAAGTACTCATTCTGAATGACCATGATCCACGGCATGGGATTTCACTTAACATAGAGGCTACTAAGTTAAATAAAATAATGATTGCATGGAGAGAATGGATTCCCGAGTTCTTACATGGCAGCCCTCTTTGGGACTATTAGTGTCCGACAGGCCGGTTGGTTTCCACAGATACTGCAAATCTGTCACACGGGCAGGGAACGGTATCTGCTTATATTATTTATTGTATATTGATGACGGGCGTCCCGCTGGGACTCGTCTAATTCATGATTGGCACAATTGATTGATTGGGTAGACTAGCCTTGCTTGCACATAGTAAGAACTAAGGAATCCTTTATCGCATAATTCCAAGATAACTTGGAACCCACAATAGCAAGCCGTAGTAGTTGCATGACCGTTTAAATTGATTTGGTTGTGTACTGTACCTACTCTGTTGACTAACTGAGATAATCAGAGTGTCGAGACATGACGGGCCAACTTCTGTCCTTGTTTGGTTAGGAGGTTGGTTCGAAGTGTCGTGATGTTATGTGAATCCCAGTAGCAAGCAGAGATCTATTATTATATTCTCTTATTTACTGGTTTAAATTCCTCATATTGTGCTTTCTTGCGGTACTTGCTATTAGAGGTATAACCTCTATGGTTTTGCATGGCCAGATTTAGAGCCGGTTCCCGAGGACTCAGCTTACTTCCACCTCCAAGATGGTCAATACTAGAGGAATGATCGCAGAAAGACTCGAGTGGGTTCCTTACTTCTCTACTTGTTTTGTTATTTACTTTATACTTTGCCGTTTGGCACCTACATGTTAGTCGAATTGTCTTGTACTTACTTTTACATAATTGTAATTAAGTCAGACTGCAGCTGATAACAATTGTGTATACTTTGCTACATCATCTGGCTATGTTTTGTAAAGCCAGATATTGAGAACATTTTGACTGAGCGTTTGGGACGTCTTACTGCTTTATCTTACATGTTCTCTATTTCTGTTTCTTATTTGAATGATTGAGACAATAGATGTGAAGTGACCATAGTGAGACTTTCATGTAGTATGCACCCCCTCGTCTTTTAGACAGCATTGATCGTATTATACGGTATTCATCTACCCGTAATACGTAGCTGGCCGAGTCATTCCCCCGCTCTCCAGTATTCTGGTTCTGGGGCGTGACACTAGGTCAAGCAATCCTAGGTATCTCAATCACAGGTAATTATACAAAGTACAGGAAGTATGATCATCAGACATACAATAGTAATGCATCCCAAAACATTTATACATGGATGATCATGAAGCTAGTCATACCAAAATAGAGAACTAGTAAGAGTAATAGTCACACATGATAGGTTCTAGCTATAGTCTAGAATACGCACATCATGTTTTGGCCCGTAGGCTAAATGTCAAGATCCAAAAATACGAGCTAAACACGTGCTCGGAGGCTAAACGCCACAAAAGAATAATGTACATATCAAGTGCGAGAATGATAAGAAACCCACTCATGTACTCTAGTATCACGCCCAGCTCCCGTAGGAGCGGTCGTCCTCGCTAAGGCGTGATGCCGCACGAGCCTAGATTGCGCTCGTGCAAGGCAGTTTCAAAACGGCCGATTACAGCGGCTGCGACGGGGTCGTCGTACCGAAGTCCTAAGCAGAAACATTGAACATGCAACAAAAATTTAGAAGCAAAACACAAGTTATTCAAAAGTGATCTTTATTGATATTGAACAATAAGATTACAATGGGCGCAAGGTCATGATTACAAGTCTCTCAAGCTCACTTTTCTCTCCTTTTACAAGTCACTCTGCCCTTTCTCATCTCTCGATACAATGCTTGAGCCAGCAGATACTTCGGAAGGCAATGTCCATACATTATGTCCCGTATAAGTCTTGACTTCACGCGGCCGCACGCTTCAAATCGCCAAGGAACTCCGTGCCTCGACGCATCCAAGCGAGCTCCGTGCACCACAAGCTTCTACCTGTGCCTGCACATAAAAACTGTATGGGTGTCAGTACTCAACTGTACTGGTGGAGTGAGCTCCTCGCCCATCCATACAAAACTGACACGTTTATTTACTTTGTGCAGCTTAATCCCTTATGGTTGTTTTTCTAGTCTTGCCTTAGGATCAATTTTAAGACAATGATGCCTTGGCCTATACTTGGTAACGCAATGACAGGGTCATGCTATACTCTATTCGTGGCTTCAATGTATTTGAGGCAGTGCCTCGCCGAGTAGAACTTATGCAACTCGGCCGTGCCCAGACTTTTACTTCTTTCATGTGCCTCTAGACCATTCTCATTCCAATGACGTCAAGGGGACGACTCGTGCTGGTCGTACCAATAGACATGTTCGTACCTTAAGATCGAGGCCGTGCCTCCCAAGTATCAACCAGACTTAAACAATTTGCCTTACGGCCCTTTCTGACTTAACTCGAGATGATGCCACATTCATGCCGAAGTACGTGTCCTTGCTATAGCCAAATCTTAGGCTCCAGAGTGGTGTTGCAACCGTGCACACCCTAACCCGTGCCGACTCAAGGTTAGCACTTACTATAAGCATAACTTGTTAACCCAACTCGTAACCTGCTAGTACTCGACGCAATCCAAAGGCATACACGCGGATAGCCACTCTTACCGACACATCTATATTAGTGGTCACTAGCAATGTCAAGCTATCCTGAATCTTTTGCATACGGTGACCATTCGCGTGGTGAGATACGAGCTTCCACCGAATAACCTGCAACCTATATTGTAATGGTTCACTTCAATCGAGTCGTACCGTCGATGAAGGTCGTACAATATCTGCAATTCCTCCTAGGCCGACACGAACCCGACGCCCCGGGATAGCTCGAGGAATTTTGTCCTTGTGCGCAAGTTGTCCAATGACCATGCAAGACTCAACTCGATCAACCAAGTCCTTCCTTAACCATGACCATGCTTTTCAACTTTCTATCGAGACTCCCAAGTAGCGGAACCGATCTTGTGGACTTCCTTATCGAGACTTATCGATACTCCCAAGTAGCGGTTCCGATCTCGTGTGCTTTCTTATCGAGACTTAGCAAGACTCCCAAGTAGTAGGACCGATCTCGTGAATGAGGCTTATCGAGACTCCCAAGTAGTGGGACTGATCTCGTGAACGAGACTTATCGAGACTCCCAAGTAGCGGGACCGATCTCGTGAACGAGGCTTATCGAGACTCCCAAGTAGCGAGACCGATCTCGTGAACGAGACTTATCAAGACTTCCAAGTAGCGGGATCGATCTCGTGTGCTTTCTTATCGAGACTTATCGAGACTCCCAAGTAGCGGATGTGCTTCCTTATCGAGACTTAGCGAGACTCCCACGTAGCGGGACCAATCTCAACGACAACCAGTCGTGTGGACTTCCTTTGTCCGTGTCATGCTTTTCACTAAATCAATCGTGGCTCGTGCCTTGGACAGACCTTGTCCTCTAGGCGACGCTGTCGCTCAAGTCACATACTTTATATGATGAGCCTTGTTCTCGAGGGACTACGCGACTTGACAACCACAGATAGAGCAAAACAGTACTAAAATGGCTTAGATCGATCGACAAAACTTTGCCTAACTTATTTGTGCAACGACTTGACGAGCAAAGGCTGCATCGAGCTTCGCATCGAGAGAACGTACCGTGCACGTGTTCGACTTAAACAACCAAGTCTTGGGTGCCTAGACTTAAGCCACAAGCCGTGCAATACGACTTAACCCACGGGACCTATGAAGCTATGCCAAGTCTTGGACGACGGGACCGTACATGCTTTATCAAGCATTCACGCGAGCGACGCCTATAACTCAGGCTAATTTGAGCATTGTGGCAACTTATCAACTTAGGCCAACTTCCTTCTCCCAAGCCACGGGACGAAGGACCGAGTGTCATTTTGAAAGCACGTTGAGCCGACTTCTAAGTAGACTGTGGGACCTTTTTCCAAGTTCTAACACATTTCGATCCGTCGAGATTATTTCCTTAGCTATGTGGATGCGTCTCTTTTATTATCAAGCCTAACTTGTGTAAGTTGAAAATATGTGATTTATTATGTGAAAGCTAAGATGAGGCAAGTTCACCAAAACTACCCCACCTGAGCGAGGAATCGTCTCGACCGAGCGAGTCTTCGAACAACCATTGCAAGGCTAAGTCCGAACGCCGTCGCCGTTTCGATTCCTCCGATTGATTGAGCGGGACGGGGCACTACATCATACACCACTCAGAAAAAGTTTCGTCCTTGAAACTAACTGAGTACTTACTTTTGGACCACTTTGATCCAAGGACTCTCATACACACTCCACCTATGCGTTTCTTCAATCCGGACCACGCTTGCACTAGTATCAATCCTTTCTTTAACACGATTTAAAATCTTTGACACTTTTTCATTCCTCAAGTCTCACTTGAATTCAACGTATCACTTGGTTGGGTCGTGCACGTATTCAGGCATCCCCAAAATACATGTATTTCAGCCAAGCCGTATGATAGAGAATTCATCATTCTCACTCGAGTCGTATCGTGCACATATTTAGGCATCCCTAAAATATATGCATGTCAGTCGAATCTCGTGAGGGGTATTCCTATATTCTTGATTCACTCTATCCATCCATACCAATCCCCAAGATCAATCTTTCGAATGCTAACTCTTGAAACATGGCCGTCTCGCCTAACCACTAGGCCATTTCTCAAGGCCAAAGTCAATGTCAGAATTGGAATCATAGTTCCCCAATAATAATGCCAACATTGATCCCAATCTTAGGGTCAAACCAAAGTCAATAATACAGGATTTTCTACCCAAGCTCGCATCACTCAGATTTCTAAACATCGAGCATGATCACATAATTCGCATCAAGGCACTTGTTGCATATATTCAAATCTGTTCAAATCACCAATTCTAACCAATTCATGTATTCGATCATGAGTTCGTCTAGCACAACAATTTGTCATGCTCCAATCGCATGCAAGTTCGATTATCTACGTTGGACATGAATCACCATGCCACGTTCTCGCAGGATAATCGCCCTTATTAGAGCGTAACTCTAGCTTGAGTCTAGACTAATTCATTCTCGATACGCGGATTGGACCTACTCAATCCTCAAGTTCAATTATCAAGCACACTGAGTCATTCTCGAGTCCACCTTCGCATCAAACCACAAGTCGAAGCAATCAAATTGCCACGCCATGCAAGTTCGATCACCCCCGCTGTATGAATCACCATACCAGCGCTCACACGGAGTGATCGCCCTAATCCGGCGTGACGTATGTGCGAGGCTGGAGTTGCTCTCACATAAGACAAGAATGTCAATGTTGTGGTTATCGTCGAAGCAATCCAAACATTTTATTTTCATCCAAGCCAAGATCTCAATTCGATAGTCTATTCGTCATTCGTTCAACTAGAAAATCCTCGAGCCAAGTTTATCTTTTCTTCGACATATTTCAACATCCCAAGTATAGCATCCATCGAAACAATGATATTTTACACGATCATCATTCCTCGAATCAGAGTACCCCCGAGTTATCGTACATCGATCTTTGATACGCCTCAATACCATCGATGGTGTACGTAACCTGACGATATTTCTTTTGCAACGAACTCCGAGTCGTACAACTGATGCTATTGTCCGAATTGGATATACCACAATTCCATTCGACCAAATCCAAAATCATAAGTACGATCCTCTAGGTTTCCTCGATCAAGACATTCACTTTTATTCATCGTTCTAAATCATTTTCTAACTCGCATTGCCAATTCACAGGTTTTCCGAAGACATCTCGTTCGGGACATTCGAAGTCACAACCAACTAAGCATGACACGTTCAAAGGCTTTGCACGATCGCATCGCCACGTCGACATACTCATTGTTACCTCTAATCCTCAATTTTGCTCGACTGATTTCCAAGACGGACCATACACCACTCAGGATTCGAGCCATCCGATTTAGTCTATAATCATGTTCGCATTATTCGCTAAAACATCTTTCAGATTCGTTCGACGAATCTCTAACGTAACCGCTCATATCATCTCGACGCAATAAGTCGTTCGCACTATTTCTCAAAATCTAATCCAATCTTCCGTGTACGCCTAAGCGTTAGTCCGATTGTATTTCTATCGATATACACTCTAAGTATATCTCTGTTCCTGACCGAGCGATACTAAATATTGCTCGAGATTTGTTTGCACCAAAAAGTCGAGTTGCACGACACATGGTACAACTTAGCCAAAAGTCTGTGTGCATAGCTCTCTCGTACAGACTATACTCTGAATTTGCACGCTCATTTCTAATGTTGACGTAGGACTATTTAGGCATGCACGCAACTTGCAAACTTTAGCATGTATTTTCTATCAACTCAAGTTTGACACCATTCGGCACAAAGGCCATCACCTACCGATGCGTTCGATTGAACACTTGTACGAGCTTTTGAAATTATTTAGACTTATTGTATGGACAAGCTGTGGAACATTTGAGAGAGAGCGCACACTTTTTATCAACGACGAGTTTTCAAAACTGAGAGATTCGACTTGAAGTCCAAGGACGTAAAGCCGTGCTCTGATACTATTATGTCATGCCCCGCTCCCGTAGGAGCGATCGTCCTCGCTAAGGCGTGATGCCGCACGCGTCTAGATTGTGCTCGTGCAAGACTATTTCATAACGGTCGATTACAGCGGCTACGACTGGGTCGTCGTACAAAAGTCCCAAGCCGAAATATTGAACATGCAGCAAAAATTTAGAAGCAAAATGTCACGACCCGCACCCACTTTTCGGACGCGAGCACGTGAGCAAGCCAGCTACGTATCGAGCAGACACCAGCCCCTCTCGAATACGTAAACGATGTCATGGCTATGGTATACTGCCAAATCATGGCAAAACAAATCTATATCTCAAATCCACATTAAGTGCACAGAACAGGAATGAACACTATGGGTCGTGGTCTGCAGCCCACTAGCATATATGTTCGATAAGACTCCAAGAGTATAACAAGAGTCTCTAAACTGAATCAATAAGCAGAATATCTCATGATAAGG
Organism: Iris pallida; assembly: GCA_029216955.1. Classification (NCBI taxonomy): domain Eukaryota; kingdom Viridiplantae; phylum Streptophyta; class Magnoliopsida; order Asparagales; family Iridaceae; genus Iris; species Iris pallida. The sequence goes on from JANAVB010020400.1 coordinate 22,644,803, forward strand.
AATGTAAAGCACGAAAGGATAACAATATAAAATGACTGACTAAAACCTGTATCATACATCGCAATTCTCTACCATCCCGCTCTGCTAATTAACTCCATGCAGTCGCTAAACCTGAAGAGATCATCAGGTCCTCAAAGGACACAGCAAGATACATATAAACATGCCTATCTAGCAGTTTAATTATGCATGATAATATATACACTTGATATAACAAGGAACGACACTTAACATGGCAAGAGACTACGACCAAACTGCTAACAAGTGACTAACGACAAGTGGTTTCTGACAGGTGACTATGAACTAGAATACAAGAACAACTACACGTAACTGAACTGCTGAATGAACAAGCGAACACGAGATCAATGGAATACAAACCCTCGCCCCGAGTGGACTCGCAGGTTTGAACTAATCACTAACCCTCATCCCAAGTGTGGACTCTCTGGTTAGTACTAACCCTCGTCCCGAGTGTGGACTCTCTGGTTAGTTCACGACAAGGCACCCTCGTCCCGAGTGTGGACTCTCTGGTGCAAGTATA